>OY720448.1:103846582-103991582 GCA_963082715.1 Harpalus rubripes
CAACAAAAGTTTTTGCGAAAAATGCCGAAACAAAAAGATGGAAGCCACATTTTTTGGAATTATTGGGCATGTTTGCATTGTATCACTGGCGGATCGTCGTATTTTTAATGCTGAATGGTACACTACCGTTTGTTTGCCTCAAGTTCTCCAAAAACGAAAAAACGTCCACGGGGAAGGATTATCTTGCATCAAGACAACGCTAGGTCGCACACTGCTGCTCGAACGACTGATTATTTCAATGCCCAAAACATTGAAATAATGGGTCATTCGCCGTATAGTCCAGAGTTGGCACCTAATGATTTCTTCTTATTTCCACGTGTAAAGGATAAGTTACGGGGTTTACGTTTTACATCGGCCGAAGAAGCTATTGGCGCATTTAAAAATGAAATAAATTTTGGTTATAATTGGTCGACCGGAAGTATCCTAATTTGAAGATTTTAAGTTTTTCTTGAACTAACGCTGTTAAATATCATTTTTTCACATTTAATGTTATTATAAATATTAAACAATATTTTATTCTCTATACGATTTGATTACATTTTATACTTTATATTCAATGGGTATAGAGTTATAAAATTATAAAAGAATTAAATTTCACAAAGCAGTCAGCTGTGCTATAACCATGGAAACATATACTATATTAAGAAAATTCTGATTGACGTGTAAAGTGGAATTGACATAGTATCTTTTACTGGAAATATATAGTATATAGAGTACATAGAACTGACTCAAGGTAATGTACTGGAAATATGGAATCTTTTACAAGAATGGAATTTGTACAAAATACATAGAACTGACGACGGAAGGTAATGTGCTGGCTACATCAGATTTTTGATGCTTACCATTGTAATCTCGGTTATCTAAAAAGATATGAAATCGATTAAATTAAAGCAAAGTTGCCTATTAATATTGATTTTCAAGATCTATTTGTTCTTCCAAAAGATACATAGGTCACTGCACAATTACAAAAATTCAAATTTGCTGTTTTCTTTTTTTTAACCTATGCATTTTTTGAGGAAAACAAATATCTTTTATAATTTTAGATGACAGGTGGTTTCAAGCACTGAGAAACATTGTTGTATGTTTTGTTGTTACCTTAGCCACTTTCTTGTTATTTATACTGCCAAACAACAATCAATAATTTTTATCTGAAAATCTAAAATTAAATTAAATAATGAGCAGTGACGTCCTTTGGTTATGAACGCATTATTTAATTGAATTAAATCGCTAATTAGTCGATCTCTCGTCATGCTTATCTGATTTCAGTATACTTTCCTTTTTATACAGGGTGTAAATGAAATAAGTGAATTAAATTTAACCAGTAATGTAACTCTTCGAGAGCAACAATTTTTCTTAATATTTTTTTTCTAAATCTTCTAGTTTTTGAGTTAAAATTCTTTAAAGATTTGTTTAAAATTTCGTTACCCGCCACTGGCAAGATCTCTGCTGCCCTCAGCTGTCTAAATCAAAGTTCCATGTACACAGCACAAAAATTGTCGGGTGTTGGTTGCATACTTGTAAATACAGTAATTAATAAACGATCAACGGAAAACATATTTATTATTAATAAATTCGTAATAGTACAATTTTTAAAATAAAGAAATTTAAAATTTCGATAACAAAATGATAAAATTGTGTATTAACACAGGTTTCTAAACTTAGGTGAATAGAGTAAGAGCGTGGGAAGACGGGAAGAGCATACTAGTTATGGAGGTTATGAAATAAATCTTTGTGTGTTAACACGGCAAATCATAATAGTTTAAATACGATATTCAAAAAATGTAAGTACAAACTTTTGTCCATTTAAACGAGGTGGGATTATATGAGGACCAATGACTCGTCAATTTATTCCCGCTCAAACTGTACTGATATTTTTTGTTGAAAATTGTGTTTCCTTCTTACAGTATGAGGATTTTTGTGACCAGATAAGTGTATTGTGCATTATTAAAGACACTTTCTCTAATATATCCAGCCCTATCGTGGCCGAGTGCCTGAGTGTCTGGTCGCGAATCTGGGGAACCGGGTTCGATCCCGACCGACGCCAAATATTTCGAATTTTAAATGGCATAAAATTGACCCCTGTGGTGCACTCTCCACGCCAGCAATGAGTGTCCGTGAGGTGACGCCTGGTAAACGCCCGCACGGTACAAATATGTCATCATCATTACCGATATCTGCGAGCAAAGCAGATTGGCACACCCAGCAATGGGTAATATGCCGTGATGATATATTTATTTATTTATTTTATTTATCAGTGAACAATACAACTCATTCGCAAAATTGAAATGCTGGAAACAATGAAATTTTTGCACATGGTATGGAAGTAATTGTTGCTCTTTTAAAATATTCCAAATTGTCATATGTGACACATCAAACTGTGATAATCTGGAAGATATTGTATGTGGTACAACATAAATTTACGAATATTACGAAGTGGATGATTTTCGTGTAACTTCGTTGACCTTGAGAACTTCGCCATAGGTAATTTTAATGTCTGTGTATCCGCTAATCATAAACATAAACGACTCGTCAATTTACGGGGTGGTAAAAATGCTAAAAAAAATATGCGATTTCGAGAAAAAGTTATTAAGATATATTGTTGCTCTCGACGAGTTATATTACTGATTAAATTTAATGCATTTATTTCATTTACACCCTGTATATTAGACGAGAACTTATCTATTTATCATTTCTAAATTCAAGGAATAGCGATAAAAAATATGAAATAAGAATTAAGACCGCTTTCTATTAGGTACGTAAGTATTTCTCTAATTATCTCCTTTAAATGACATCATATTTATATTAATTTGTAGCATCATTTTCCCAAAATGATTGTCATAAAACTGAGCGCTAACGATTTAGATAACAGGGATTAAACGCATATTTCGGCATTTATATCCCAGTAACCGTCCGCAGTCCACAGACGATAAAATTAGGGCGAAGTGCTATCACAATGTACTGTGGAGTACCCGAGGCCCGGAGTTCTCCAACACCCAACGCATGCCCGGAATTCGTTGGCGGCGAGCCAACTCAGGACATTCCAACAAATTTGGCCGAGAAAGAAAATCTGTCGGTCGCCCTATACTGAAACTTAGCAATAGAATAAATCACAAAAGGGGACAGAATTATGTACTTTACTTTCGGAACAATTTGTAACAGCTTAATAGTAAAATAATCTAGAGTTTCTACAGCAATTTGTAAAAAATAAGTAAATTATCCGTAATAATAATTAAATTTAATTACTTTTCTATTGGATGAGATTGTATTACTTATTTTAATATTTTTGAAATAAACACCACATTTCAGATTTCCCGTTATTGTTAGAGAGATATATATTTGGGGAATATTGTTAGACAATTTTATCTTAAATATTGTTAAATGGTTATCTACCTTTTTAAATATGAAATCATTTACACATTTTAACTTTGTTTCATAATTTGCGAGGCCATGAAAATCAATAATTTTATCACTATCAATATTGAAATTAAATTCCAATTTGAAAACCATTTTTATAGTTTGCTACAACGAGAAATAATAGAAATTTGACATTCCGTCCCGCGTTATGTCGTGCGTCCGCTCCCGCTGACTGCTTGTAGAAGGCTAGACTAGCGCTCGGGCGTCTTAGCTAGGCGTGACGCATTGAGCAGGGATAAACATTCAGGCCTGTATTCTCGTATGGCCTCGGTTAATCTGTTTAGCGCAGATTTCGACAAATGTCCTTATTAGATATATTTTAATCATAAAGTGCGTTTGCCAGTCGTTACATAATATGTACTCTTAGCTCTTAACTGAAGAGTGTACTACACTTTTGTGGAATATATAATTTATGATTAATTAATTATGGCCTTCGGCCATATTAAAACTCAATTCGACTGAATAATAAGCATTGAAAATACAGGAAAAACTAATATTGTTAAGTATGAGTATTGAAATCCTACCAACCACCGGTTTTTTTCACAAGTACCTATATTAGTAGATCAAATGGGTGCAGGAAATATGAACACGAACTATACCTGTATGGAAGACCGCATTGCAAACTGTGTACCATTAGTTGAGCAGGTATTACCCAATGTGTTACCTAAAAATTACAAATAACAGTATAGTTTTAAATGATAAAATGCATTAGGTAAAAAAAGGAAAAAATAATAAATACTTATAGGTATGTTTTATAAATAGTTTCCACTTTGTGATCTTTCATAAATACGAGGGTAGCACAGAAAGTTTCTGTAATAGTAATTTACATTGCAAGACCGTTACTCAGAACTTTACGGCCGTGCACGGTACTTAACGAGCGAGAGAAGCAAGCTTGTTATCCGTGCGAGCACGTAAATTTCGGGTAACGGTTGAGCATTGTACAATGTTTAATGATATAATGAATCGTAAATAATTTGAAAAAAAAAACAATATTGGAACCTACAACACAATACATCTATTTGATCGAAATGGTCTTTGGTAACATATGGCGAAGTGAAATAATGTATAAATAAATCTGTATACATGTTGCTAAGGTTTTAACAGCCCGTAATTTTTTTTTTGTGCAACCGGACGCGAAATAAGCATTTCGCAGCCGCAATACAGGCCGCGAAATTAAATTTCGCAACCGTTGTTATGGTAACGGCCGCGAAATTCATTTCGCGGACGTTGTCATGGTAGCGGCCGCGAAATTAGGTAAATAATCACTTTGACACTTGAAAATTGCATGGTTTTGTTTATCAAATGTTAATCCCATAGCCACCGTGAAAGCTAACTTTCTATTTACAATGAAACTGTTTAAAATTAATAAAATTGGTAATTACATATTTTTTACGGTTGCACAAAAAATATTGTGTACACCTTGTCCGCGAAATCCTTTAGCGCCCTCGAGATTGTCTTGCCTCGGCCGCAAGCGGCCTCGGCGACAATTTTTCTCTCGGTACGCTAAAGAGTGATTTCGCGGCCTTGATATACAAATAACTATTTTTTTAGGGCAGACCCCGTAAAACTTTCTTTACCACTAGAGAGAGAGCACTGTAATAAGACGTTTACGATTCAGTATAACGTAGCTACGAAAAATAAATGCATAGCAAAACAAAAGTACATCCTTAGGTAGCATGGCAGTTCTTGTAACAATAGACCTTTTCACTTTAACTGCTATCTCTTTCTATCGTTGTAAATAGTAACTTGGGCTGTCAAACGAAAAGTCAGAAATATTTCAGTCACTAAAATACCTGTATTCTCGGTGACAATTTGCATCGTGAGACATTTTAGCTCCAATAAAAGCTTTTGTAACTTCTATCGAGAAGTTTTTTAAAGTTATCAAAGATTTTTCTCACACTTTACGTGTATAATTTTTTTTTTTAGAAATAAACGTCATAGAACTCATTTATTCTTACTATCCGCAGATCCCCATTGCGCATATCTTCTATCTCTTTAAATTGAAAAGGTCTATTCGTTATCTGTTGTCAGTAATTTTCCATGCAGTTTTATAGTAAGCACGTCGTACTGAAAATGCAGTTAACAATAAAAAAATTCCTAGCCATGACATTTTACGATTTTAAAAATTCGTTCTCTCCAAAACAATGCATCGAAAAACTTCGGGATGCTTTTTGGAATTAAAGCACCTAGTATCAGGTCTGTTAACAGCTGATACAATGAATTTAACTTTTATCAAGTTTCTCTCAAAGAAGATTTACGCGAAATTTTACTCGATCATTTAAAAGACAGGGAAGTTTGTTACCGTTGAATACCTCATAATTTAAATGATGGTCAAAAGCAACATCGTGTGGAATGGTGCATTAAACATTTAAAAAAAGTACAATGAAGGTAAATCTAAAGCAATGTATGATATTATAACAGGTGATGAATCATAGATGTAGACCACGGTGTAGAATCTATAGGTGAGTGCACGACGTACGACGTATTCCAATACATTACGAAGAATGGCTAACTAACTGGGCTAGTTCACACAGTGTGCCGCTAGATGGCAGGTTTTCTTGCGACCCGGTTTTTACACAAAATATTTAAAATATTAAATTATTCATATATAACGCATAATATTTTATATTTTCAATCATTACCTTTTATCTTTTGTCAGATCTATGTATGTATTTTGTATAAATTCCATACAGAAACGTTTCTATATTTCCAGTAAAATTATAAAACAACAAATGTCAAATGCACTTGACATTGACACCTTTCAATCAGAAATTTATCTTAGTACATGTTTCTGTGATTATAGTGTAGCTGGCTGCCGCTAAATTGCACATTTTGGCACCTTAAAAAGACTATATTTCTCTTTATTTGATCCATACCCTGTTGTGCATCTTGTAGCAAAACATTTTTTGTCAAATGGTAACGGGTCGCGTTAGCGCCATTTTATTTCCCAGTTACTTATCCATCTCAACGCATCTCGTGCTCTCACCTATAGATACTACACCGTGATGTAGGCATTTAAATCTGAAACAAAACGACAATCTGCTAAATAGGCCTTTCCAACAGACCCCAATCCTGTCAAAGTAAAACGAGTTCAAAGTCTTCGTACAAAAATGATTGCCTCCTTTTTCTCAAACTTCGGTCCTACTGTTAATATTGCATTAGAAAGTAGGAAAACAGTAACTTCTAATTGGTACATAACAATTTATTTGCCACGGGTATTTGAAAAACTGCGCAAACTAAAGCCTATTAAAAGAATCAAAGGTGGAATTACTGGAGCACCCACCATACAGTTCTGACCTTGAACCTTATGATTTCTTCCTATTTCCTAAATTAAAAGAAATAATGTGTGGTTTCCGTGCAAATTCAGCGGTTGAAGCCTTCGAGAATATGGTCTCTCAAGTGTCTCAAGAAGAATGGATTTCTTGCTATAACAATTGGTTTTATCGAATGCATAAATGTGTTGAGTTAAAAGGAGAGTATTTCGAAAAACAATAAAAAAATAATTTCTGGAATATATTATTTTCTATCAATAGTTTGCAGAAAATTTCGGTGCTACACATAAAGGAAGATTTAATTTACTTCAAAATTGAAAAATCCTACTTTTCAATACTAAGTATGAATATTGGATATTAGATGTAAAACGCAGATCCTAACCAACCCAAAGTCCAAAGCCTGAAGCGGATGTTCTGGTTATGTCAGGACATGTACGCAGACGCTGAACAAGCTCTGCTATAAATAGTAGAGGAAGTGGCCGTTCCATATGGGGCAGACAAGCCATACCCACAGACACTCAACTGCTAATGCTGCACATCAGCTGCGGGATCAGTGCATCCCAAACTCTTTTTTCAAAATACTTGATGCGTATATTTATATTTTTATGAATATTGTCAATGAAAAGATAATTGTAACTTAAAGAATTCACAGAAGGATAAGAAAATTATAGTAGTATGGCAGCGCGCAACAAAAAGTGTATGATTCTTATTCTTGACGATACACGTAGGTAATTGAAGTATGTAGTTTCTTTTTGTCGCAGGTTATAGAATATGTTCATAAAGCGACGTATGTTCAGGAAATAATTGTAATATTAAAAACTAAACATTAATTTGTGATAATCTTGTTATTAACAATTTCATGTCTTGGAGAAGGGATATATGCCGTAAGTATGTTAGAATCGTGGACGAAGACAGATAGACTGCGGGAAGGAAAGAGACAGTTATAAATCAGCCTATCAGAGTCGCTTTTATGTTGTGGTAGATGCGGCAGGGTTTGGCATGGTCACATCTGGCTATAACTATCTCTTTCCCTCCCAGTCTAACCGTCTTTTTTCACTCTAATACCATTGTCACGTCACAAATCCCTTCCCCAAATATTTAATAATTATTTTCTCGTAAAGTAAGAATAATTAATCGATGTAATAAAATACGGGTAGATATTTTATTTTTTTGTCTAGTATCATATTATGTAAAAATAAAAATTTGGTCACATACCCCATTGTCAACATAGTTCATATACAGGGTGTTTCAAAAATACTGTAAAAAATTTAAGAGCAGTAAAAAAGCTTAATCAACATGGGTCCGATCTTCCATAGTTTCCGAGATTTGAGGCAGTGAAAAATTAGTTTTTACGGGGTTTACGTCTGCTATCTCGAAAAATATAAAAGTTACGACTTTGATTAAATGGGATTTTTTGTTTACCTCTCAGAGGTCATCGTAGATGTATTTTTTTTAATCAAAGAATTGTACTATGTTAAATATTATGGCGACCTTGGCCAATATTTAATTTTCAAATAACTTCGTAACTATTAGAAATTGAGAAAAACGTTTCTTATAAAATTTTATAGTTTTTTATAGTCTATTTACATTTACTGACATAGACAAAATTTTGTTCGGTCACTATCTTTGTCAGTTTTTGCGTTTTTCTCGGAAACAGTTGAAGATCAGTCCTATGTTGATTAAGCTTTTTTACTGATTTTGGTCAGTACTATATGCGCTTAAATTTTTTAACAGTATTTTTGAAACACCTGTATATTGGCGTGTATTTTAGCATTTCTGTGTTTCGTGATGATACACGTTATTTATCATTAAATGCAAAGAAAAACTATCGAATAGAATAGAATAATAGCCTTGTCTGGATTTCTGCATGTGCAGTTTTTAATCCTGAAAAAGATATTTTTCTCTGTTTCGAAATTAGAATGTCAAATTAGCACGCATATTGATGTTAGATGGAGCTTCATTGTTAATCGAATTTTCGTGATATTTGTTATTTGAGATTAGCATGACTGCAAACTGCAATAAATACACTAAATATCGAGGCAACGAAACAACCTAATAATTCTAGCAATTTATATAAAAAAATGTGAATGAAAGCTTCAACAGTGAAAATAGTATGAAACATACGTTACCGAAGGATATTCAAGCACTCGCCGCTGCGCATTCTTGAGCTAATTTTGAACTCGTACCTTATGCAACTTATGTTTTAATATATTATTCTAGTAGGTGTCAGCATAGATAGAGCAAATTGAACTACACATAAATGAAACATTGCGCAGCGACATTCTTCGCGAAAAATACTATATGTGGTCTGTTGCCTTTGAGTTTTAGTAGCGTTGCGTGACGATGAATAACATTTTTTTACATATATACAAAAGCAGGCTGGTAACTAAGTAATAACTGTATCTGTGGTTAATTTTTAACTCCTGGTTAAAATTTTTATCCAATAGATATTGATTTGACAACTAAAAATCCCTTTTTTGTTATATGTCAACATACTTGATTGGTTAAAAAAATTAAACAGTGGTTAAATATTAACCACTGAGATACAAAATAGGCCTCTCTGTATGGTAATATTATTACCATACTGACTTGTCAACAACAGTCTACAAAATGAAAATAAAATTAAATGAAATTATAATTCTCTTCATTGATACAAACAGATAATATTATAGTGTATCGTTCTTAACACAGTTTACTTTATTCTAAAATAATAAACACGAGGAATAAATCACATAATTTGAATATTTGTCATTTTGACATAAATGTCAAAATAATTGTTATGTTTATCATGGCATTCTGAAAGTAGCATTAATGAGAGAATTTCAAAAAATAATCTTTATTAATAATGTCCATGTTCTGAAACCGATAAACTGTTTAACAAACCACGGATGTTATGAATCATATCAAGACTTTAGATGTGTTAAAACCGACGTCTGCGGCAGTTATGATAGTCATAACAATCCTAGGTATGTTAATAGCTATTTTATTAATACACAAAATTTTAAATAAATATAAACCACAAAAGCTTAAACAGCTCGTTTGGTGACGCCCGGTATCTGCAAATATAAACATATTGGCACACCCAAAAGTGGGTAATAAGTCGTAATAGTATATTATTTATTTAAATTTAAAATAAGAATATTGACGTTATTTTCAGTAATAATATAATAAGAGGGGGAGAATAAATTGAAAATAATTTGACACATTTTTCGAAAACTTGTTGCCAGGCTTGGGTGGCTATTGCCAATGGTATTTCAAGAAGTATAGTATTATTCACGAAAGATGACTATTCAAGGTCATTTGTTCGAAGAAGGAATACACATCACTTTACAGCAGTAGCTTAGCAACATTTTGTATTAGATAGAGAAAGATTATTTGACCTATGTCTATTTAATTTATTTTGTGTGACAGATATACGTAAATAGTGGTATTACTTTCTAACACACTGTAAATAATAATGACGTATGTCGTAGAATTACAGATACCTAATTATGTACTACACTGCCCTCTATGATCATATGTACCCAGTGGCGTTGCCGTTTAAATCAAATTATTATTCCTTAGTTTATAGTTAAGTCTATGTTTTTGAATTTTGCAAAGACATAAGTGAAGAACATAAATCTTTCAAAAAGTCATTATTTAAAAAGAAACATAATTTTCAAATAAATTACTCGTATTTTTTCAGTTAAAATGTGTCCATAAATATTTCATGTTGCACGCCTATGCATGTGAATTGCAATGAAGTTATCTGCAAGTAATATTATATCATACGACTTACAAATGACCTTGAATAGTCATCTTTCGTGAATAATAGTTTAGTTTCTATCATTTTTTGGTAATCAGAAACGGCACAAAATTAGTCTTTTTCGCTCATTTTACTTATGTATTGATTACTATCTGACATATGTCAACAAAAACAAAAGCTACAACGATTATTCCCGGGAATAATCTCTAGAGCTTTATTCTCAGCATAAGAATGACAGGATTGGTTAAAACGCTGACACGTGACACAAATGGAACATTTCATTGGTTGTAAGAAATGTCAAAAAATAATCAGTAATATAATTTTACTTTCTATGTAGTTTAACGCCCTTGTAAATCTAAATTTTGAATAATTCAATTCATTTCATGATATTTTCTTTAGGTTGTGCCTCCTTTTCTTGGGAAACCCGTTTACTAAAAATAATATTCTATTTTATTACAAAAATATTATTATTATTATTATTATTATTATTATTATTATTATTATTATTATTATTGCTATTAGTAATGCGAATGTGAAAACATTTTGATGTGCACTGGTTAGTTTCCCAGCTAACAGGGGCAGACTATAGGGGAAGGACGCGGCAAGGTCGCGGCGCCTCCTCTTGTGGTAACGAGGAAGAGGTGATTGATTAGAGTGTGATCTAGTGGTCAGCTGGACTAACCAACGCGAAAATTGACTTGACGCATTACAACAACCATCTTAAAGTAGAACCGTATAATTTGATTTAGGAAATACATGAAAAATATCTTGTATTAATACAATGTTTAAACATTACAATACCTCTTACTTTGCAGATTATTATTATCTACCGTAGATCCCCGGAATGAGTTTACAAATAAAATATTATTTTTGAATTTACGAAAAAATACTAAGGGAAGAAAAATTTTTGCTTGATTTAAAACGCATGTTTTAGATATTAAAACTTTTAATTAATTCTTTTATTATAACGTTTATTTTTACCTTCCGTCACCTTTAGGTAAGGAAGGTATTGTCTTTGGTCAAAAAATTCGGTGGTGAGTTTTTGATGAATAAGCACGTTTTAGGGTGCCTAGAATACGATTTTACTACCGGAAGTACCCTCATTTGAAGACTGTGACTACGTTTACACGTTTGAGAAAAATTTACTTTGACTTAACTTTCAAAAGGCGACTTATGAAAAGTCAATTTAATGGTGCGTTTACACATGTCAAATCTACTTCACTTTACGTTTGTTACTTCTCCATCACTCAACTTTGACTTTGACAGCGAAATAAAGTTTGGTTATAATACGTGTGATGTAAGTTACATATTTAACTATTATCATATAATCATAATTAAGAATAAATTATTTATAGAAAAAAATGGATAGTAAACTATAGTTACTAAATTTAAGCGCGATATTTTTAAATAATATAACTACGCAGCAACAATATTGGATGCGAAGTAATTAAAAAATAATCGCATAAAATATTTTAAAATTCGAGAATATTTTAAATTCAGATATAAAACACGAAATTGTGTAATTAAATATCCAATTATTAGGAATTTGTGGATGAAAACTAGATCTCACTGTTAGTAAAGTAAAGTATGTTTCGTTCGTTGGTTCACACGACTTTTTAAAAGTTATTTATATGAGTCAAGTCTATTTTATTTTGGACTTGACTTTAGGAAGAAAAGTAATAGGCGAGTGTTTACACAACGGCAAAAGTCGCCTTTTGAAAGTTAAAGTCAAGTCAAAGTTCTTTTTTGCTATACGTGTAAACATAGTCTATGTTAAATATCATTTTTTCACGTTTAATGTTATTATAAATTTTAAAGAATATTTTATTCTCTATACGATTTGACTGCATTTTATATTTCATATTAAAAGGATATAGAGTTAAAAAATTATAAAGAAAATAAATTTCATAAAGTAGCCATAGCTATGGAAACAGCTACTATATTAAGAAAATTTTGATTGAAAGATGTCAGTATGAAGTGAAATTGACATAGTGTGTTTGTCTTATAATTTTACTGGAAATATAGGATCTTTTGCTATAAATTTTCTGTATGGAATTTGCATAAAATACATGCAACTGCCGGAAGGTAACAGTACAAGAAATATAATCTTTAGCAAGGAACTTCCTGTATGAAATTTGTACAAAATACATAGAACTGACGGAAGGAAGAGTGCTGGCCACATCAGATTTTTTCATTTTAAAATTACTTCTAAACAGTAATCGAGAAAAATGTTTCTAATAAAAAAGTTAAATATTTTCGTTGTCTATTTTTTTATTGGTAAATTTCCGACATATAACACAAACTTACATTTTTTTAAATGGAACCCGTATTTGATTTTTACTTTACGAAAATACTTATTTTTACCTCCCGCTACCATTGGTAAGGGAGGTATAGGAATCGTGCTAAAAATCGCATATCGAGATTTTGCTAAATGACCACGTTTTAAGGTCCCTAGAATCCAATTTTAACATTTTCACGATGATGTTTGTGTGTATGTAGTCGTGTATGTGTGTGTGTGCTGTGTGTGGATCCTTTACTCTAAATTTCGAACTTCTTCTGTAATGGAAAGAATCCATTAGATTTTGCTGTAAATCGTATAACCTGAAGTGGCACTTTACTAGAAGCTCAAAATAGTTTTATGTTATTTTTTCGAGATTAATGCTATTATAAAAATTAAAGATTATTAAATTTTCTACAGATTTGCATTAAATTTTTTCTATATATTTTATGGATAAATTTATAAAATTATCTACAAATTTAATCCCAGAGCTTACGCTTTAAACAAGCAAAACTCCTTGGTTACACAGTTCATATCTTAAATGTGTGTAACTGACAGACAAATGTCACTGTCAAAGAACTAATCATTTCAAATTAATAACAGTAACGTTTTAAAAAGAAAATAGTAAATACAGTTTCCGCAATAACTAAATATGTAAGTATGTATATTTAAATTAATAAAAATTAAATAGCGGGAGGTTTGGTGTTGGTCACATCAGATTTTTGGGTATGAGGATGGTGCGGAATAAAAAGGGTGGAAATTTTTTAAAAATAAAAAATTCTGCAAATTTGTATTTAAGTAGTTAGAAGGGTGTAGATTTAAGATTTTAAAACCACAGGTCGATATCTCTTTTCGTGTCCGAGATATTCGTCCTCAAAACTTTGCTTAAAAATGCCCATTTTTGGGCCCTTGCGATTTTTTCAGTTTTTGACGATTTTAAAAAATGTTTAATAATAAATGTATCCGTTTGAATATTTTGATGAAAATTGGTATACTTATGTTTTTTGGTACGAGGAATTTACTGGTGAGGTCATTGAACGTATACCGTACACCCATTTTTGGGTATGAGGGTGGTGTGGTTTAAAAAAGGGTCGAAAATTTTAAAAAATAAAAAATTCTGAAAATTTGTATTTAAGTAGTTTGCAGAGTGTAGATTTAAGATTTTAAAACCACAGGTCGATACCTCTTTTCGTGTCCGAGATATTCGTCCTCAAAACTTTGCTCAAAAATGCCCATTTTTGGGTCATATTCCAAAAATGGTCAATTATATACCGCTGGCGATATCACCATTAGATTCTACGAGCAAAATTACATAAGCATGCCAATTTTCATAATTTTTGAACAACTATTAAAACCTCCAGAAGGAAAAGTCTGAAAATGGCAAAAAATGTTATTATAAATATTAAAGAATATTTTATTCTCTATACAATATGAATGTATTTTGTACTTCATATTAAATGGATATAGATATAAAAAATTATAAGGAAATTAAATATATATTAGCAACTCTGGAAACAGCTGCTATATTAAGAAAATTCTGATTGAAAGGTGTCCGTGTCTAGTGCAGTTGCCAGTATGTTTGTGTTATAATTTTATTGTGTAATTTGTGTAAAATACATACAATTGCCTTAAAGTAATGTACAAGAAATAGAATCTTTTGAAAGGAAGTTTCTGTATGACATTTATACAAAATACATAGAACTGACGGAAGGTAATGTACTGGCCACATCAGATTTTTTTTTGTTTTTAGAATTATTTCTAACATATATGTATATAATAGTGAGTTGGTAAAAAGTTCTGGGATAATTTGATGAATAATTTTATTTATTTCGACATGCTTTATAGTTTTTCTTGGTTGAATAAAGACGATAATGAACGACGTTACATCACAGAAACCAATATATTGAACGTATTTTAAACATTTACTTTGTACTTAGCAGTACCGGTAAAATGTTAACAAGAGTGCTTGCAGAATTTTCAACTTAATTACTAATTTAATGACATTTTGTAACTTTACCAGGAAACAAATTACGTGAAAATTGAAACGAAGATAGATTTTATAACCACATTAACTCGATGGGTTAGTTGAGCTCCAAAACAGTGTAAATACACCATATTTTGCAAAACCCAAAAGACAGTTGCATTTTATATTTGCACTTTACTTCATTTAACTTGTTTTTCGAATATGTACTTTATTTTGATAGCTTATTTTTTATACTGTAACGTGTGAGCACCGTCGTTGCGATGAGCAAGCGTCTAAGTATAGCGATGACGTAATCGCGCGAGCAGCCGGGCGACCTAAACAAATGAGTCGCGGCGTGTTTAATTACTTCCGGTCGCCTGAACCTTTTGTGTTCGATGTTGTTATGGGGTCGAATCTTCTAGAGCTCTGTAGAAGGTAATGGTAGCTATACATATAAAAGGGACGCAGCTATGCCAGGGAGTTAGTTACATACCTAGTTACATTAACTGAGTTTACATGCAGTTTTCAAACCGTTTTCAAAACGCCATGTATACAGTGTCAATAGGGTTTTGAGTCATCTCCAACCAAAAGTAAAATTCTTGGTTACATTAGCGAACTATCATTTTCTCTACGTTATACATTAAAAATTTGAAAATATGAAGAAGCAATAAAAAAATGATAAATAAATACATCTGCTATTTGCATTTCATGAAAAATGATTACGAGTATAACATAATTTTGCAGGTACAGTAAAAGTTTTTAAATATGTCCTATCAAGGTCATCTACGAATTGTATGAAACAAGATTTTAGATTTGTCAAATTCAGCAATATCGTTTATGTTTATATGAAGGGAAAATAAGATACTACTGTAACTTTATTATTACAAAAATATATGATACAGTAAAGGCATTCAAAATTCAAAACTTAGTCAACTGGTGAATAAATAAGTAATTAGCAAATGTAAAACCAAATATATGAAAAAGAAGATACTGATAAAGTGTCAGAGTGAGTGATACAGAGAACCCTGATCGGTAGGTAATAATATGAATCATTCTGCAAATAGAGTGTACAAGGATGAAAAATAATTTATTTCTTATCCTACTATTCCCTATCTCCCTGCCAGTAAAATTTGTCTGGAAATAAAATGTACATGATCTCTTAATATTTAGTACAAATAAGAAACTGAAACCATTTAACGGTAGATAGTAATATGAATTTTTCTGTAAATAGAGTGTACATAAGGATGAGATAGTTATTTTTATATCAAGGCCGCGAAATCACTCTTTGGCGTACCGAGAGAAAAATTGTCGCCGAGGCAAGACAATCTCGAGGGCGCTAAAGAATTTCGCGGACAAGGTGTACACAATATTTTTTTGTGCAACCGTAAAAAATATGTAATTACAAATTTTATTAATTTTAAACAGTTTCACTGTAAATAGAAAGTTAGCTTTCAAGGTGGCTATAGGATTGACATTTGATAAACAAAATCATTGTTTACCTAATATCGCGGCCGCTACCATGATAACGGCTGCGAAATTCATTTCGCGGCCGTTACCATAACAACGGTCGCGAAATTTATTTTCGCGGCCTATATTGTGGCTGCGAAATGCTCATTTCGCCTCTGGTTGCACAAATAGTATATTATATACTCAGGGACTAAAGTGCATATTCAATCCTGTGGGTGAAGTTTATAAATAATCACCTGAGGGATTGAATGCACTTTAGTCCTGTGGTATATACACTATTTATTGCGCTCCCGTATCAAATGGAACGATATTAGTGTAAAAGAAATTAATCTTACAATTTGACAATACAAATGTCAAAAATTTTGTTCAAATTTAAACTCAACGCCTGCTCAAAATGTAGTGAAGATACAAATAAATAAATCATAGTAACTACATGATGTTATGGAAACATATTTTTTATTTTTACTTTAGTTCCCCAGGGATTTTTTTCATATTTAATCCCTCTGGGACTGAATTTGAACTTTAGTCCCTGAAATTAGAATCCCTCTTTAGTCTCGGGAGTGCGAAAAATAATTTATTTCTCATCGTTGTCTCCTTGTCAGTCAAATTTGTAATCTGGAAATAAATGTATATGGTTTCCTAAATATTTAGTACAAATTAATAATAATAATAATAATAATAATAATAATAATAATAATAATAATAATAATAATAATAATAATAATAATAATAATAATAACAATAATAATAATAATAATAATAATAATAATAGTTTATTACCCAACAGTACTCCAATTACAGGGTAAAATACAATAATAATGCAAATAAATGCAAAATAATGATACATATATAATGAATAAAATAATATTAATACTAATACCAATAAGAAAATTGAGAATAATAGGTACAGGCGGTTAAATGTGTATTTACGTAAACTGGAAATACAAATTACACAAAAATGTCTTCGATTAATAAATCAGCATAAAGTGGAGATCGCAGCAAAACATCCGTACGGGCAGTTGGAAGATGAAAAGACGTGAAATGCCTTGATGCCAGTCGTGGTACATGGAAGGACACATGAGAGAGAAGGAAAGGAGCATCTATTTGATTATGAAGCAGCATCCATAGAAACCTGGCACAAGAATATTCTCGCCTAGAAATTAATGATGGCATGGAATGTCGCTGAAGTAGGAGATTTAAATCAATGTTTCGCTCCGGATACACATTGTCTTCTTTGAAAGAAGCGTACTTTAAAAATCTACGATGTATACGATTTAAATGTAGATTTTAACTGTCATAATAAGGGAACCAAATTAGATTTGCGTATTCTAGTTTACTTATAACGAATGAAAAATATAATGATTTAAGAGCTGTTATATCATTGAACATTTTACATATTCTAAAAATAAAACCTATCATTCTACTTGCAGATGCACTAATAGTAATTATATGTTCATTGAAATTTAAGTTGGAAGTAAAAATAACGCCCAAGTCCTTAATAGAATATTTACGCAAAAGAGTGTTATTATTAATCATGTATGAATGTATGATATAATTAATTTTACGTGTATATGTTACCAAAAAACATTTATCAATATTAATGTGAAGTTTGTTGTGTGTACACCAAGATACTAGCATGTTTATTTTATTCTGAAGGTGAGTGACATCCGAGAGTGATGAGATCCTGAAAAATAATTTGATGTCGTCAGCGTAAGCCAATACTGGGCATGTAAATGATAATAGCAACTCATTAATAAATAAGATGAATAGTAAAGGGCCTAAATTGGAACCTTGCGGAACTCCTGAAGTAGCTATAAACTGAAATTATGCGAACCTTTCTACAAATAGAGTGTACATAACGATTAAAAGGATTAAGTCGTGGAAACGGACTTTACTTATTAACATTTTTTCTCTCAAAATAAACTAAATATTCTTGGTGCCGAATTTGCGCCGAACGTATACGTCCTGAAATTCATTTTACTTTTTGTATGTTAATATCATCTTAAACTCACAAATATTTTTTATTATAGAGATAATCCACATAGTTATAGTACCCTCCCTGGCTGATAATAAATTTAAATTTTCAGTACAATGATTTTCAAAATCGAAATTCGGAATTTTGTATAAAAATTGTTTTTCCATAAATAATTTGTACTTGCAAGCAATGAATATATGTTGCCGGCTTTCATAAAGTAAAATAGGAATACAAAAGATAATTTCAAGGTAGTATGTTTATAAATACTGCAATGGTACGGATTTGTTACATAATACGGTACTTTGTCTAGTGATTCCGACCTTTATCCAACCGGAATTAAAACCAACACACATTTGAACTCCATGACAAAACAAACAATTCTTTCTGATACACGTGAAGATTTATTGGGAATTTCATCGTATATTGATGTTTTCCTGTTAAAAGATAATTGTAATCAAGAGATTTTATTATTAAAAGCAGATAGCTTCCTTTGCAACTAACAGAAATTTCTAAATTCTTGACCTACTGACAGGAATTCTGCACTGTGCAATAATAACTAATGAACAGTTATTGTACTATATTAAATTTCATATTGTATTTGTTCTATATGATATATAACCTTGATAGTTTTAAATTTGAATTCTATAGACAAAATGAAAGGTATACAAATACCAATTATGGCAATAAACTATTTATTATTATTACACATTAGAAACTATTTTTTGCCATAACTTTCAAGCAGGTTTCAGTGTATCATAAAATAATAGTAGTAAGAATCTACAAAAGGAGTATAAAATCCAAGAGATATTTTCTATGTTTCATGTTTAAATTACAATAGTTATGTATTATCTACGTACGCAAATAAAACTATCGTAAATTACTCAAGACATGCATTAAACTTTGAACAATTACTTGCGTAAAGCAAAATAGAAAATCTTCAAACTTCATTTAAATATACAAATTTATATATTTGAGGCAAAAAATTTATTGTACTTAGTGCAATATACTACATAAAATTACAATAAGTATTATTTGGAATAAAAATATTAACGAGGAAGTTATTTATATGTTTAAAAAGTCTGCAACCATTTATAAAATTGTACGTAAAAGAGAAAGACAAGTTGAATATGCTGAGATATTATCTGAAATGGGTTATATTTTATATAAGATGGATGTTTTACAGCAAACGTAAATAAACTGCGCGTTATACGACGTCGGAAGCATTTTTCAGGAATGAAAATATATTCAAATTTAATGCTTTCATGCTTTCATAATTCTGTGCAATTTGATTGTTTAGAACGATATAAATAATTTTAAACTTATAATTGACACTTTTATATACGTATTGTAAATAACAAACATCAAAACTTCAATTTTCTTTAAACAAATAATGATTAAGTATAGTAAAATTATTGAAAGATGTGCGATCAAGGTCATCTATTTCATGAACGAATTAGCAATTTGGCATATATTTATCTGTATCACAAGAAGTGTGTGCGCTTGTCTTTCAAATATTCTTATTGTTTCGACTTAGGACATTCCATTTTAAAACGACGCTTATTTTTGACAATACTTACGCTGTAACGTAAGTTTATTTATTCATTCTGATATGTTACCTTGATTCATAGCCGTACGAAGAACTTTATTTTCTGTCAGTGTTTGGTTTTACATTTGCTAATAAACTTACCAGTTGACTTAGTTTTGAATTTTGAATGCTTAATACATTAACATATATTTTTATAATAATAAAATAACAGTAGTATCTTATGTATCCTCATAAGAACTAAGTGAACGACACTACTGAATTTGATAGAACAAAATCTTAATTCATACGATTCGTAGATGACCTTGACCGGACATCTTTCAATAGTTTTACTGTATTCAAAATTTTTAAACACTGTTAAGATTATTAGGGAGTTTTTGCATAACGTTTTCCCGAAAGACGTATACGCTAACGCCTTAGTTGCTAAGCAATATCATATTTGTTACTTGTCCTACGTGAAATTTGAAGACGTAATACGTCCGTTAGGGGTAAAAGACGGGCCAGTTGACGTACGTCTGCTATAGGACGCGAGCAGACACGTGATTCGAGCGACCTTGACTTGCTTGGGATCAGCTGATTTGTGTCATTTTGACCAGAACATTGTCAATTTGACAAGACCAATGTTTTGACTTATTTTTATGTAATAAAGAATAATAACATTTCAGCAGTTAAAAATCAAAATAAGTCAAAACATTGGTCTTGTCAACATGACATTGTTCTTGTCAAAATAACATGCGCATACAAATCAGCTGGGGCACGATTCTTGAAATTTTTCGCATACGTAAGTGGGAAAGATGCGCATGCGAACTGCATACTGGTATTCTTGAAACGAAATCGTGTGGTCGTAGGCGAATATTCCGAACGCGATTACATCGCATGGGTATGAATAACTTGAAAGTATCATTCGCACACTAAACTGTGTCTGTCACTGTTACTTGTGTTTGATGTATCAGTACTTAGATGATATAAATCAAATTATGTTTTATATAATTCCGGGTACGTTTTATGATCTTATAATGACGCCAATTATAAATCTAGAATCTCCATACAATTTCGCATGATTTCAAGAATCGGGCCCCTGATACTAAGCACGTCAAGGTCCCTCGAGTCACGTGTCTGCTCGCGCCCTATAACCTAGTAGGCACAGAATTTATTTTAAAACGTCAGAACCTTTTTGTTTTGCAGTCAGAACTGTCATAAAAATTCGAAATTTCTTATTTATTCCTTGAAGTGGGTAAAATGTTTAAAATTGAGAGAATTTACCACAATTTTTTTCTTTTAGAGATGTCAATGAACATGAGAACATCTTTTAAAGCTATTTAGCAAAGATTAAATAGTTATTGCATTTGTGTTTGATTTCTATACCAATATACAATGAAAATGACAGGTATTGAAACAACTGTCATTTGAACGTCAAAATCAACGTACGTGTGGTTAAAACGTAATGCAAAATCCAAACCTTTGAAAACCCATGACTTTATACGTCCGTTATTAAACGTTAGCGTTGACGGAATCTTCTCGTACGTCATAAAAAACTCCCTAAATATTTTAATTCAAAACGTAATACATTTATTTAATGAACTACTATTAAATAGGTGAATGATAATACATATTCAATATGAATAACAAAGTAACAGGAACATAATTATTATTAGGTAATATTTGTTTTATCTTAAAAAATTGTATTGTAAATGTATGACAAAATAAACCGTTAATTGTAGTATAGGTCAGGGGTCGGCAAACTTTTTTTGGAAAGGGCTAATTATAAAATTTTTAAAGATCTGGGGGCCAGACATGTTAGAATATATATTTTACTGTCCTAACAATGAATCTAATAAAAAAAATTTATTACTATAAATTTTTTATTCGCAAAATATTTGCAATTACAAAATATGTATTAATAATAACATGTATGTATAATATATATATTTTGTACCTATACTCGTACAATGGTAACTATAAATTGCACAGTTTCATTTATTAATTGGCGGACCCCGAGAGTGTCCGGGGGCCCAGGAGTGTCCGGGCTCTTTTTTACTTAAAAAACAGCTTATGTTTCATGACTTTAAGATCAACTTTTTATAAATATAAAAAGAGTGTAATATTATTTGAAAATTAAAAAAACGTGTAGTGAATAGCGACGAAGGTACCGCCACTTGCGATCATCTCTCACAACTTTTCAACTCGACTATTGGCCATTGCGTTAAAGCGCATAATTTAATTTAATTTTAATTTTTTAACGTAAAATAACAATATTTATCCGCGGGCCGGATAAAAATAGATGGCGGGCCGGATTTGGCCCGCGGGCCGTAGTTTGCCGACTCCTGGTATAGGTAGTAAGTTTAAAATATGAAATTTACGTACTTAAGCAACAATAGAAATTAATATTTTTAAATCGTTTACTGCAGATAAGACTTGTAGGAATTATCATGATTAAGGTCCCTTTATTCTATACTCTTCAATGGTATGTACGACAATAACAAGAATTTTATGTGTCAATATTATTTATGAAATAGAATTTAAGTCACCTTAGTTATCATAAATTGAATAAAATCAAGTATTAAACTATAAGTATTTTTAAATGAGTAAATCGTAATGTAAAAACTAGGTATAATCATTTAATAGGTAATTTGGTAATTACTTGTAATAACATTCTATAATAAATATATGGGGTCTCGTGGCCGCGTGCCTGAGTGTCAGGTCGCGAATCTGGGGAACCGGGTTCGATCCCGACCGACGCAAAATATTTTCCAATTTTAAATGGCACAAAATTGACCCCTGTGGTGCACTCACCACGCCAGCAATGAGTGCCCGTGAGGTGACGCCTGGTAACCGCCCGCACGGTGCAAATATATCATTATTACCGATATCTGTGTACAAAGCAGATTGGCACACCCAGCAATGGGTAATAAGCCGTGATGATATATTTATTTATTTTATTTTATTTAATATTTAAAAATATGCGTAATGGAAATACTTCAGCTGTACAATTTAAAAATCACGTTCCGCATGCTTATCCATCAAATACGACAAATAGCATGCAATTGCAAAACCAAAACAACTCATTCAACCAACCGTTCCACAAAGCATCTTCAGCGTTTAGCGCCTACAAACTACCTGATTCCATTCCTTACTTCGCGCTTGCTTCGCACCCATCGAGCAGCATGCTTTTAATACCTTGAAGCTTTGCCATAGACACTACACCTCACTTCACACGAACATCACGCGCCCGCGGTAAATCTAAACACGTTTATCGCTCTGAAACTCGCGCTTCAGTGACGCTTGTCGCGATGGTGTCGTCCCAGCGCCGACGCACACTCGACTAAGCGCAAGGTACATCCGAGATTTTTAAGCTCATTAGCTGTTCTACAGTGAATTTACAATGTGAAAATGGGTACTGCGACATATAATTATAATGGAACAATTATGAGCTTTAAATAGTTATTTAAGATACAATTACGTAATTTACTCTTTAGTCACGAATGGGTCAGAATTAAAACACATTTAAGAATTAGGATTCCAATATTAAGTGAATAGTTAGCCATAATAACAAAATAAGCACAATGGTTTTGCAAATTCGAATTAGTGTTGCCACAAGACGAGACGAGACAAGACTTGAGGTCGGTCTTGTCTTGGTCTTACTTAGTCTCGATCTACATTGGTCTTGTCGAGACGAGACTTGAAGTCAGTCTCGTCTTGTCTCGAATCTCGTCAAGATTTTCGACTTTGCGTCTATGAACAAATTGTTTATAAAAATTGTATGTGATAGTGCATGAATATCTAAGAAAAACCGTACAATCGCGATTAAAAATTCTGGAGAATGTTTGAGATATTAATTTTAAAACTATTCTGACTATCGTCGATCTCTTATAATTAAATTAAAATGAAAATGGACATGCATAGGTACATATACAGAGTGAGTCTGGGAAGACGCCCCCCCCCTTCAACTTTTTTATTATAATAGAAAAAAATGGCTCATAAAAGTTTTATTATTTTACATATACTATTTGATGGCAGATGTAGATATTTTTTATAAAGTCAGGTTTACAAGATACGACTATCAACTTATATTTTTCAAATGGCAATCTATAATTATTTTAATAAAATAGAAACCGCCATTTTTTTCTCTTTTCAACGATGTATTATTTTTTATTAATGTATTTCGAGAAAAATGAGATAATTTAGAAATATTAGAAATAATTTTTAAACAAATATTATAGGTGGCTATGTGAAAATAAACAAAACGTAACAATGTGCAATAAATAAAAGGCCTTCAAGCTAACATTTTTGGAGGAAATTGATCATACTCGATAAAATTTCACTCACGGCACATTTTTAGTTCTTTGTTTAAATATTCATATTATATTGGACAGAATTGTGTGTATGCACTCATTCTGTATGCTACTGAGAACGTAATTAGCTACATAATTCAGGCTATAAACATTGATGTTCTTCACAACATTCTATGAGCTTCGTTACTAGCCGTAACACACGAATCCAAGATAATTTAATAATATTTTATTAAATTAAAACTGTACACAATAATCAACGACAACAATAATTTTCAAAAATTCTACTGCTAATTGCCAGATGTCATAACATATTGCGCG
This sequence comes from Harpalus rubripes, assembly GCA_963082715.1. Taxonomy (NCBI): domain Eukaryota; kingdom Metazoa; phylum Arthropoda; class Insecta; order Coleoptera; family Carabidae; genus Harpalus; species Harpalus rubripes. The sequence continues at coordinate 103,870,850 of OY720448.1, forward strand.
CACACTTTCTGTTCATAAAAATAGAAGTTTGTGAACAGAAAAAATCCTTGATAAAAATTTCTGTATGCGACCCTCTATAAAATTCTGTCTATAATTATGTCCATAATTCTGTGCAGAATTATCGATCGTGACATACGGGCTTTAGAGTATAAAGAGATTTGAAATTAGCTGTACCTAGCAGTTTGGGATAAGTTTAGAATTTAATTAGCGCACACGTGTAGTCGGATTAATTTAAAATAAGTTTGATTATTAAATATGCTCTCTCGAAAACTTTAAAATTCATTACAGGGTGAATTTTAAATCAAATCTATTATGAACTAGTGATGATCATGAGTATACTATAATTGAATTTAAATAAGAGGAAGATTTCATGTAATAACCTCACTAAAAAAGTTTAACTGTCAAAAATTTATTGTCATTTAGTAGGTATTTACGGACATTAGACCAATAGCGAAGTAACTATGGCTGATGAGCGAGTATATACGAGTATAACTGAACTAGCGAGGCAGGACCTAGTAAATAAATAACGAATATGTATAATGATTACACTTGATTACATCAATGATTATACTGGATTATAACAGAGTAAGACCAATTTGTTGAGAAAATTATAAATCGTTTTTCTGAAAATAGAGAAATTAATTTTTTTATTTTTTGGTATATGTCGAGGTATATGTTTTCGTTATGTATGCGAATCACTCATCTAACAACTATGGCTGTCAATGTCATTATCTTTTGTCAATAGTCGAATTAATAGTTTGGAATAAAGCAAAATACAATGTGTGCTATTCACAGCTCGATACTAAAATTGTATACTATGCTCTGTTCCATTTAAGCCATTCAGTAGATGGCACTAGCAACAGCGCAAATCTGAAGTAGCCGAAATTACATTGGGTAAACTTGCCTCTTCTCTCTAATTTCAGCCAATCAGAGAGGTCGATACTATTCCCTATGCTCCGCAATACTGAATGGCTTAAATGGAACAAGGTATAGGCTGTTTTAGTTAAAACATGTATTAGCGTTAAAACAAAAATTAATATGCTGCCTATTCAGAGCTCTATACTAGTTCAACGAACCAGTGGCGGGATTTCAACAATTTTATTAGGTGGAGGGGCAAAATCGGTCTTTTTAAGGGAGGGGGAAGGTTATTGAAATATTTTTAACCCTTAACCAGACATGTGATGGTACGTAAACGGTTAGCTGATGTCTGAGAGACTACCATTTTCAAAACTATAAAAATGCAACTTTTTATAAAAAAATCGTTTAGTGATTAATTACATTATTTACACTAAACATCGTACTATAAAATAAATAAAAACAATTTTGTAATAGGTATAAAAGAGTGCAAAAAAACAAAAAACTTCAGCTACAGAAGATTGTATTCGAATGCACCATATAATTATAGTTAGTTAAAAAAGAAAAATACATTTAGAAAAAAATGCCTATTTGATAACAAATACGTAAAAAACAAAAAGCGAAAATAGTGTTAACAAAACACAATACACGTAAAAATTACTCCAATTGAATAATTGCATCCCCTAAATATCACGAAGCAGACATTATATACTTATTACCTATTATTAAATTAGTATTTTGCTTGAAGGTACAAATAACACCCTTTTCGCAAAATCTTCATCTGTAAAACGTATTTTCTTTTGGCGGACACAATTTGTAACGCTAACGGACACGTGATGTCTAGCATATCACTAAGTATCAACAGTATTTTGGGTTTCAATTTCAAGTATTAGTCGGCTTGGTGGCTGAGCGGTTTAGCGCACATCTCGTAACTCGCAGTGACGTCACCAGAACCATGGTTGCCATGGTCGGTGCGTTCGATTCCCGTCGACCAACAATGTTTGATTTGTCGTAAAAAATAAACTGCCAACCCTTTGACGACCCCCCCCCCCACACAAATACCGCCACTGCAACGGACTATCGAAAAACATAGCTGACAACATCGCTAATATCTCTGGTATGGTAATAGTTATATTAAATTACGTCAAACACCAAATGACATATTCTGACATTTCTATAAAATTTTAAAAGAAGTGTAATTAGAAAATTTATTATTTATTACATATACAAACTCAAAACACAACAGTTTTATTTTCATTTTTAACTTAATTTATGATGGAAAATATTCATTTTCTCCAAAATTGTTTTATATGAAATAATTGCGTAGGCTTCTACAGTCTGAGTCATTGTTTTATATCATTATAAATTATATAATACGTAACAAAAAAATTAATAAGCATCTTCCTAAAATAAGGCTGAGGAACAAAAGCAAATTAAATAATTTGAGAGTTTTAGTAACTTTTTCGTAACTAATAAACATTTCATTACTTCTTGATTGATCTTACAATGCAAGACCTTAATAGAATTACTCTGTTGCAAAATTCTTGGTTACATTTTGTTTATAACGTACATATCAACATATAGGCAGGAAGCTAATATGAGTTTTATAGAGGAGAGAACTAATTTTCTTTATTTGTGTCTAATTCATAAAATTTACACGTCAAACATTCCATCCTACCTATACTGTAAACTAAATGTCAGAGAATATAACTCTAATTTTCGTGATACTGATTTATTTGTAGATCCTTCTTTTAAGAAAACTAAATTTAAAGGTTCATTTTCATATCAAGCTCTCAAATTATATAACGATATTCCTAATTTCTTAAAATCTCTATCGGTAAGTAATTTTAAACACCAATTAAAAAGTCTAACATTAGTATAAAATAAATTGTTGAAATTCTGCTATCATGTATATTATTGTATTTTTGTATATTACATTACTGGGATTGTTAATTTGTATTTAACTTTTTTTTGTATGAATTACATACATTATGTATCGAGGGTTAGGTGGAAGAACAGCTTTTAGCTGAACCTCGCCTTTGAGTTGGATCTCAATAAAGTTTAATTATTATTATTATTATTATTATTATTATTATCATTATTATTATTATAGATATTTATACACTAACAGCCGTATTCATAGTAAATCTGACGTATTTTAAACCAGGTCTATCTTAGGTCTAAGGTTTTTCCTTATTCATAGTAACGGTTGACTTAGACCTAGTTTAAACCGAATCTAAAATTACAGAATTTTCTATTTATTAGTTCAACAAATTAGATTTTGTTTACAAACGATCAACCGGAAGTGATACTTTACTAAAAGCTCATTGCTATTGCAAACATGGAATTGACGGGAGGTCATTTGTTACCACATCAGATTTTTTTTAACTGTAAAAGCGCACCATGCTTTCCGGCGCGAAAACAGTAAAAAATATTAAAATTAAACAAATCAATTTCAAATAAAAATTTATTCATATTTTATACAGAAACTGCATTTTGATTCAACATGCCAAATTCCAATTCTTAATTATTAATAGAAGCTGAGATCTAACACTTTTACTTTTGTAATTTTTATAAAGAAAAAATAAATAAATCGGAAAAAAAATATCATTGAATATTCACAAAGCCTATGGGTACAATATAATAAAAAATTTGCATTCATACATATATTGACATTAGACATCAATGAAGTTGAGTATTTTTTCAAACGCGCTAAAAATCGATGTCATTTTATATATATTATCATTATTATTAACCTGAGTGTCTGGTCGTGAATCTGGGAAACCGGGTTCGATCCCGACCGACGCCAAATATTTCGAATTTTAAATGGGACAAAATTGAACCCTGTGGTGCATTCTGCACGCCAGCAACGAGTGCCCGTGAGGTGAAGCCTGGTAAGCGCCCGCACGGTGTAAATATTTCATTATTACCGATATCTGTATACAAAGCAGATTGGAACACCCAGCAATGGGTAATAAGCCGTGATGATATATTTATATTTAAAATTAGTATAATTACGTAGAAATGTATAGTCTATAATTAAAAGAGTTTCATAATTTTTGATTTTTTTTTTAGAAGTTATTGAGTTTCAAACTCAGCTGACTATAATTCTGAAATGGATAGTAATTATGTTTATGACGTTATGCTAAACATTAAATTGTTTAAAGTCATTAAATATTAAGGACGGAAGTGTGAATAGTTATGATTACATATGTCATGGGAACGAAAGCAAACTATAATTAATCCTAATTTTTATTTTGCCAACGTATCTACCTTATAATGGTTTAATGTTACTTATTATATTTTAATATGGATCAGAATATTAGTAAAAAACACTATCTAAATTTTCTGCTTAGTACGCGAGATATGTTTTTATAATTCCCAAATTTTTGTGTGACATCATGAACATAATAGTTCAAGCTGCCCATTTGTAGACAAATAATTCATTACATAAGTACCTACCGAATAGTTTTTTCATACTCGTTATGCTAAAATGTTTTAATTTATATGTCGTATTAATGAAATAATGATTAATCCCTAGTTGCAGTGCAGAAAAAAGGCTTATATTTCAAGCAAAAAAAAAAAAAAATCAAATCAAAATTTTAACAGCAATACCTATCTAATTTTCAGGAGTTAACAATTACTCGAAATCTCGGTCATATAGCATTTATGTATTCATATATGACGTTTCGGTATACACTTACACATAATTAAGATCATTACATAAGAATAAATAGTTTGACTCACACTTCGAGTAATTGTTAACGCCTAATCTACATCAACAGTTGAGTAAATTCACTCTTATAACAATTTATTTGACATTTTTTTTAATACGATATTAACAATTTAATGAACGTTTGTGCAACCGATCATAATAAGCATAAATAAATTAGCTACTTTTATCTTGCAAATTATATAAAATATTGGAACTTTCTGACAATCTCGTAAATACAAAATAGTGGCGTTACCGAAGTTTTGCAAGAGTTATGTTTTAATATCAGGCAACAAATGAAATTTCTAGGACAGGAAGTCACACAAACATTCAATCGGATTAGTTTGCGAATGAAGTAATTTATGAACTTTTTTTATTTCATTTTGCAGCCTTCACAATTGTGATCGCGATTATCTTAAGAAAAGCGAAGCCGGTTAAATTTAGGAAAAGTTTCTCCATTACTAGACAATTTAAAGATTAATTTATAATTACCGAAAAATATATACGGATATCTCTAGATAAATACATACAAAAATTCGAATTTTGCTAATTTTTATTTTTACAAATAACTTTAACCCACAACTAGTATCGTGTTTTCACGAAACGTATAACTGGTATCGTGGGATATTTCGACCCGCAAAATATATCGATCACTAAGAAAAAACGAACACTATTTTTTTATACTTTATTGTACTTGTCAAGTGCAGTAAATTTTTTTTCCTACAACCGTGCGTGAATAGTAAATAGGCGTTGCTAGGCAACATTAAAATTTGGTTAATTTACCTGTCAAGTATATAATTAGGTAGTAAATAATAATGAAAGTAATAAAATTTATTGAGAAATATGAATATACAAATAAATGAAACAAATCTAATATTTTTTAACAGATTGAGTACTAATCTAATTTTTAAGAACATTAACATTTTTTTGACATGTATTCTAACCTAACCTAATTTTTAATATTATTATTAAATGTACAATTTGTACATTATAAAAGACTAATAATCGTCTGTCTGAGATTCTTCCAAGTGTTTAAGTTACATTTTGTAGTGTTATGAGAAAGAGCACTAACAGTATTTGAAGCTGCTGAATGCCTGTACACTCAGTATTATGAGAAACATCAATACCATTTCGGTTGTAGGAAAAATGTTGTATGCAACACGTGTGTAAAATAGTATTTTTTGTCTTGTGCTACAATAAAACATCGCACTCGACCAAAAAAGTACTACTTTACACACTTGTTACATAAATAACTATTATAGATGTCCGATCATGATCATCAAAGAATCAACAAATTGGCATATATTCATAATGTTTCGACTAAGTTAGGACATTCCACTTTAAAATGATACTTTCGCTGTAACTTAAGTTTATTTATTAATGCAGATATATTACCTTTATTCATAGCCGCACGAATAACATTATTTTCTGTCAGTGTCACTGACACTGTTGGTATTTTATTTTTCACCTTGTTAATAAAACGCATTTTTTTTAAAATAAACTCTGGTTTTTTAATAAATGCCCAGGCAAGCTGATTTTTTTTATAAAAAAACCCGGTTTTTTTCTATCCTAAATTCTCCTATTTGTCTACCTGAAAATTGTTTCTAACAGTAACGACATAAAGTTTCAATTCCGAAAAGCTAACAGTTACTAATAACCGTGTAACTTTGTCGTTCTTTTTACCTTCCGTCACCTTTAGGTAAGGAAGGTATTGTCTTTGGTCAAAAAATTCGATGATGAGTTTTTAATCAATAAGCACGTTTTAGGGTCCCTAGAATACGAATTTACTATTTTTACGATGATGTCTGTATGTGTGTGTGTGTGTGTGTGTGGATGTGTGTGTGGATGTGTGTGTGTGTGTGTGTGTAACAAAATTTTCGTCTGCGATAACTCTAATACTACAGTTTCAAAATTTATAATTTTTTAGTATACTTCTTCGTTACATCCATATGAAGAGCTGATTAGATTTTGGTTACAATTGGTCAACCGGAAGTACCATCATTTGAAGATTTTAACAGTTTTTCTTGAAAAAACTATGTTAAATATCATTTTTTCACATTTAATGTTATTATAAATATTAAAGAATATTTTATTCTCTATACGATTTGACTGCATTTTATACTTAATATGAAATGGATATAGAGTTAAAAAATCTGATGTGGCCAGCACATTACCTTCCGTCAGTTCTATGTATTTTGTACAAATTTCATACGGAAAGTTCCTTGCTAAATTAAATATTCTATTTCTTGTACATTACCTTCCCGCAGTTGCATGTATTTTATGCAAATTTCATGCAGAAAATTATTATTTTGTGACGTTTTCTATATACAGTGTAATGTATCTGCAGGAATAAAAGATTTATTATTATTATTATTTCTTATACATTACCTTAAAGCAGTTGTATGTATTTTATACAAATTCCATACAGAAAGCAAAAGATCCTATATTTCCAGTAAAAATTATAAGACAAACACACTGTGTCAATTTCACTTGACACTGACATCTTTCAATCAGAATTTTCTTAATATAGTAGCTGTTTCCATAGCTATGGCTACTTTATGAAATTTAATTTCTTTATAAATTTTTTAACTCTATATCCATTTAATATTAAGTATAAAATGCAGTCAAATCGTATAGAGAATAAAATATTCTTTAATATTTATAATAACATCAAATGTGAAAAAATTATATTTAACATAGTTTTTTCAAGAAAAACTATTAAAATCTTCAAATGATGGTACTTCCGGTTGACCAATTGTAACCAAAATCTAATCAGCTCTTCATATGGATGTAACGAAGAAGTACACGAAAAAATTATAATTTTTGTAACTGTAGTATTAAAGTTATCGCAGACGAAAATTTTGTTACACACACACACACACACACACACACACACACACACACATCCACACACACACACACACATACAGACATCATCGTAAAAATAGTAAATTCGTGTTCTAGGGACCCTAAAACGTGCTTATTGATTAAAAATTCATCATCGAATTTTTTGACCAAAGACAATACCTTCCTTACCTAAAGGTGACGGAAGGTAAAAATTGTAAAGAAATTAAATTTCATAAAGTAGCTATAGCTATGAAAACAGCTACTATATTAAGAAAATTCTAATTGAAAGATGTCAGTGTCAAGTGAAATTGACATAGTGTGTTTGTCTTATAATTTTATTGGAAATATAGGATCTCTTGCTTTCTGTATGAAATTTGTATAAAATACATACAACTGCTTTAAGGTAATGTACAAGAAATAATAATAATAATAATAATAATAATAATAATAATAATAATAATAATAATAAATCTTTTATTTCTGCAGATACATTATACTGTATATAGAAAACGTCACAAAAGAATAATTTAGGACATAAATTTTCTGTATGAAATTTGCATAAAATACATGCAGCTGCCGGAAGGTAATGTACAAGAAATAGAATATTTAGCAAGGAATTTTCCGTATGAAATTTGTACAAAATACATAGAACTGACGGAAGGTAATGTGCTGGCCACATCAGATTTTTTTTATATAAAGTGTAAGAGTATTAGTAGAGTTTAAAACTTAAATAGGTATTTAAATAATATGTTTTACCGCGAATTTATTTTAGTGAACAACTTAATAGTGTATTTATCTCCATGCTCGTACAATGAATTTAATTGTTCATATTAACTGTGTAGCACACGAACGGAAATTCTTTAAATGCCAGCGAAAGTTGAGCTATTATTTCCATCTATCTCAACTTTCAGTTTATCGTACCAGTATAATAATGACGCATGAAATATTATAGTTAAAAATAAAACGTAATCCAAAATAAAACAATTGACAATGACGTGAAAGAAAATTAACCTACCAAAAAATTCCACGTCAAATTTTGCAAATTTGAAATTTATTTTTGTTCCAAATGAATTCCCTTTGCAGTGCTTTATTAAATATAAATTGCTTTCTTTACCATTGTAAATACAGAAAAATCTCTTTCTGAAATTTAATGTCTTTGAAAGATAAATAATTCATTGAATGTTTGGTACGAAAAGTGTTGAATTTCATTTGTAAACCTTGTTTTACACGACCTTTAAATAAGTACAATTACAATCACGATTGATCTATAAACGTTTAATCAAAAGTATTCATTTATTCTCTCTACGTCAGAGTTAGACATTCTAGTACAACTACCAGAGTTTTACTTTATCTAGATATTTTGCATCTATTCCTGTCTTAATAGTTGTATGCTACATATAACTATCTTTTTCTTGTAAATGAAAATATATTATAACAAGAATATCATCATTATAAACTGACGAATAAAACAGAATGAGTAGAGGCAGTGACCGCTCTATCATCTAATGGTCTAATGGCCTATGACTCGCTTGCGACCGTTACTTGTTTATTAAGTTATTAAGCCTCGTTTCAAGAAGTCTGTCCCACAGTCTACATATTTGTTTGTATAATTATACATTTACAGAGCGTCACAATAATTAATAATTTTTCCTATTGCAAAATAATCCACTCAATTGTGTCTGCGAAACATGCAAAAATTTTATGTTTCTGTCGCCCAGTTGACCCAATATTTGCGTTCTTTTTATCATTTGCTTCATCTCACCTCAGTTCAAAATGAGATGAATTTGACATGAGCTGAATTAAAACTTGACGAAAATAACAAATTGTATATATCACTCGTCATCATTTACTAATAGGGTATTCTCTCATGATTACAAATATTAAAAAGTTATTAAAAATATTAAAGTAGATTGGTAAAACAGAAGGAAAAAGCAAAAAAACCTGTTATAAATTGATTTTTGCAAAAGATATAAAGCATCTAAGTTTTGCTGATGTACTAGTTGTACTACCAATGGGAGACGAGTTGAAATCCCTACTCCATGTTCGAATGTGATAACAGGCTACATCTTAAGTACGCACATACTCGGCTCTACTTCGGATCGTTCGAGAGTGTTCGTATGCAACTGTTTTAGCATGTATTGTCAACCGATATGACATCTGGTAACAAAATAATGAACTACAAGTCAACAATGTGTGTAATATTAAAAATTTGTTAAATTCTACGTACAAATACATATTTATCTAATCGACATACGGGTGGCGTTCGAAATCTGTTACATATATGAATTTAACATGCGAAATTAGAATATTTTGAATATTTACTGAAAATTTTTGTATACATGTCCATGGATACTTATTGCATCATATTAATAATTACTTGTTCAAAATTAGTAAAGAATAATTAAAAAGTAAATAAAATTTATAGCAAATTGAATGTAATATTTATTAGGTAATGCTCTTGCTTGTTACGTGAAGGGTACTAGGTTCGAATCGAGGTTCGAATCCACCAAACCTCTTTATTTTTATTTTTTTATATAGGAGTATATTTTATTGTAATTTTAAGTAAATGTCAAATTTAATATAACCAATTTTATCTGATTATGGTAAATAAATATGAAGAAAATATAAAAAAAGCTAAGGAAGTTTGGTACATGTCGTAGTAGATTCGAACCTACTACCTTTGACATAAGAAGCAAAAACGTTACCACCATGCTATGAAACTTTTATGTTAAACATTCTTATACAATTATAATAATGGCAATAAAAGTATGTTGTCAATTGCCATCTATATAATTTAATAATGTCAAAATGTTTTTGCAGCATAAGCAAAAATATTACTTAGAATGGTTTTTCCCTCTGTTTTTCCTATAAATTTCTTAAGTTTTTTTGTAATAGTAGGTAAAATTACATTTAAATACATTTATTTCCCATCTTTTTCAATACTTAACATTCTCTCGAAAATCCTAGAACCACTGATTGCACACGACTGGTACTGTACAACTAGTACGTCACTATCACGTGACACAACAAAATCAAGTTTTAAAAATTAATATCTCACTTATTAAAAGGAATTTTTAACTCGGGTTTTCACAGGTACTCTTAGATATACTTGTTCTTTAAGAAAAAAAAATTAAAAATATGCGAGAATACCCTATTGCTTTTAAAAATAAATTTAAAACATTATACTAAATTTTAAATAATCATTACTTAAACTCGATCACAATATCTTTGATTGATATTATCGGTCATTTTCTTCAAATAACCAATGAAATAATATTATTAAAGGAATAAACAAATAACCTTTCCAATAACCAAATTAATTTTATGTGACAGCCAGTGATAGCAAAACATTCATCCACATCGTTCATCAAAGATTAAAAACTCAACAAGCGCAACCTCTTGAGGTGACTATGAATCGTGATGGGGGAGAAGAACTCTTCTCACTTCGGTTTCACTTTATCTCACTTCAGTTACGACAAAAAGGACGGTCAAAATTAGTAGGCAATTGAGATGAGCTAAGACGAACTGAGATATCATGTAAAAAGAACGCGACTAATAACAGTAAACGACTCTTACTTGTGCTTATACTGCAATTCTGTGATAAATCATAAATCAGATCTATTTCTGATGTAATTCTGACGACAAATTAATTTTAACAATGAAAGCAGTGTTCATTAACGGATTTATTTGTAAATAAATTAACCAATTTTATCGATGTCTCAACGTCGTTACCTAAATGTATTTATCCCGTTTAATAGCTCAATTATTTTACGCAAAATATCAATAAATCTCAGCTTTCTTCAGTTACGATCACAGACTTGAAGGAATTATTTTATAGTAATTGTAATATTAAAATTTTAGATAAATATTAACTTCTTAATTGTAGATTTTAACTGGTTAAACAATCTGCTTAATGGAAAATTGGGAAATGATCTGACACGCCGTCTAATGTAAATAATTTATTTCCTGGCCTATGTTTCGATTGTTACTACAGTCTTCCTCAGGGCTAGAAATTTTCAATGATTATAAACGGTAACGTGGGATCTCCCATATGACTCAATGGAGATAACAAATTGAAATTTATTAAATTTATTGTATTTATATAATATATCAAGTAAAATAATTTTAAGCTGGAACTCAGAGAAAACTCAAACAACTTTTCTAAAAATTTAAAACGTTCTGAATTTAAGTACACGTTTTTTCTCAAATTCAGAACGTTTTAAATTTTTAGAAAAGTTGTTTGAGTTTTCTCTGAGTTCCAGCTTAAAATTATTTGACTTGATATATTATATAAATACAATATAGTTAATAAATTTCAATTTGTTATCTCCATTGGGTCATATGGGGGACCCCCACGTTACCGTTTATAATCATTGACCATTTCTAGCCCTGAGGAAGACTGTAGTAACAGTCGAAACGTAGGCCAGGAAATAAATTATTTACATTAGACTGCGTGTCCGATCATTTCCCAATTTTCCATTCTGCTACCAGTCGATCATCGTACTCCACAAATCTGCTTAATGTCAGTTAAAACGAAAAAAGTTGCATCGAAAAATTGACACACCTGTAATTCTTACAACTTATGATATAATATGATGTTATATTTTTTGTTATAACTGACAATTAAGTTAACAAACTGTTTGCAGAGATGAAAATTCTCTAGCGAATAAGCATATAAAAAATATATGTTCTAATGAATAAACCAAATCTTGTGAACGGTTTTATTCAAAAACACTTTTATTCAGTTAAACTCTTACAATATAAATTTATAAAACTATGTAAAAATCGCAAAATAAAACAAACTCCAAAACATCAACAACCGTAGCCAAACTCCAAATTCCATTCAACTTTTTTCACTCCTATCTGTCACCTAGTGACTTCTTCTCACTTGATATTTTATTTAATATATTTTAATCGACATATACAGGGTGTAAATGAAATAAATGCATTAAATTTAACCAGTAATATAACTCGGCGAGAGCAACAATATTTCTTAATAACTTTTTCTCGAAATCCCATATTTTTTTAGCATTTTTACCACCCCGTAAATTGAAGAGTCGTTCCAAATATTTTTGTGATAATTGAATGCAGTAGCAATAGCTATGAAAAATTTTGTTTTACCAATTGACAGTCCTATCAATTGTTGCAATTAAATTTTGACATTAGTAATAAACTTGTTTGTAAGGTAAAATTCTGTCAAAATGCGAGTACACAGACATTGTAATTACTTACTTATGGTTTATTTTTTTATTTTTTTACTCGTATCTGTACTACATTTTACTTGACATCACGGTTGACATAAAGACAGTGTCATGGAGTTGCCAACGCATTTACACGAAGCGTTTCCAAATCATCACCAAATCATTCTGTTCTTAATATTCGCACATTTGTTAATCTTGTACTTGTACAACTTTATTACATCACAATACGGAGTGTCACATATGTCAATTTTTAAAAAAGCAACAGTTATATCCATAACATGTGCAAAAAGTTCTGTTTTCAGCACATAAAAGACTTCAATTTTGGGAATGGCTCATAATGTTCATTAATGAGACTGAATTTACTTGGGAAGGTGTATTTATTATGCATAATACACATCTCGACAGACGAAAATGCTGTAAAATTTTCCATTAAAAAATGTCTAGGGAACAATAAATGGACGACTAATTATTGGTACTCGAGTACCTCTTTTAAATGGACAAAAGTTTGTACTTACATTTTTTAAATAACGTATTTAAACTATTATGATTTACCGACGATAAATAATCATCTCATAACCTAATAACTATACTTTTGCTCTTCCTCCCCTCGTTCCTCCTTGTCATCCTCTATTCACAGGTGGTTAAAGCCTGGTTTAATACACAACTTTATAATTTTGTTATCCAAAATTTAAATTTCTTTATTTTAAAAATTGTACTATTACGAATTAATTAATAATAAATGTTATTTCCGTTTATTCGTTTATTAATTACTGTGACTGCAAGTGTAACCGATAACTGACAATTTTTGAGCTGTTTGTATCCCACTTGAATACGGAGCAGCCATTTGTTCTCCATGGGCGCGCGCCGAAATATGCAGCAAATCTTTAAAGAATTTTAACTCAAAATCTAAAAGACTTAGAAAAAAAAGTTATTAAGAAATATTGTTGCTCTCGTCGAGTTACATTACTGGTTAAATTTAATGCACTTATTTCATTTACACCCTGTATATATTTTTTTGTTTTAATTAGGAATGCAGAAAGATAATGAACAAAACTTTCCTATTCATGCAATAATATTCGACTTCTTTATACTTTTATGACAGAAATTACTATAATTGTAAATAATTTAATAGAAATATCTACCTTAATCAATTTAATCCTGACTTAAAAATAATAAACAAGATTCAGTACATTAATAAATCACTAATGATTTATATACTTATTTCAAATAGATTTAATTTCCTTTTGTAATATAAAATAACACTTATTAACACTTCCTTTCCTTATAATTTAAATTTCATTATTACGTCCCACTTAAATAGATTATAATAAAGAAAACTAAAGACATAATATATTGCAGTAGGTACTTGTAAACGATTACAGATAAACGTGGGCACATCTTATATTCAATTCTAAGAAATTTACATATCGTGATATGATTCGAATACCAGGATAAGAATACATTCTTTGCGAGTAAATTTAAATTTAAAAAAGAAATCCTCGGCTGTACGAGCGACATTTTTGCATGTGTATTTTAAAATCCTAAGCCAAGAAACAAGGAAATAAAACCATGAATACCTTATATTCCTGCATGTCTGGAATTTATTGTCAAATGTTATGTTTAGTATTAATACTAGCGAAAACTCGGCTACGCCGAGCTTCCCCTAGGGCTCCGCCGATAGTGTTTTATAATAGTCTTTACGTACATCCAGTCTGTCTGCACATACTTTAAACCCAAATTGCAAACGGTTACAGTCTTATCAAAGGTTTAACTCCTCTCCTGCTCACTCAATCTGCCCACGAATTTGCTCACCCAAACTGCCCTAACCAAATTGCCCTTAAAGGGGGAGCTCCCATTTGATACCACACACGACATATTTCCGACAGCTTTTTGCAAAAAAAACAAAAGACGATCGAGTTGTCAAATATCTGCATTAGAGCCCTTAAGAAAACTTTTCATTTGATACCATACACGACATATGTCGGACAATATTTTGCAAAAAAACAAAAGACGATCGAGTTGTCAAATTTTTGACTTTTTTCCGTAGCAGCTCGTGAGAAAACTTTTCATTTGTTACCAAGCACGACATATATCTTACAACTTTTTGCAAAAAACAAAAGACGATCGCGTTGCCAAAATTTATCATTTCTGCACGGCAGCTCTTTAAAAAACAAATCATTTGATAACAAACACGACATATATCTGACTACGTTTTGCAAAAAACAAAAAACAATCAAGTAATCATATTTTTCTCATTTCTGCTTATTAGTTCTTGAGAAAACATTTTATGTGATACCAAACACGACATATTTCATACTAGTTATTGCAAAAGAACAAATGAATATCGAGTTGTCAAATATCTGACATTTCTACATAGCAGCTCTTAAGAAAACATTTCATTTGATACCAAATTCGACAAATTTCTGACTACTTTTTGCAAAAGATAAAAGACAATCAAGTAATCATATTTTTCTCATTTCTGCATATCAGCTCTTGGGAAAATATATTATTTGATACCAAATACGGCTTATTTCTGACAACTTTTTGCGAAAAAAAAGACGATCGAGTTGTCACAATTTTGACAATTTTGCATGGCAGCTCTTGAGAAAACATTTCATCTGATACCGAACACGTCATATTTCTGACAAAATTTGCAAAAGACAAAAGCCAATCAGGTTATAAATTTTTTGACATTTCTGCATGGCAACACCCGAGAATAATTATCATTTCATACGACACACGACATATTTCTGACAACTTAAAGAAAAAAACAAAAGACGATTGTGTTGTCATATTTTTCACATTTCTGCATGACAGCTCTTGAGAAAACATTTGATTTGATACCAAACACGATATATTTCTGACAACTTTATGAAAAAAACAAAAGACGATCGTGTTGTCATATTTTTAACATTTCTGCATGGCAACACCCGAAAATACATTTCATTTCATACCACACACGTCATATTTCTGACAACTTAAAGACAAAACAAAACACGATTGTGTTGTCATATTTTTAACATTTCTGCATCACAGCTCTTGAGAAAACATTTCATTTGATACCAAACACTAGATATTTCTGAGAAGATTTTGCAATAAACAAAAGATGAACGAGTTGTCATATTTTTGACATTTCTGCATGACAGCTGTTGAGCAAACATTTTATTTCATACCAAACATTACATATTTCTGACTTTTTCACTCATAAATATATAAACCAATCCAAATTCAGGATTCTACCTAGTTACCAAATTTCGTTTCGACAAAACAGCGTCAAAGAAGTTTTTTCGCACCCTTTAAGCCAATAAGATGTCGTATTTTTACAAGTGAGTTTTGATAAGTGAATTTTTTTGACGTTTTAGAAATATAATGTTTACATACCTGTCAAAGTCTGTATATTTTCAGTGTTATCAGTTTTTATTAAAAACGAGTCGATTTGGACATGAATCTATTTAAAATGTTGGAAAAGCAAACTGAAACCTAATACCTCTAAACACAATAAATATTTACAAGATTTTTGTCAAGAAAAAAATTATATAAATAATTACCTTATTTTTATTTTGGAAATAGTCATCCGAATACCAATCGTGGTTAAATTTTAACCTGGAAAAATTTTCCGATTGCTTTACTCGAGCCTGTTGCCAATTTATTTCGTGACATTGATAAAAAATTACTCGTTTGACAACTCAGATTTTTTTTGTCAATGCCACTCAATAAATTGCTAGGCAACCGGCTCTCGTAACAATCTGAAAATTTTTCCGGCAAAAATTTACCACTTATGATATTATATATGACAATTTTCTGCAAAAAACAAAAGACGATCGAATTGTCATATTTTTGACATTTTTGTATGACAGCTTTAGAAAAAACATTTCATTTGATACACATGTTTCTGACAACTTTATAAAAAAACAAAAGACGGTCGAGTTGTTAAATTTTTGTCATTTTGGCATGACACCTCTTGAGAATTTTTTTCATTTGATACCGAGCACAACACATTTCTGACAACTTTTTGCAATAAACACAATCTGATCGAGTTGTCAAATTTTTAACTTTTGTGCATAGCAGCTCATGTTACAACATTTTAATAGATACCAAACACGACATATTTCTGACAACTTTGTGCATATAACAAAAGATAATCGAGTTGTAAAATTTTTGACATTTCTGTATAGCAGCTCTTGAGCAAATATTTCATTTGATACCTAACACGACTGACTTTTCCCAAAAAACGAAAGACCGCGTTGTCAAATTTTTGACAAAACACTCTATTTGCAACAGAAATCGTGAGATTGAATCATTTTTAATCTCACATTTTTAGCCGAAACTAATTAAGAGTACATGCATTTGGGGACCCCATAACTCCTGAACTGTTTAAAATATCTTCAAATAAACACAAAAATGGTGATGTTTGGGGTTGAAATATGAATGAGCACCTATATAATGAACCTTTTCAATTTAAAGAGATAGAAGATATGCGCAATGGGGATCTGCGCATAGTAAGAACAACAGAGATCTATGACATGTGTTTCAAAAAAATTTAGACGTAAAATGTGAGAATATCTCAGATAACTTGAAAAAATCTTATCGAAATAAGTTACAAAAGCTTTTATTGAAGTTAAAATGTCTAACGATGCAAATTTTCACTGAGAATACCGGTATTTTAATGACTGCAATATTTTTGACGTTTCGTTGGACAGCCCAATTGGCAGTTGTTCGCGCCATTTTCTTACTATTTGCAGCGATAGAAAGAGATAGCCGTTGGATTGAAAAGGTCCATTGTTGTCATCAACATATATTTTGTACAAATGCTGTGTTGTGATTATAATTTTATAATGCATTGTTGTAATAAAGACATTTACATGATACATATTTAAAGTACATTGCTTATGAACCACAACATTTTAAAGGAAACATTTCAATTGTTGTTAACCTTATGAATTATTTAAATATTGTATTGCTATTCACTAAGTTATTCAGTGATCACCTAACTTTGTTATCTAATCTTTACAAGTAAGTCTAATAATCTAATACATTGTCCCGCGTTTTCGTGTCCAGACTTAAGTTACCTGGCAGCTGGCTGATTTAAAATAGTATATTGAACTCACTCGTGATTAAATTTACAGATGTTTAACTTAAAAACTAAATTCTACATACATTGTTTACTATATTTTACCAACTTTCATTATTTACTCAGCACAGAATATAATAATAATAGAAAGTCATAAAATTTATGTTTTATTGTAAATTACCTCGGACACGGTTAAAATATCACATTTCTGACTTCAAAAATGTATTCCAAATACAGTATTTATCTCCTACACTAATTTTTAATAACAATAGTGCGGTGCACAAAATATTTAAACATTACTTTCACCGCAAATTTGAATTTTTTGTGTCGACCACCGGCCTTTCATCTTCGGTCGTTTTTTTCCACATTATGCGGGATGAAAAATTTACTAAATTATTGTTTAATATCTCTAAAATATGTAGATATCTAATAATTATTCTGATCCTTTTCGACGTGTTTCCTTATACATTTTCCAAAATTCTATTTACATAATAAAATATATAACATAATAAACATGGCTTAAAATCATTACATATACCTACCTCGTTAATTTCATCATCTTTTCTTTAATGTTACATATTATTCAAACATTTTTTTTGCATTTAAAAGGATGAAAACCAATAATTTGTCATCATTGACATGCCAAATGACATGACAGCGTTTATCGTACGGACTTCACATTAGTCTAGTCATGAATATTTGTTTTTCACCTAGTTACTTATGACACATTTGGCAACACTGTCCAAGTACATATGAACCGTCAAATTTTATAATTTTTAATTAAAATGATTTAGGCCTTTTTTACCTGTGCGGATATAGTTGCCTATTCTCAAAATTTATGATTATGAATTAAACTTCTTTCAAATTGTCTCCATTTCACAAATATTTCCATTTAAAGGTTTGAAATGATATGTCAAACATGGCGTTCTTCGTCTTAAATTTTCAAGGAAAACTGTGATCGTTACTGTGATCTTTATTGTTTTTGTCCCAATTTTCAATCTTTAATAATTTTTTACTCGAAAACTATGCATCCTACAGAAATTTGTGTTATTACGAGGGCACTCGAGACAATAATTTCCTACAACTTGGTGAAAATTTCACGAAAATCGCTCACACCATTCAGGCTGTAGAGGTGTTCAAAGGATGGCGATCGTCTTGATTAAAATATATAAATATAGATAGTGAATCTAATCGTTTAGTATATAGGATACTTTAATATATTTTCATTTATATCCCTGCATGTATAACTTCTAATTTATTTTTGAATTGTACATGATTGTACCACCAAAAAAGATTTTAAACCTACCTATTATTTGAAGATTTAATAGGAAATCAAAACGCATGGAAAAAATCTGATGTGGCCAGCACATTACCTTCTGTCAGTTCTATGTATTTTGTACACTTCCGTGCAATAAAATTAAGCACAAGTTTTACGAGTATTTTTTCGCAAATTTTAGTTGTATATTTCTTGTTTATTTTAATTCCTTAGCATCAGTTTCAATGAATGACAAACTTGATATTCTTAACTCTTCCTTCCCAGATAGCACAAATCTTCTCAGAATATTCTGAGAAAGTCCTATATATGTCTTCTATATTCCAAATATCTCAGGAATGTCCTAAGAATATTACGAATATATTGGTACATTACTGTAATATTCAAGCTAGAATATTCTATGATTATTTATTTTAATATGATCAGGATATTCTTATATTATTCCAGAATATATGGGAATATTTCAAGTATATATCATTGAGAATATTCTCCGCATAATCAATTTTGGAGGGAGTATTTATTTTGGAGCTATTTTTGCGTTCTTAATGCGAGATAGGCTTAATATTTATATATAATTATTGTGTTACATTTCACATTATTTACGTTAATAGTGTTTTATCTATCACCATGCTGACTTGTTCCTCAGTTTTGGTTTGAAATAGTGGTGCTAAACCAAGTAAAGCTGTTAGATTTACAATAATTTGCGTGCGTTTTTAAACAATACCCAACTATAAAAATTTTATTTTTCATTTCCACGGTAATTTCATAAATATTAGTGTACCTACAACAAATAATTATTCTATATTTCTTTCATGCTTATTTCCTCATATTTGTATTTTTTCTGCGTTATGGTTTATTTGTATCATTCGTCGTTGCTAAGGTAACAATACATGCATACTCACTCCTAAACGTTAGTAACTTTTGTTTATTAATCAGCTCAAATTAGAAGGGTTTCAATAATTTGGGATAAGAAACAAGCAAGTACATTATATTTACATATTATATGCTGTATAAACTGCATCACTATTTGGCATTTATATTATTTGCTGATTAGATTTTTGTAAACAATACCCAAACATAAATTTTAGTATTTATTATCACGGTAATTTTAAAAATATTTGTGTAACTACTATAAATAATTATTCTACTATTTATTTAATGTTTATTTCATCATATTTGAATTGGTTCGATTTGTTTGTATCGTTCGTTGTTGCTATGGTAACATCCATGGTTTGTAGTCTGTAGCTTCTGCATCTCATATCTCATATCTCATCTGTAGCCCGCCCGAGACACAGCGTTTGTTGATTACTCAGCACAAATCACAAATTTAGACACTAACACTCTGACTACTGGGATAAAAAAAAAGTAAGTACATTGCGTTTATATATATATATATATATATATATATATATATATATATATATATATATATATATATATATATATATATATATATATATATATATATATATATATATATATATATATATATATACTGTATAAACTGCATAACTGTTTGTATAATCTGTTGATTAGGTATTCCGTACCATGTCCAAATATAGAAAAAAAACTGTTTATGTCTGCAAGATGGCATAGGATTAAATGAACAAGAGAAACTGAAGTAAGTAATTTTACCATTTTACTATATTTATAGCCTTTGGCAATAATTGAATGCACTAATTTTTATATCCTTATTTTAGACTAGCGACCCGAGAGCAAAAACTTAATGCCCATCAAAATTAGCGATATAATCTTGAAAATTAATTTTTCAAGAAGGTGAAGTATACTCTCTGTAATTATATACAAATTCGTATTAACATATTTTTCAATTTTAGATATAAATATACGTGTGTAGATCGTGACACTACTACTTCAATATGTATGTATATTTATTAGCCACAAAAACATTGAACTTAGATGTCTACCTCTGGGAGTTCCATGGAAAAGTAAAAAAAATACACTTTTTTATATGAGTGCACGAAACACGAATGTAATTTTTATTTTTAATGATTATATGTATATCTATAAATGTGTAGACTATTCATTATCTCCCATATAATATCCTAGAATATTCTAGTGAATATATTATGAAGGAATGAGGAATATGTTTGTTTATTTCCCAGAATATACATGAAATATTCCATAGGATATTGTGCGGATCAGCAGGGAATATTTTTTTTCGAGACATCAACATATTCCTGGAATATTCTCTATATATTCCAGAACATAAATAGGTAATTCCTGGAATATTCAAATATTCTTAGAAAATATTCATAGCATATTCATGGTATATTTTTGTGCTATCTGTATGATTTATGTAGTGCTCCTCTACTTAATGTTATTGTTTATAGCCGGAGGCGTGCACTTCTCCCCTTGTAGGGCGTCGTGACCCATTGGGGTGTTATGTTGTCTAAGGCTTACATAGGAGACCGTGGCGTTATGTTTCGGCATTAGCGACCCGGACTTGTAATGTCCCGACATCTACCCGATGGTATGTTGTATTGATGGTGGGTCGCTTATTTAGCGAGCGTTCAGACCTATGACAAATGCTTGTATGTATTTTGTGGAAATCGGACATGTGCCGGTTCTTCACATATGGTATTGTTAGTCATGGTGTTCTCGAACCGTTCCTTATCATCTGTCAACGGCGTTTATGTTTTGGGTAATTACAGGACCCGTCTTGGAACACGGACCAAGGAGTCTAGCATGTGCGCAAGTCGTTGGGATTTTATTAAACCTAAAGGCGTAATGAAAGTAAATATTTATGAATTTTCGTAATTCATTAATTAAGGGAAGATGGGTAACGATTTATATGTTACCTCGCATTCCCGGGGCGTCGCATACTCATTGCGAGTTGCGGCGCACCAAGAGCGTACACGCTGGGACCCGAAAGATGGTGAACTATGCCTGGTCAGGATGAAGTCAGGGTAAACCCTGATGGAGGTCCGTAGCGATTCTGACGTGCAAATCGATCGTATGAACTGGGTATAGGGGCGAAAGACTAATCGAACCATCTAGTAGCTGGTTCCATCCGAAGTTTCCCTCAGGATAGCTGATGCTCGGATGTATTTATATATATGTATGAGTTTCATACGGTAAAGCGAATGATTAGAGGCAGACCATACACTCGCTTGATACTTGGCACCATCTTGCAACTGTCACCATGACAAGGTGGGTCGAAATTTTAGTTGCAAGAAAAAAATGCGCCGCAGGCGAATTTTTAATAATTTTCAAGGTCAAACAATATAATTATTCTATTGAACTGCTCAAAATAAATAAATAAATAAATAAATAAATATATTATCACGGCATATTACCTATTGCTGGGTGTGCCAATCCGCTTTGTACGCAGATA
This sequence comes from Harpalus rubripes, assembly GCA_963082715.1. Taxonomy (NCBI): domain Eukaryota; kingdom Metazoa; phylum Arthropoda; class Insecta; order Coleoptera; family Carabidae; genus Harpalus; species Harpalus rubripes. The sequence goes on from OY720448.1 coordinate 103,893,164, forward strand.
TCGGTAATGATGATATATTTGTACCGTGCGGGCGTTTACCAGGCGTCACCTCACGAGCACTCATTGCTCAAAATAAAATGTATAATAATTAAATGTTAATTAAATCACGCTCCTCACAAAATACGGCAACCCTAATCATTCGTAGGTACTTTTAATATAAATAAATATGCAATGTCTATTCATTATCTACTTTTCTATTTCTTTATTTCTATATAACAGTAAAATCGATAATTGTGAAAGTTTTGAGAAGAACGTGATCATAAAATGATTAGAATAAACTACGGCATATTAAAGAAAATACAACACCGAAGATAATGTAATATAATAACAGTACATAACATAATTCACTCATTCTGACACTTCAGCTATTTCGTACTTAGTAATAGATAGTATGTAATAAATTTTTGATTAAAATATAAGAAAATATCACCAATAATTATTAAAAAATACAATGATACATTGAAATGAAAAAATAAAATTATAATTTTATTTTTAAAAATAGATGCAGTCCATAAATGAAAGGGGGGTGAGTCGGCCCTTTCGACCCCCTCTGTGGGCGCCTATGATGACAGCGATTTGTTTGTAATCTAGCAACGGAGTGTAATGAGTCGCAAGTGTAGTACAAGGAAAATACCAATAGATGGCAGCCCGAAAATATACCTCTGCATAACCCTCCATTGGGCGAGCATTCCCACGTCGTCCGGCTCGTGACTAGTGGTTGGTTTGTACTGGCTCGGACGAGTTACACCGAGCCATTCACGTCGATATGTACGCATTTGAAAATGAATCCCCGAGATAAACAGATTGTTGTATATTTATCGGGATAATAATAATAATAAAATAATAATGTAAAATTATGTACATATTTAATAAGTAAAAAACAGCTAAAACTAATACAATGTAAACTTTAGGCACAACCTAAACAAAACTGAACCTGCAAACATCGTACCCGAAACGAACGTTGACAAGGTTGCGCGAGCCGAGCCAAGGCGAGCGGCGCGTTTCCCTTTGACTCGTGTCAAATTTACCAACAACTGACGGGAAGCCCGAGCCGAACCAACGAGCCACGAGCTACCCCATTCTCACGGCGCGAGGCTCGCCAAACTCAGGTAAAAGTTCGCCGAGCCACGCATCATGGGAAGCCGGCTTTACATGACTAGTATTGTAAATACGAATTTTCATAAAGACTCAAGCCATAAATTCAATTTTCTTGAACGATATATCGAGTAATTTATCGATATAGTATACAGGTGCGATATATTGTACTAAATTCGTATCGACCGAGTGGAAAAGATTAAACAAATTATTTTTTCTACAGTCTATATACAAAGTACCATTTGCGCCCTTTTGTCAACGCAAAATGTCACTTTGCCGTTCTAGAGCGACAAAGTAGAAAAAACGCTCGCTGTCCAAATTTCTAACTATACAATGGTGAGAAATGTTACCTGGCTACATTCTTAATGGAAACGTTTAGTCAGGAATTAATGACACTGTAGTTACACATTACCCACTTAACAAGTCAATCTTACATATATAACTGCTCTGTCGGTATGTTACATAACCAAACAAAATGCCGCATTGCTGTGAAAATAAAATAGGACATTCATTTACAAAAACGAAAGTATAAAATGCTTAGATTAGATTGAAGCAATAGCTCAAGAAGAATGGAAAATACCGATAAGTAAAAATAAATAAAAAATAAATTTTTGTTATGGTGGAGAACCCCATTGTGACGACTGTAGAAAAAATCTTGTTTGTGTTTCGAGCGCAAATGGACATTGTCGATGTCGAGAGAATACCTCGCTCCTGTGTCGCGCGGCAATAACCTCTCAATCGACAATGTCCCATTTTGCGCTCTTAGTACACAAATAGCTATTTATTATCAGTTTCAGATAACTTATTCTCATGTCTGTTTGTCATTGAATATATCGACATAGCTTCAAAATATATCGAACGATACGATATATCTATATATGGTACTACTTTTACCATCCCTATTCTTGAAGGTTTCGGGAAAAGATTTTTAAATTAGCACACTAGGTTAACACCTGTTGTGCAAAATTTTCCGCTATTCAGTCTGAAATTTTTATGAAACAAGTAATTAGTAGTAAAACATAAATTAATTTTACATCATGTATATTAAATTAGTGGGGTAGCAATGCGTCAGAAAAATACAAAGTGGTTATACAACGTTTTCAATTTACTCATTTACACGCATGTATGTAAATTTAAAATTATTTCAATAATTTACACAGCGTCAGAATTGTTGTTGAGTACATACTGTGCTACAAGCTACTATTAAGGATATTTTCTTTTATTTACAATGTATATATTTCGTAAATTTGTTTGTATAAAACCGGAAGCCATTACTGGACTATCAGTTGACTTCCTGAAAATGAATATATGAATAAAATTTTATTTTATATTATTAATTTAGAAAATGATTCATTCGATAGGTATTTTAAAAGTACTTAGTCATAACATAACACTGTCTGCATAACAAACTCTTAACATTCTTCAAATGATAACAAATTGCACACGAAACGAATAGAACAAAATATATGAGTTAAAATTTCCAAAGGTCAAGATTTAAATTATCTTGGTAAATCTCTACCCCTGTGGTACTCTAACTCAATCATCCCCAATTTTCGTGTCCCTTAATTCGCGTAAACGTTGAGACACTTCTCGGGACAAACGAGTCAAGGTAAGGAAAAGCTAACCCCTATGTGCTAGTAACGGACTTCGTTAGCGTCTCTGAGTCGACGCGCGTAATGAACCAGGTCACAAGCGGTTATGAGCATAATTGCCACCCTGCGACCTGCGTAACTGGTAAGAAGACGTTGTGTAGGGTTTCCTTGCTTACATAAGGCTTCCCTTTTATGGGTTATGCTCATTATTTTTAAGTCGCTTGATTAAACAATTTACTAAAAATGACTAAATAAAATTTCTCAATAATAAATAAATACAAAAGTATTTAATCCGAACTAGTGTGCGCCGTTTATTGGCGACTAAAATTAACGTGAATCCCTCCACTGGACGGTATTTGCAACTCTTGAAAATGGTATTCTGTTATTCAGCTTTATAGTAAATATATATAGCGCATTGGATTTCTTGCCGGTTTCTTGTTTCTGTTTTTGTTTTAAAGTACATATAAATTACTTTGCAATATGAGCAAAGAACGAAAAAATATTATCAACGTCAATTGCTGCGTTTATGGCTGTCATTCTCGGAGTAGTAAGAAATTATCTGTCCAAAAAATTGGTAAGAGGAAGAGTGGGCTGGATTAGGAAAATATACGAACTTGAAAACAAGTGACGAATCATAAGATGAAATGAAAAGTATTGTATTATTTCCTGACCAAAGTAAAATAATACACTTTTCACTTTATGTGTAGCATTCAACATATTACTTACACTTGTAATTAAAACAATGTGAAAGATATTTGACATTAATTCCATTTTAATTTTCTTAACTAAGTAAAGTAAATACATATTTATTTAACATCCATGCATAATATATGGTATTTAGGACCACTTTTACAATTGATGGATAAACTATGGTATAGCTATCGGAGGCATAACTTTATCCTAGCAACTATACTTCCGATAAACAAGACTGTCTTTTACAATGCATTTTTATCTATCAGATAGTTATACCAGGAATTACGGTAAATCACTTTAGGTTGGTATTGATACAATAAAATTATCTTCTTGTTAGAGTATTTTTCTTCAATATTGTTATTATTTCTGCCTTCTAATTTACATTTTTCATGATGTTAGATAATATAAACGATGTTTTTGATTCTGAGAGTGACGAAGAAATACTTTATTGACATCTGTCAAACGTATGAATAACAACACATCGTTTGTGTTTACGTGGTAACCATAAGAACCAGGAATAAAGTTATCCGACATTTATACGACCGATTTCCATGGGATAAGAAATACTGGTGTTTATTCTGAGGTTTATCCGAGGTTTGTAAAATTCAATTTCCAATTTTATACCTGGTATAGCATTATACGAGGTTTATCTAATGATTGTAAAAGTGGGCCTAATATAGCTATAATGTGTTTGCACTGGCCACTATGATGGCCAGCTATACAAGAGCATTTTGTAAATAATCAATTGTAAATTTAAAGTTCTTCTAATCTCATGAGGATGTGACGTTAGAGCACTTGTTTAAACACAGCTCAAATTTTTTTTAGTTTGTAGCACTATGTTCATTAACGCCACATAAAAATAACAACCCACGATTCAACAATTCTCTCCATTTTATAAAACTTCGAGAAGAATTTGTTACCTCCAAATAAGTAAACATTTCCTTACAAATAAGTCTAAGATAACTTTCTTCGAATGTCATTATAATTTACACAAAATTATTACTAACACTATTTATAAAAAGTTTAATGAATTTGTTAGTATACTTCAAAACGAATGTTGATTATACAATGATTCTGTATGCGATCTTATAGCACAATACCATTTTCAGAGAACGTGTATGCTACAACACTAGCGCCGCCTCCGGTAGTTTTAGTCGCCAATAACTAATAAGGGCCAATTTTACAACTATCGGTTAAACCACGGATAACTTATTCCTTAGAAAAATATCACATCAGGATTTGACATTTAATACAAATTTGACAATTTGAGTTATAATTTCGATGCTATATTTTTTTGTTTATCTGAGAAACAAGAAATCCATGGTTTATCCAAGAATTGTAAAATTGACCCTAAGGCCCAGTTTTATAATTACAAATTAAAATTTAAATAATAGTTAATTAAGAGTTATATATTTTACCTGTTTTACAAATAGTAGTAATAATCGAAGATATTGCTCGTGAAACCGAAGCAGCACATTTCACTCGAGAATATCATCGATGATAATCATATCACCTGTTATATTACGTATGATAATAATACGAATTATAAATTACATCTGCAATCTAATAACTTGAACTTTAAACAATATAAAATTAAATTAATCTGAAATAATTGCGTAGGCTTCCACAGTCTGAGTCATGAGAAATATTCGTTTTCCGGGAATGGACTGTGTCATATTTTGAGTCAGAGCTCAACGTTTCGCCCGCAGCCGTATGGGGCATCTTCAGGAGCAAGGGGGATAGTACTGTCTTAAACAAGGTTACCCGACGTGTCAATCACGCTAGAGGCCGAGTTTGAGCAACAAGAGGGGGAGACTCAGTTTACAAAGTTACCGGACGTGTAAACCACGCTAGAGGCCAAATAAACTAAGTGACGAAAGGATGGCCGAGAAGACAGTTATATACTAATCTAAAGATACGGTAGATGAGCAAAGCTAATGAGGACCAATGAGAATCGAGTTCGTAATGGTAGATTGGGCGTGTCGTGTTCCGAGAATCACCGGTTTCCACATGTGGCTCAAGAAATAGCCATCATCCCGATTGATGTTATTAGGATGTTTCCATATTTCTAAAGTTTCCCTGTATTTATGTCTGTAAAATTCAGGGACAGGAGCTAAAATGCGGGAATTTTCAAATAAGATGTTATGTCCTGTGTTGTGTTGGTGTTCTGCGACCGCAGGAATACTATAAACACCGGGTGACGACAAGGGTTCGCGTTTATCTTTAGTTTGGGGGAGTATTTCTGAGATTTTTTGTTTTTAACATCTGCGGTCGCAGAACACCAACACAACACAGGACATAATATCTTATTTGAAAATTCCCGCATTTTAGCTCCTGTCCCTGAATTTTACAGACATAAATACAGGGAAACTTTAGAAATATGGAAACATCCTAATAACATCAATCGGGATGATGGCTATTTCTTGAGCCACATGTGGAAACCGGTGATTCTCGGAACACGACACGCCCAATCTACCATTACGAACTCGATTCCCATTGGTCCTCATTAGCTTTGCTCATCTACCGTATCTTTAGATTAGTATATAACTGTCTTCTCGGCCTTCCTTTCGTCACTTGGTTTATTTGGCCTCTGGCGTGCTTTACACGTCGGGTAACCTTGTAAACTGAGTCTCCCCCTCTTGTTGCTTAAACTCGGCCTCTAGCGTGGTAGACACGTCGGGTAACCTTGTTTAAGACAGTACTATCCTCCTTGCTTCTGAAGATGCCCCATACGACTGCGGGCGAAACGTTGAGCTCTGACTCAAAATATGACACAGTCCATTCCCGGAAAACGAATATTTCTTAAATTAATCTGATCAGTATTAACTCTGATGACATCCGAGTTCGAGTCAAGCAAAGTTAATTATATACTTAGAAATTTTTATACAAAAGTGATTCATATGATACACTTTCCACACTAATTTTGAAAAAAAAGTTACATCATTGCTCTAATTGTCGTAAAGCATATTGGGCATCTCCATTTACAAAACAAATATAAATTTCTACTTACATTTTAACACAACAACTTGTCATTCTGTATACGTATTACCAATGCACTTTTTTTTAAAGACTTCGAAGTAAAAGGTGAATATTTCTTGTCATTTCGTAATTATTTGAATTAAGAAGAGATATCACATTATATTTCACTTCTTATAACTAATTGTAATAATTAAATTATAATGATTTCAATTAGTCAGATAAAGATATTTTAATGCACCGTAGTGCTCGTACTGATGCTGTTATTAAATATTTATTAAATATTTTTCCAATAGGCATGTATGTATCAATACGGCGCAATAGGAATACACGTTTATATAATTATTAGATTATCATATGTGACATCAGCGTGTAAATGTCTATCCATTTCGCAACAGAATGTTTTCATGTGTCATGTCATGTCTCATAATTGTATTCTTTCATCATTCGAACTTCCTGATGTATTCAATAGTATTCCAAATATTTGTGCGACTTTGATAAGTCGAATAAAACACATAACGGTTATTATACTATTATTATTGTGAGTGATGACATACCATTTACTTCGAATTAATATAAATTCCGCTTTCCAATGTGAAAACAAATTAAATATTTAAAATATTTTTGCAATAATGGAATAGATTAGCAGTTTTATCTCATGTGAACAAATATACATATAGTTGAATTAACTTAAGAAAATTCGATTATTTCGTTTCGTAGTATGAAATAAGTAGACATAAGTATGATTAACACACATGTAACATTTAAGTAATATATTCATTTTTCATCTGAGCACAGCTTATTTTTTGCTTTTTGTTATACAGAGAATTTATTTTAAAATGCAACATAGGGTGTATCACTTCCATGGTTACGCACTACTGTCAAAAAATGACAGCGATGTAATATTTGTCCATTTTAAAATGCAACATTATAAATTGTTTTTCAGCACAGGACATTGCTCCAGAACTCATCACAAATGGTGTCAATTCTTTCTACGATCGCCTAGGATATTGCCTTAGTGTAAATCGGGGTATTTTTGAACATTTATTACATTAAAATTATAAATTTTTGTAAGCCAAAGTTTGTTAAGATGGGCTACATTAAAGTTTTGATTTTTTGTTAATCGTAGATAGGCCAATTTTTTGAAAATAAGTATTGATAATACAAAACTACAAATTTTGTATGTTGCATTTTATAGTGGACAAATATTACATTGCTGTCATTTTTTGACAGTAGTGCGTAACCATGGAAGTGATTGACCATATGTTGCATGTTAAAATAAATTCTCTGTATTTACGAATACATACACTCCACATTTCAACAATATGAAAAATATATCTAATTTTGATCTACATATAAAAATTAGATATTTTGTCTAGTTTGTACACTACGTATTTAACTTCCCTAATACGAACTTTACTTGTAATTCATAAATTAAGATAATCTTTCATCAAAATAAAACTTGGTTGGTCTTTTAATTATGCCTTTAATACGTAATAGTATATTATTCAAAGAGCATGTAATGTATGCTATTACTCAAGAGAATGACGTTTGCATCACGAGCCGAAAAGCGAATGATGTAAATCATTCGAATGAGTAATAGCCATTACATGGGAATAGAATACTTTACTTTAACCACAATTGTCAAATAATAACATATCAATGACATATTTGCATTAAAAAAAATTCTTTCTTCTTGTAGATCCTGTTTAATAGTTTTCAGAGGATTGTATTGTAGGTTATGCGGATCAAATATTCTTCACAATTGATAATTTTTATTATATTAGGACGTTTCGGTGGTCAAATTGCCACCATCATCAGCTATTAAAAATAACAGTGTAAAAAATGTTACAATATTGAATTAGAAATCAGTATTACCTTACAAAACCATTTTATAGTGTAAATGCATATCATGCATGACGAAAAGTCTCGTTTTACAATTTGAAGTTTACATAATATTGATAATTATAACTGGAACATAAGATCGACATTAGGTTTCAAACGCATCACGTATATAAAGAAAAACGTATATTACATTTACATTTGAAACCTGATGTATTATTATACATATTGTTGATGTTGATTTGTTACAGGGTAATAACCTATGTATGTAGTTGATGTTCAATAACTAAATAAATATAAATATGTATACATAATAAATAATATAATTAATTTATAAGTATAAATATATGTGTAATGGGTATCAGCCGTTAAAATATTACTAAGTTAAATTGTAAACACTTGTATATTCCAACACTTACATAAACTAAATTTTGTCGACATTAATGCTGTTGTTACAAATTATTAACCTATACTAATGTTCTGGTTATCAGCTGTTCTGAAGTAACAAGAGTTGGGTGGGTAAGGTGGCGGACTACTTGACACGACACATAATGGTCTACTTCATCGGCCACATAATTTATATGTCGGTAGCAAACACTGAAATCCGTCAATCCCGGTAATGTCTAGTTGGAACAGGAATTGCCGGGAAACAGTGGAATGATCAGAAAACCGCTACACTGGTGATCCGCCGGAAGTCAATCACTGCGCTTCACTCCGTGCTGGCTCCCACCGATGCTTAATGTAACTTCCCTAACTTTTCAGGAGCGGCAAGAACTATATTAACCGTGGTTTTAACTGGAATGAAGAAGAGACTGGAATTCAATGTTGGATAAAAATTAGTTCTATTCCTCTGTTTACAAGCCGGCAATCCCTGTACCAACCGGCATTACCGGGATTGGCGGATTTCAGTGTTTGCCGCCGACATATAAGTTGCGTTCGATTTGACAAAACTCACCTCAGTTGGACTTGAAGTGAGTTAAGATTTTTTGAAGTGAGTGTCTTGTCAAAACTAAATACCCCCACTATCAAGTGAGTCAAATATCGCAACAAGTACCAGCAAAATAGGTAGTGCTGAATAGGCAAGGGAGGAAGTGAGTTACCTCACTTTATCCCAGTAATGCACTGTCAAATCGAACGACATAAAAGGCTGTCAAACTGAAGTGAGCTAAGATTAATAAGTCCGGAGTAACCCGAATTACCTACTGTCATTTTTTAAATTACTTGCCACTTCTCAATATGCTATTGTAAAGTGGAACGCCCGCCGTCGTCGCCACTGTAAGCGAGTGTGTATTTATAGCAGTGACGTAATCGCGCTAGTAGCCGGGCGACGGAAACAAGCGAGTCGCGACGTGTTTAAATACTTCCGGTCGCCTGAACCTTTTGTGTTCGTTGTTGTTATGGGGTCGAACATTCTAAAGCTCTCTAGAAGGTAATGGCAGCGGTATAAAAGGGACGCAGCTATGTTCGGGATTTAGTTAGTTAGTTACATTCAGAGACATAGAGATGTTCACATAGAGAGTAAAGTATTAGTGAGAAGCACAGCAGTATCGTACTGAGCGTATGCAGTAAAGTGTCGACTGGAGTAGGTACTGTGGAAGTTACTGGTATACTGGGATAACTGTGGATGTGAATATTCGGTAGTGTTGACGAGTATTGGGAAGCTATAGTGTACGAGGACAGCACCGGCGAGTTTGGAAGTTACTGGTATACTAGGATAGCTGTGGAAATAAGTACTTGGTAGTGTTGAGTATTGTGACGCTAGGTATACAAGGACAGTAACAGCGAGTTGGAGTGGTACTCGACATTGGTGTTGAAGAATTTGTGGCATACGGACAGCCGGTGATACTGAAGCTGTGGAAGTTAGACAGTTAGTTACATAAATAGACAGATAGTGTGGTGAAAGATGTGACTTATGTCCGAGCAGTTGAATATACAGACGCTGTTGAGTCAATTGAGTATAAAGACTCTGTGATATAAATAGTGGAATGAAATAATTAGTAATATCGTGGAAATAAATAGTAGTGTTAATTGGTTAACTAATAAATAAATAGTATAAAGGCCAACGCGCACTTCAGCGACCGAAGCGAAGACAAGTTTTTTCATTCAATGTATTATTATGTGTATACGCGCACTTTGGAGCAGCGAAGAGCAGAGCAACGAAGCGACTATTCACATAAGAATACATTGAATGAAAAAACTTCGCTTCGCGTCGCTAAAATGCGGGTTGGCCTTTAGTGTTATCTAGTTAATTATTGTTTTAGTCTTAATTAGTTTTTAATAATTGTTTACTATTAGTAAGAGTTATTTTTAATACCTTTTTAATATTTAATTATAGTTTAATAAACACTTATTTTAATTAATAGTAATTGTCTAATATTTACACTTCACCCATATAAAGAAAAACGTTACACTATATTTAAGTAAGTAATATTATAATCAATAATATTATAGTAATTCTTTATTAAACAATTTGGACACGCACTGTGTCGTCAACATATAAGGTAATGAAATTTAAATGCTTTCAGTGGAACTATTAATTTCAAATTTAAAAGAAATTAAACTTTAGATTTTACAACTATATAATACAGAATAAGCCATTTACATTTTAGTGTTGTTAGACTACCAATATGAAACTGGTAAATAATAGAAGGCTAGTTTCCTTACGAAAATAGTAAATTAATTATATTTTTATTTTGCAGAAACTTGTATTATTTTTCCTACTAGCAACACTGCTGTTAGCTGACGCACATCCAAAAATTTTCTCTAAAAGAAAAGGCAGTACTGAGGCCCCACCTGTGACAAGTAGTACCCGCGTTCCTGATGGTTCAAACCCAAGTACTCCTAAACCACATCATATAGTGGTCGTTACTAGCCGCGGCGATGATCAATAAAAATACAAACAAAGGTATCCACAACATCTAACTTTATAATTATTACAAACTTTATAAATTAAAAAATGCTGAAAACCTACATATAATGTTGTTAAGCAAACTCGATGTAACAAAATGAAATAAAATTTATATTCAAGAAATGATTCTGTATTTATAATAGTATATTATGTTATTAGGAGTAGAAAGCGATCTTTTTGTGTTGAACCCAGCTATTGCGGCCGAGGCGCTAGCCGAGGCTATGCAAGCTGGGTAAAACACAAACAGGGCGTTCTACTCCGAATGACATATACTATTTTTTCTTCAAGTGTTTCAAATAATTTTTTCTATTTTGGTGTACTTATGAGTCTATAAAAGCACCGTTTATCAACGAAAACACGACGTTTAGAAGATCTATAAACGTACTGTTTTTGGCGCCTTTCGTATTCTAGAGGTGGTAGTCATTACAGATGAATTACATATAACTTCAAAATGGTAAGTTGTTTATGTTGAAATATTCTAATACTTCTAATTAATAATTTTTATCTTTTCTCTACCTGATAGGACTAGAAAGAAGAGAAATTTATAGCTATAGCTGTGTAATACAACATATATAACCTACAAGAAGTAGCGATCCCGATTCGTTATTTGATAAATTTACCTTTATTACAAGATATGTCAAATTAGGTGGTTCATTAATAAACCGGTGAAATACATTGTAAGTATTGGTTTCCCTGTTCCATAATTATATAATGCTTGATACAATGTTTTAATGTAAACAATCAGAATCACATAATACACAAACTGTCAAAATGTGAAATTTGAATTGTTAGCGGGAAGTTCTACCAACATAACTGATACAAAAAACACCAAGTCATATTTTTGATAAGTATAATATAGTATAATAATAGTATAAAAAACATGTATCATAAGGCCTGTTAACGCACTCGTCCTTCGTAAAACTCGCCTAGCGGCTCGTTTTCCAAACTTGGACTCGTACGTTAACGGATTGCCTTATGATACTTGTGTTTTAATGTACTATTTTGACATTTTTTTTTTGGAATTTTTTAATTGTAGTGTTTGCAATTTCAGTCAAAGCTGGCTGTGTACACTACAAAACAAAAACGACACAACTGTCAAATAACAATTTTCAATATAATATGTGTTGCTGTGACAACTGCCGCCGCCAGCGGTGAACTAAGACACTAAAAAATTTTTACTAGTACAACAATAACATTTTAGTACTAGTAAGACAATGATCATCTTCTAAAGTGTGTGTACAGGAGCATAATACATATGAATATTATAATACGCTTGAAGAAAAAATAAATTGTTCATTGGTAACAATAATTAAAAATTAAAAACAATAAAAATGGCATCTTTTGTGACTTGATTCACAAGGTAGAAGTTTCATTTCTACGACGTCGGAAATTTCTACGCCGCCGGAGTAAAAATAGCTAATTTCTGTGCCGGCGTAGAAATAAAATTAATAAATATCCATAGAAACTATATAGAATCAGTGAATAAGAAGTAAAGTAGTGCATTTGAAAAAAATATGTGTCATTCGGAGTAAAAGTGTCTTTGTGTGCCTCGCCACACTTTTCACTTCTACTCCTAATAACACAATATACTATTATTATCCTAACCCTGTTAAATAACAGAATTGAAGTAGGTAAATACTTTTCTTTTGTTTTAAAGTAATAAAAGTACCAATTATACCGTGTGTCTGTTTTAAAGGTGTACATAGGAGATTAACATGGGAAATCAGTTTTTTGTAATTTCCTGATCGCCTAATTATTTGAAGCAAAAACGCGTCAAATAAAAGTTTTAGGGCATAAAATTCTGCATAAATCAATAAACAGAATGTCCTTTGCATGCTTTGTAACGACAGTAATTTAATATGAAAATGTCGAAAATTACGTTGAAAGTGTCGATAGCTATGGAATTGAACAAAAAATAAATAAATGCTTGACATTTTATCGGTCACAAGTTAACTTATTTGACGTTTCTGACAATTTGCATTTGTCTCTAGTTTTGTCCGAAATTATTAGAAAAATCAATATTTATACTAATGAAGAGCGTGATTTCACAATTGCTAAATTCATGACGAAATTTGAATACTGCTAATGTGTTTTCAAAAAATACACGTGAGCCGCGTAATCAGAATATAGGACGAGCAAGAAAATGTGCGTTACTGGAAAAAAGAGTGTTACGAATAAGTGTAGACCCCTCTGCAGTACTAATTGGAAATAAATTGGGAGTATATCACAACATCATACATAATTTGTTACGCAATGTTGAATTTTTAATAAATTCATTTTATTTAAACAGAACTGTATTTTTTAGCATTATTTATTAGTATAATATAATATTTCTATTATTATCATAATTAACGATATTTGTTCAAATCAAATTGTCAGAAACGTCAATTAATTAACTTACGTTGTGACAGATAAAACGTCAAGCATATTTATTTCTTGTTCAATCAATGGCTGTCGATATTTCGAAGAAATTTCCAACATTTCATATTTAATTACTGTCGTTACAAAGCATGTAAAGGTAATTCTGTTTATTGATTTCGATGCAGAATTTTATGCCCTAAAACTTTTATTTGACGCGTTTTTGCTTAAAATAATTAGGAAATTGCAAAAAACTGATTTCCCATGCTAATCTCCTATGAACACCTTTAAAACACACACACGGTGTAATATTTGAGCTATGGTTGATTGGTAAAAAGACGAAATTATTACACCTAATATACACTCGGCAACAGCTAGTAAGATATGAAACGCGCAGCGTACGAAATCGCACATTTACACCAGCGCGCTCGCTCGAGGGTTAACAAAAATTCAAAGTGGCCTTTCGTTTATTATATGTATAAAATAAATAATGACTATGTTTACACGTATAGCAAAAAAGTACTTTGACTTGACTTTGACTTTGAAAAGGCGACTTTTGCCGTTGTGTAAACACTCTTGCCTATTACTTTTCTTCCTAAAGTCAAGTCCAAAATAGAATAGACTTGACTCATATAAGTGACTTTTAAAAAGTCGTGTGAACCAACGAACGAAACATACTTTACTTTACTAACAGTGACATCTAGTTTTCATCCACAAATTTCTAGTAATGGCCCTTTTCAATTTAACGGCTCTCTTTCTATCGCTACAAATAGTAAGAAAATGGTGCGAACAACTGCCAGTTGGGCTGTCAAACGAAACGTCAAAAATATTGCAGTGATTAAAATACATGTATTCTCGTTGCAAATTTACATCGTTAGACATTTTAGCTCCAATAAAAGCTTTTGTAACTTCTTTCGGGATGTTTTTTAAAGTTGTCAAAGATTTTTGTCACATTTTACGTGTAATATTTTTAGAAACAAACGTCATGGATCACAGTTGTTCTTACTATGCGCAGATCCCCAATGCGCATATCTTCGTTCTCTTTAAATTGAAAAGGTCTATTGGATACTTAATTATACAATTTTGTGTTTTATATGTGAATTTAAAATTTTCACAAATTTTAAAATATTTTATGCGATTATTTTGTAATCTATTCCGCATCCAATATTGTTGCTGCATAGTTATATTATTTAAAAATATCGCGCTTAAATTTAATAACTGTAGTTTACTATCCCTTTTTTCTATAAATAATTTATTTTTAATTATGATTATATGATAATAGTTAAATAGGTAACTTACATCACACGTATTATAACCAAACTTTACTTTGCTGTCAAAGTCAAAGTTGAGTGAAGGACAAGTAACAAACGTAAAGTCAACTAGATTTGGCCCTTATGTGTAAACGCACCATTAAATTGGCTTTTCATAAGTCGCCTATTGAAAGTCAAGTCAAAGAAAAATTTTCTCATACGTGTAAACGTAGTCAATATGTATTACGAGTATTATATTTTTATATAATTTGAAATAAAAATAGAGTATCCAGAATAGATAATTTAATGATCGAATGTTTGTAGATTGGTAAAGTAAAAATTAAATACATATTGATAATAAAATAATTGTAGATTAAAATTAATTTGAGTTACAAAACTTATTAAAATTTTAAGATTTTGAAAAATATGTATAAGCACGTATAAAAGTTATGGATCTCGTAATATGTAGATAATTTTAATATCGTGTCCTCGATCGTGTCCCTTTAAAATTCAATTTTTATGCGATACGATTTTATTTAAAATGAGATCAAAATTTCATTTAGCCCGGCATGATTACTTATCCTATTTTAAAATCAATTTTTGAACGATTGAGTTTTTTTTAATGTTCACCGATAGGGTTTCCAAAGCAGTAGATTTTATTTACAAAATACTGATCGGTAAGTGAAAGTGATTACTTACCGATCAGGAGGCGAGGCGGTAAGTAAATAATAGTAATTTACGTCATGTTGGGTACAAATTTTTTGTGCGATCCTGAAAAAAAGAATAAATAAAAATCTATAGCTATGCATTATTTTATTGTTTATTGCCAAGAAATAAGAAATAAATAAACAACTGATCGCCATGGAAACATTTATACACATGATTTCACCCCACAACATGACTTCATTAATTCCCTCCCCCTGGTGATTTGAACCATATGCTTACGCTTGATGACGTGCGGATCAAGTCGTGGAAACGGACTTTAGTTATGTATTTGGTTACATACTTAAAAATAAAAATTGTTTAGAAAAATTTCTACCAATTAACACATTTACATATTAAAGCATTATTCACGAAAGATGACAATTCAAGGTCATTTATTAACCGTCTGATATAACGTGAAATATTTATGGATACATTTTAACTGAAAAAATAAATTACTTTATTTGAAAATTTTGTTGCTTTTTAAATAATGCTTTGCTCAACGTTTATCTTCTTCACCAAAGTTTTTGCGTATAACAAAAAAAAATAGATTTGACGTAAATTATAACTTAATAATTTGATTTAAATGTCAACGCCACTGGATAAACATTAGTACAGATGACAGTGTAGTAGATTACATGCCTGTAACTCTACGACATACGTCACTGCTATTTTTAGTGTGTTAAAAAGTAATGACACCATTTACGTCACACAAATTAAATAGACATACGTCAAATAATCTTTCACTTTCTACACTGAGAAAAAGATATAATTACATGAACTGTAAATTTATTTGTTACAAATAAATCCTAAGCTTGAATAGATCCAAATATATCTACAATTGAAGCAATGTAATTATTTTTTGAAGCATTTATTTGTCTCAAATAAATATATATTGTGATCAATTATATCTTCTATTTCATGAGAACTATGCATTTATTTACGTTAAGAATTATTTTAATTGCGCTAATTTTATTTCACTATTGTTGGATATACAGGGTGTAAATGAAATAAGTGCATTAAATTTAACCAGTAATATAACTCGGCGAGAGCAACAATATTTCTTAATAACTTTCTCGAAATCGCATATTTTTTTAGCATTTTTACCACCCCGTAAATTGACGAATCGTTCCAAATATTTTTGTGATAATTGAATGCAGTAGCAATAGCTATGAAAAATTTTGTTTTAGCAATTGACAGTCCTGTCAATTGTTGCAATTAAATTTTGACATTAGTAATAAACTTGTTTATAAGGTAAAATTCTGTCAAAATGCGAGTACACAGACATTGTAGTTACTTACCTATGGTTTATTTATTTATTTTTTACACGTATCTGTACTACATGTTACTTGACATCACGGTTCACATAAAGACAGTGTCATGGAGTTGCCAACGCATTTACACGGAGCGTTTCCAAATCATCACCAAATCATTCTGTTCTTAATATTCGCACATTTGTTAATCTTGTACATCTTTATCACAATACGGAGTGTCACATATGACAATTTTAAAAAAAGCAACAGTTGCATCCATACCATGTGTAAAAAGTTCCATGTTTTCAGCACATAACAGACTTCAATTTTGGGAATGGCTCATAATGTTCATTCATGAGACTGAATTTACTTGGGAAGGTGTATTTATTATGCACAATACACATCTCGACAGACGAAAATGCTGTAAAAATTTTCATTAAAAAATGTTTGGGGAACAATAAATGGACGACTAATTATTGGTACTCATGTACTTCTTTTAAATGGACAAAAGTTTGTACTTACATTTTTTGAATAACGAATTTAAACTATTATGATTTGTCGACGATAAATAATTATCTCATAACCTAATAACTATGCTTTTTCTCTTCCCCTAGTTACCCCGTCCCTCCTTGTCTTCCTCTATTCACACTATTCACAGGTAAAGATAAAAAGCCTGTTTCAATACACAACTTTATAATTTTGTTATCCAAAATTTAAATTTATTTATTTTTGAAATTGTATTATTACGTATTAATTAATAATAATGTTATTTCCCTTGATTCGTTTATTAATTACTGTGACTGTAAGTGTAACCGATAACCGACAATTTTTGAGCTGTTTGTATCCCACTTGAATTGCAGCTGCCATTTGTTTTCCATGAGCGGGTAACGAAATATGCAGCAAATCTTTAAAGAATTTTAACTCAAAATCTAAAAGACTTAGAAAAAAAAGTTATTAAGAAATATTGTT
This sequence comes from Harpalus rubripes, assembly GCA_963082715.1. Taxonomy (NCBI): domain Eukaryota; kingdom Metazoa; phylum Arthropoda; class Insecta; order Coleoptera; family Carabidae; genus Harpalus; species Harpalus rubripes. The sequence continues at coordinate 103,910,802 of OY720448.1, forward strand.
GCTCTCATCGAGTTATATTACTGGTTAAAATTAATGCACTTATTTCATTTACACCCTGTATATTGAGATCAATTATATCTTCTATTTCATGAGAACTATGTATTTATTTACGTTAAGAATTATTTTAATTGTGCTAATTTTATTTCACTATTGTTGGATATATATTAATTTATTTAAACCAAATTTAAATATCTACCTCTCATAACCTGTCCCTGTCCACTCTATATAGATTAAAATTGATGGAAAATAATTAAATAAAGACTAGTACATTTAATTTATTCGTACGCCATATTTTTATTAACACACAAATTACATCCTTAAGTATATTAATGTACATAAAATATAATAAAAAATTATAAATACACAATCTGTACAGGTACCGATGGATGTGTTTGGCATAAACGATACACTGAAAACTGCAAAGCAAATATCCAAAACTCCACTCAAGTAGTATATTTTTCACTGTTTCTTCACCCATATTCACTATTTTTTAGAACACGAATGAAAAATAAATCGCCAGAAATGAACACTGTCAGAAATTAGCACCAACATAAACAAGATGCAACGTACAACAAATAACGAGTCCATACAAGTCACTACTTAAAATCGTCATTTGACAAATAGAACATTGTTCACTCAATGGAAATATCATTTTGCCACGAATAATATTTATTTGTGACAAATAAATATAGATTCATACAATAATAGTATATTATTCAACGAGCGTATTATGATGGCTATTATTTACGAGGATGATTTTAGAACACGAGCCGTAGGCGAGTGTGGTAATTAATCCGAGTGAATAATAGCCATTATACGCGAGTAGAATACGATATTTTATCTACACTTGCAATTGAATTCATATTATACCGGGTGACACTGAAAATTTTTTCTTCGGTTTAAAATTGTTTTTTCGCGCTTCCGTCAAGTTTTAGGTATCAAAATCGTTCAGGAACTGTCAGATTACTGCAAACTGAAATGAAATGAGTCACTCACTGTCATAAAAATATTATAAAAAATCTATAGTTGAGTATTTTTAATACAAAAAAATAGAATATTTATAGGTTTTGAACCTAATTGTAAGTAATTATAATGAAATTTGCAGTGAAAAATCCAAATAAAATTGTTTTGATTTTTCAGGTTATGATATAGGAATGAAATGCCGTGAAACGTACAAAGGAATGAATTATGTTGACTTAAATAATGTGCACAATGTAATATATTTATAAAATTCATTAATTTGAAATTAAAATATTCTGATGTTTTAACACAGAAAATTTCCGTAGAATTTAGAATTTGAGTAATAAATAATAATAAACAGAAAAGTCGGCACATAAAATCGTGTTTATCACATGTCCAGAAACGGTTTTGCGAATATTTGCTTGCGCATAACCGCTAAATGAAGTTGATTGTGAACCCTCAACAATAAATTTGACAGCTCCGTGTCTTATGTAACCTCGGCCCGTGGATTATGAGACATAATCCACGGGGCGTGGATAATGAACGGTATTATGTATCCATGGTTACGTACATAATCAATATATTATTAAACAGGTGTAGATAAAAACTATTTTTCATTGTAATTAATATAAAGTTTACACAAATATATTATAAAATTAATTCTAAACAATTACATATTTGTAAGAAACAAAAATATTTCAGAAAATTATAAATTTATTTTTATATTTTGCGTTTATAATGAAGTCATTACGATACGCAATTTTTTGTTTTAGACGGTTGGTACTAGATGAAGTTTCTTTAACCCATTTTTACCTAATTTATTTTTAGTTAATTGACAATTCATTTTAATAATATAATGTCGAAATTATTATTTTTTTTTATTTAGGGACAATTTTAAGGAATCTTTAATAATTAATGTATCCGTTGGAATATTTTGATGAAAATTGGTATACTTATGTTTTTTGGTACGAGGAATTTACTGGTGAGGTCGTTGAAGGTGTACCGCACACCCATTTTTGGGTATGAGGATGGTGTGGTTTAAAAAAGGGTGGAAATTTTTAAAAAATTAAAAATTCTGAAAATTTGTATTTAAGTAGTTTGAAGGGTGTAGATTTAAGATTTTAAAACCACAGGTCGATATCTCTTTTCGTGTCCGAGATATTCGGCCTCAAAACTTTGCTCAAAAATGCCCATTTTTGGGTCATATCCCAAAAATGGTCCATTATACACCACTAGCGATATCACCATTAGATTCTACGAGCAAAATTACATAAGCATACCAATTTTCATAATTTTTGAACAACTAATACAATCTCAAGAAGAAAAAGTCTGAAAATGACCAAAAATCGCAAAAAATCTAAGGTGTACCCCTTGCGATTTTTTCAGTTTTTGACAATTTTAAGGAATGTTTAATAATTAATGTATCCGTTGGAATATTTTGATGAAAATTGGTATACTTATGTTTTTTGGTACGAGGAATTTACTGGTGAGGTCGTTGAAGGTGTACCGCACACCCATTTTTGGGTATGAGGATGGTGTGGTTTAAAAAAGGGTGGAAATTTTTAAAAAATTAAAAATTCTGAAAATTTGTATTTAAGTAGTTTGAAGGGTGTAGATTTAAGATTTTAAAACCACAGGTCGATATCTCTTTTCGTGTCCGAGATATTCGGCCTCAAAACTTTGCTCAAAAATGCCCATTTTTGGGTCATATCCCAAAAATGGTCCATTATACACCACTAGCGATATCACCATTAGATTCTACGAGCAAAATTACATAAGCATACCAATTTTCATAATTTTTGAACAACTAATACAATCTCAAGAAGAAAAAGTCTGAAAATGACCAAAAATCGCAAAAAATCTAAGGTGTACCCCTTGCGATTTTTTCAGTTTTTGACAATTTTAAGGAATGTTTAATAATTAATGTATCCGTTGGAATATTTTGATGAAAATTGGTATACTTATGTTTTTTGGTACGAGGAATTTACTGGTGAGGTCGTTGAAGGTGTACCACACACCCATTTTTGGGTATGAGGATGGTGTGGTTTAAAAAAGGGTGGAAATTTTTAAAAAATTAAAAATTCTCAAAATTTGTATTTAAGTAGTTTGAAGGGTGTAGATTTAAGATTTTAAAACCACAGGTCGATATCTCTTTTCGTGTCCGAGATATTCGGCCTCAAAACTTTGCTCAAAAATGCCCATTTTTGGGTCATATCCCAAAAATGGTCCATTATACACCACTGGCGATATCACCATTAGATTCTACGAGCAAAATTACATAAGCATACAAATTTTCATAATTTTTGAACAACTATTACAATCTCAAGAAGAAAAAGTCTGAAAATGACCAAAAATCGCAAAAAATCTAAGGTGTACCCCTTGCGATTTTTTCAGTTTTTGACAATTTTAAGGAATGTTTAATAATTAATGTATCCGTTGGAATATTTTGATGAAAATTGGTATACTTATGTTTTTTGGTACGAGGAATTTACTGGTGAGGTCGTTGAAGGTGTACCGCACACCCATTTTTGGGTATGAGGATGGTGTGGTTTAAAAAAGGGTGGAAATTTTTAAAAAATTAAAAATTCTGAAAATTTGTATTTAAGTAGTTTGAAGGGTGTAGATTTAAGATTTTAAAACCACAGGTCGATATCTCTTTTCGTGTCCGAGATATTCGGCCTCAAAACTTTGCTCAAAAATGCCCATTTTTGGGTCATATCCCAAAAATGGTCCATTATACACCACTGGCGATATCACCATTAGATTCTACGAGCAAAATTACATAAGCATACCAATTTTCATAATTTTTGAACAACTAATACAATCTCAAGAAGAAAAAGTCTGAAAATGACCAAAAATCGCAAAAAATCTAAGGTGTACCCCTTGCGATTTTTTCAGTTTTTGACAATTTTAAGGAATGTTTAATAATTAATGTATCCGTTGGAATATTTTGATGAAAATTGGTATACTTATGTTTTTTGGTACGAGGAATTTACTGGTGCGGTCGTTGAAGGTGTACCACACACCCATTTTTGGGTATGAGGATGGTGTGGTTTAAAAAGGGTGGAAATTTTTAAAAAATTAAAAATTCTGAAAATTTGTATTTAAGTAGTTTGAAGGGTGTAGATTTAAGATTTTAAAACCACAGGTCGATATCTCTTTTCGTGTCCGAGATATTCGGCCTCAAAACTTTGCTCAAAAATGCCCATTTTTGGGTCATATCCCAAAAATGGTCAATTATACACCACTGGCGATATCACCATTAGATTCTACGAGCAAAATTACATAAGCATACAAATTTTCATAATTTTTGAACAACTATTACAATCTCCAGAAGGAAAAGTCTGAAAATGACCAAAAATCGCAAAAAATCTAAGGTGTACCCCTTGCGATTTTTTCAGTTTTTGACAATTTTAAGGAATGTTTAATAATTAATGTATCTGTTGGAAAATTTTGATGAAAATTGGTATACTTATGTTTTTTGGTACGAGGAATTTACTGGTGAGGTCGTTGAAGGTGTACCACACACCCATTTTTGGGTATGAGGATGGTGTGGTTTAAAAAAGGGTGGAAATTTTTAAAAAATTAAAAATTCTCAAAATTTGTATTTAAGTAGTTTGAAGGGTGTAGATTTAAGATTTTAAAACCACAGGTCGATATCTCTTTTCGTGTCCGAGATATTCGGCCTCAAAACTTTGCTCAAAAATGCCCATTTTTGGGTCATATCCCAAAAATGGTCAATTATACACCACTGGCGATATCACCATTAGATTCTACGAGCAAAATTACATAAGCATACAAATTTTCATAATTTTTGAACAACTATTACAATCTCCAGAAGGAAAAGTCTGAAAATGACCAAAAATCGCAAAAAATCTAAGGTGTACCCCTTGCGATTTTTTCAGTTTTTGACAATTTTAAGGAATGTTTAATAATTAATGTATCCGTTGGAATATTTTGATGAAAATTGGTATACTTATGTTTTTTGGTACGAGGAATTTACTGGTGAGGTCGTTGAAGGTGTACCACACACCCATTTTTGGGTATGAGGATGGTGTGGTTTAAAAAAGGGTGGAAATTTTTAAAAAATTAAAAATTCTCAAAATTTGTATTTAAGTAGTTTGAAGGGTGTAGATTTAAGATTTTAAAACCACAGGTCGATATCTCTTTTCGTGTCCGAGATATTCGGCCTCAAAACTTTGCTCAAAAATGCCCATTTTTGGGTCATATCCCAAAAATGGTCCATTATGCACCACTGGCGATATCACCATTAGATTCTACGAGCAAAATTACATAAGCATACCAATTTTCATAATTTTTGAACAACTAATACAATCTCAAGAAGAAAAAGTCTGAAAATGACGAAAAATCGCAAAAAATCTAAGGTGTACCCCTTGCGATTTTTTCAGTTTTTGACAATTTTAAGGAATGTTTAATAATTAATGTATCCGTTGGAATATTTTGATGAAAATTGGTATACTTATGTTTTTTGGTACGAGGAATTTACTGGTGAGGTCGTTGAAGGTGTACCACACACCCATTTTTGGGTATGAGGATGGTGTGGTTTAAAAAAGGGTGGAAATTTTTAAAAAATTAAAAATTCTGAAAATTTGTATTTAAGTAGTTTGAAGGGTGTAGATTTAAGATTTTAAAACCACAGGTCGATATCTCTTTTCGTGTCCGAGATATTCGGCCTCAAAACTTTGCTCAAAAATGCCCATTTTTGGGTCATATCCCAAAAATGGTCCATTATACACCACTGGCAATATCACCATTAGATTCTACGAGCAAAATTACATAAGCATACCAATTTTCATAATTTTTGAACAACTATTACAATCTCAAGAAGAAAAAGTCTGAAAATGACCAAAAATCGCAAAAAATCTAAGGTGTACCCCTTGCGATTTTTTCAGTTTTTGACAATTTTAAGGAATGTTTAATAATTAATGTATCCGTTGGAATATTTTGATGAAAATTGGTATACTTATGTTTTTTGGTACGAGGAATTTACTGGTGAGGTCGTTGAAGGTGTACCACACACCCATTTTTGGGTATGAGGATGGTGTGGTTTAAAAAAGGGTGGAAATTTTTAAAAAATTAAAAATTCTGAAAATTTGTATTTAAGTAATTTGAAGGGTGTAGATTTAAGATTTTAAAACCACAGGTCGATATTTCTTTTCGTGTCCGAGATATTCGGCCTCAAAACTTTGCTCAAAAATGCCCATTTTTGGGTCATATCCCAAAAATGGTCCATTATACACCACTGGCGATATCACCATTAGATTCTACGAGCAAAATTACATAAGCATACCAATTTTCATAATTTTTGAACAACTATTACAATCTCCAAAAGAAAAAGTCTGAAAATGACCAAAAATCGCAAAAATCTAAGGTGTACCCCTTGCGATTTTTTCAGTTTTTGACAATTTTAAGGAATGTTTAATACTTAATGTATCCGTTGGAATATTTTGATGAAAATTGGTATACTTATGGTACGAGAAATTTACTGGTGAGGTCGTTGAAGGTGTACCGCACACCAATTTTTGGGTATGAGAATGGTGTGGTTTAAAAAAGGGTGGAAATTTTTAAAAAAATAAAAATTCTGAAAATTTGTATTTAAGTAATTTGAAGAGTGTAGATTTAAGATTTTAAAACCACAGGTCGATATCTCTTTTCGTGTCCGAGATATTATTTTATTATTATTATTTTTTTTATTTAGGGAAGATTATTTACATGAAAATGTACAGATGGTTGCAAATATAAACACAAATTGAGCAAGTAAATGTTATTGTAGAAGCCGCAAAATATAAAAAATAGTATAAAGAACTCATTTTATAAGACTTTCTTTCGCACTTGTCAATTAGAAAACTCGCTAACGCTCGTTTTCTAAATTTTGACGCGTGCGAAAAAAACATGTCTTATAAAACACGTTCTTTATACTATTATTAAAAATCTCAATTTAAAATACTAAACATAAATATATTAGTTTATTTGAGAAAATTAAATTAAATTTAAGTGAAATAAATCACGGTCAAATAAATAATATAACTGAATGAATAAAATACATTTCATATTAAAGATTAAATTGTATTTGTTGCAAGGTTGCAATACCTAATTGAATGAATGAAGTACCCCTTAATTATGAATATTTATTTGCTAAAAACCAGTCATTTTTCTCAGTGTAATACAAGATGTTGCTAAGCTACTGCTATAAAGTGCTGTGTATTCTTTCTTCGGACAAATAACCTTGAATAGTCATTTTTCGTGAATAATAGTTTAGTTCATTGAAATTTGCTGTAGAAGAAAACCAATAAAATGGAAATGATTATTTACTCATTCCAAATTCGTATTGAAAACAAACACATTATAATGGAAATTTGGGACACGCGTGTTTTACTTGATTTGGCGCTAGTTTCGCTGTCAGCTGATAGGCCAACAGCGTAATAATTCATGTGTAGTTCGCTGAGGCTATTAACGCTAATCAGTGTTTGAATTAATGGAAATTATTAACGGCCGTTACTCGCGGAGTAACGCTCTGCTGCCGCGATGAGCATCACACAACTGTTGGTTAAAATTTAAATCACAGCTACTTACTGCCCTAACGAATAAAAATTAATTTCTCTAGCGACATTTTGAAAGAATTATATAACCCCTAATTTGAAATATACATTTCTATTCTATTCTATTCTATTTCACAAGACACATTTAAATAAAAGAAAAATATTTTTTTTCAAAATATAAGACTAACTTTTTTATTTCAAATGAGAATAAATATTTTTTATTTGCTCATACGCTAGAGAATTTAATTTTGAATTCAGTGACATAATATTTTTATACTCTTACGTAACAATTTTTTGAGAAAAATGCATGTAAAGTTTTATATCAATTTGATTAAAATATGGCTATAATAAGAGTGCCATGAATGGAAAAAATGACTACATGTCATTTTTATTACACAGAATTAGGGTGCCCTGACCGAAAGAAGTGAATGTTTTGTTCTTGTAAGTGATCAGGCCCGGGAAACGCAAATGGCAGGTACCGGGATAGCAATTTTAGTTTTGCTTCCGTACAAGAGATGGCGACACCTGTATCATTAGTATGTCAATTTTTTTTCATTTGACGCTTGACGCGAATTTTGTGATTTTTTATTTAAATTAAATTAAATACATTATAAACTTTGGTGGTTTGTGTTAATGCAATAGAATCACAAATTGTGCTAAAATAATAATTTAATTTAATTTTTTACTTTTTTTCTTTAAATCTGATAAAGATAAAAATATGATACACGACGATAAAATTTGATAACTGAATAATATTTCTGCTTGTCGACCAAATAAAACTGTATTATCTCGTAAAAAAATAACTATTAGTATTGTATCCTTTTTAAATGAAATTATACTTTTTTAAATTTAAAAATGTAATATTTTTTATTCATTTGATGTAATTTTTGTAAGATTGATTTGTAGTTGAAGTAGATTTTTCATAAAATACTACGCAATGATACAGTATTTTATGAAAAAATGCTTTAACTGCACATCGTACAAACTTGAAGTAATTAATAAACCGAAAATACCAATATTAATTGTAAATAATGATTATACCGACCGAGTTTTACATTTAATTAATTCTTCCATACACAAGCGGCGCCACTGATGTGGTTCCGATGCTTAACACGTACGTTTCTTATCTAAAATAGTGTATATGGTCTGTGTAAGTGATCATAAATGTCACTAGTGTCTAGGTACTACCTAGGCACTCTACACTCGAGTCTACACTCTAGTGTTACTTTAGGTGCGTTCGGTAAATCATACGGAGTTGGAGTATTTACGGAGCGGTGTAAGAGTGAAGTGGGAGTACTCTCGCAATTAGTTTCGTCTCGTTCCATTATGCGAGACGAGAACGAGAGCGAGATTGCAGTTTAAAATTCGAGGCGAGATCGATATAACAACTGCGAGAAGCGAGAAATGAAAAATGCAGCGTACAAGGAGTGGAGTCAACGCTAATTCATGCATAGAACACGTAAATCAGGGTTGGCAAAAAACCACTTTTTTTAGATAAAAACCAAACCAGTGGTTAAAACTGGTTTAAACCACTTTATTGTTTTTTTATTATTATTATTTCGTTAAAATATTGTATATGAATTTAATTAAAGTTTCCTGGCGATAAAAATGATTAAATAAATAATTATTATCCGTAGAAAGGAGATGGTAAATTGTTGTGTGATCATAGGATTACAGGTTAAGCATAAGCAACAGCGTAACACATGTTCGTGCTTGACGTTTGTCGTTTACAGACAATTCACGTGTATGCATCGGCATCAGTCAGTCCAATTAGTGCATTGCTCTTGTGGACATGTCTTAAAAATATTTTGGATGATAATTTTATTAATTTTGTTGTACATTCATAAAACTGTGTCGCCTCCTCCGCATCTATTGAAAGAATATTTTCTAATATGAGTTTAATTCAAACAAAATTAAGAAACAGGATTGAACTAGATAAAGTATCCAATTTAGTATCATGTTATAAATTATTAAATTCTAAAGCAAAAGAAACTAAACGAAGTGATAACGAAGATTGATTAACTATTTCTTAATTTTGTTTCGTAGTAATACAATTTTTATTTTATATCGTTGTATAATCTTTCCGGATTTTTTATGAAAGCGTTTCGTTTGTATTTCATATTTTGTATACTCATGTTTATGGAAAATAAAATGAAATAAATTCATCTCGAACCTTTTATTTTATAGCTCCTAAACTATAAATGCAAATTATAAAATTAAATAATTAATTTTACATATGTTAAAATTTTACGACAATAATTATAATCACATACTGGTCAAAATACTATTTTGACCAGGACGGTTTTAACCGGTTTCAACCAGTGGTTTAAACCATAGTGGAAGAAACTTGCCAACGCTGACGTAAATGTGAAAATTATATGAATTCACTATATTTCTTGAGTCTATCTAGAGTCGATTCCGATGAGTATCGTTCCCAGAGCGAGGAAATGCAAAAATAAAGACAAAATCGGTATTGCATCCAATAGAATTACTTTTTTCCAATATTTCATTCCCTAATTCACCCCAGTTAAAACCGTGGTTAATAAAACTATTGTCGCCCCTGAATAGTAAAGGATGTTATATTAAGCGTCGATGGGAGCCAACAGAGAGAGAAGCGGAGTGATTGGTTGTCGGCGAGTTATCAGTGTAGCGGTATTTTTATGACTTAATCTTACTTAAATAGTGGCATATATTTAATGAAAAAGTGTAGGTACTTTAAGTTACAAAAAATAATTTTTTAATATTTAATTCGTTTTACTGATGACAATGTGTTAACAGATGTTCGTACTGAAATAGTTTAGAAATCACAATTTGATGATAAATTGGACATTTTAGAGGTAAATTAAATTATTTACTAACTTATCACATTTTCTGGTGACCGTAAATGAATAAACATGTTCGTATTGAAATAATTTGGTGACCAGAATTTAGTGTTTCGTCTCTTTATTATAGTTATACGATACATGGAAGACGGTGCTATTGGTGCGAACTCGTCTCTTGTAGTTCGTAAATACGTAGTGCGCAAGCGCTTATTTTTATAGCGAGATTCTCGTGCGAGAACGATGAGACCCAAAAAAATGTGCGAGAACGAGAGCGAGATTACAGATCCGAAAACGAGACGAGATCGATATTTTATATTTCTCGTCTCGCCTCGCGTGCATCACTAGACGCGTATCACTCCATGTAATTACCTAACGATGCTGGGAGTACGTAGAGTGAAAAGTGTGAATAGAACTTATTTACCGAGCGGACCTAGGTAGTTGAGAGTTTAAGTTTTAGGTGATGTTATTTATATTTATTATTATAATAAATTTTAATAATCTTGTAACATTTTATTTATTTGGGTGAAATGAAAAATTAAAGAAATATTAAAATAGATGTTTATTAAACGATAAATAAATATTAAAAAGATAATAAAAACGACGATTACTATGCTTAAACAAATATTAAATACTAATTTAAGACTTAGAATATACGAGTAATTAAATTTGTTTTTATTATCGTAGCAAATATTTACATTTTTTATTTGTACGCATTGTTTCTGTTAACAGGATTCAGCGCGATACACTGAACTTGTAAACGGGCCTTAACATGTTGTGCTCGCATTTTATTATTATGAATGTGGCTCACTAGCAGTCAGTTTAAATTGTTACACATCGCTGCACCCGTGAAGCATAAATGTTACGCAAAACACTAACGTTACGTTAGGTTTTCTGTTTAGAATATGTATTTGAAAACAGACTGGAATATAATAAAGCACAGTTTCTTTTTTTATTTGATGTTAGCTAATTATTGTTTACTATGTATTCACAGGAATTTTTGTTTAATAGAACCAATGAATATTCTTCTTACGGCATAATATGACAGTTAAACAATTTGTTTATTATTCTTCCACTCATCAAGTGGTTCTATTCAATTCAGGACAATAGTCCATTCTTCTCTCCGTCTACGTAGCGTCAATTATAATTAGTAGAAAATAGCAACACAGCAAAGTTGATTATTCGAACAAAAATAACATAGAAAGAAATGTTACAGAAACTAGAAGCTAATTTATTTCAAATAACAAACACTTTATGTCTCGTCGCAGATCTCTTTTTATTTTTTAACAGGACTTAGTAAAACATGCATATTGCAAAATTAATAGCCAGTGTTCCACAAACAAATTGCACATACTATATATTTCAAACAACTTTTTACCTTTTCCGTCACCTTTAGGTAAGCAAGTATTGTCTTTGGTCAAAAAATTCGGTGATGAGTTTTTAATCAATAAGCACATTTTAGGGCCCCTAGACTACGATTTTACTAATTTACGATGTGTGTGTGTGTGTGTGTGTGTGTGTGTGTGTGTGTGTGTGTGTGTGTGTGTGGGTGCGGGTGTGGGTGTGTGTGTGTGTACGTGTGTGTGTGCGTGTGTGTGTGCGTGTGTGTGTGCGTGCGTGTGTGCGTGCATGCATGCATGCGTGTGTGTGTATGCATGCATGCATGCATGCGTGTGTGTGTGTGTGCATGCATGCGTGTGTGTGTGTGCATGCATGCGTGTGTGTGCATGTGTGCATGCGTGTGTGTGCATGCGTGTGTGTGCATGTGTGCATGCGAGTGTGTGCGTGTGTGTGCATGCGTGTATGTCCATGTGTGCATGCGTGTGTGTGCATGCGTGCGTGTGCATGTATGCGCGTGCATGTGTGCGTGTGCATGCGTGTGTGTGCATGTGTGCGTGTGTGTGCATGTGTGCGTGTGTGTGCATCTGTGCGTGTGTGCATGCGTGTGTGTGGGTGAGTGTGTGCGTGTGTGTGTGACAAAAATTTACCTTATGATAACTAATACTACAATTTCATCCATATGAAGAGCTGATTCGATTTTGGTCAACTGGAAGTACCCACAATTGAAGATTTTAACAGTTTTTCTTGAAAAAACATTGTTAAATATCATTTTTTTACATTTAATGTTATTATAAATATTAAAGAATATTTTATTCTCTATACGATTTGACTGCATTTTATACTTCATATTAAATGGATATAGAGTTAAAAAATTATAAAGGAATTAAATTTCATAAATTAGCCAGCTATACTATAACTATGGAAACAGCCAGTGCCAAGTGCAATTGACATAGTATGTTTGTGTTATAATTTTATTGGAAATATATATATATATATATATATATATATATATATATATATATATATATATATATATATATATTTCCTATAGGATCTTTTGCTACAAACTTTCTGTATGGAATTTGTATAAAATACATACAACTGCCGGAAGGTAATGAACAAGAAATAGAATATTTTACAAGGAACTTTCTGTATGAAATTTGTACAAAATACATAGAACTGACGGAATGTAATGTGCTGGCCACATCAGATTTTTTATTTTTAAGGTTGAACTGGTGACATCGTTTTAGGCGAAGAAATTAGTTGTTACGGCTTTGAAACCAAAAAACAAACTGCCACGGAAAAAGATTTGTTTTGTTTTGTTTAATACACAAAGTCGCATCAATCAGTGATTATGCGGCTAATTACACTCCCAGTGAAATTGAGGATATTTTGTTGGTTCTCGTTGAAAAGCGGCATATTTACAATCGTGTATTTAAGTTGTACAGACGAAGATTTCCACATCGTAGATGTCCGACGCTTCGTAAAATACGATAGTTGGAATAATCCTACTCGTCGAGATCATCGAAAAACAAAATCGTCGCCCGATTAATCGCGTTTGTCGTGAACATCAAGGATCCAATTTTGAACAGTATTGTAGATTCTAGCGCAATTTATTAGGATTAAAAAAAGTTCCTTCAGTAAATCCTACATCATTTTTGACTATCCGTTCCCCAAGCCCTGGGAGTTCAGGGGTGTATTTTGACGGAATCGGATGTCCCCTCCAAACCATCAAACTTTTGATTCGGGGCATTTTTTGATCAGATGTACACAATCTATTACTACCATTATCACAGACAAACATATTAGGTTTGTTCGTTTCGCACCCTTTCGTCTACGGTTTACTGCCGCGCCCATATACTTTGTATGGACGCGGCAGTAAATCGTAGACGCAAAGTAGCGAAACGAACAGACCTATTATTTTTTTATTTAAGTACACTACCCAACAGGCGTAGCCTAATAAGAGGGTAGGAAAAAATATACATAGAAATATAAAAACAAATAATGGTTACAAACAAAAATAATTAATAAAACAGTTAAACAGTTAAATTGCAGATATGAAGTTTATTACATAATTCATAAAACGAAGAAGAGAATATATCAACTTCATCTCAATAAAGATTACTAAGTTTACACATACGAATTATTGGTGAACACATATGAACATTAGTTCTAGCAGCAGGAATGTAGAAAGTATAGAACGAGCGGGTATTAAACACTGGCGCAAAGAAATTCAAGGAAGTTAGGCACTACATTAACATAACCTAATTAATGTATCAAAATTGAGATCAAAATAGTAATGTGCCTATATTATAAGATCAATACTAAGCTATCTTTCCTTGACAGTTTTATTCTAATCTGCTTAATAGTTTTTCAATTAAACAAACTCACACATAGACAGACAGACAGATAGTCAGGCAAAATTTAAAAATTGTTGTTCGGCTTCTGCTGTTCAGGTCATATAACAAAAAAATCTGATGTGGACACCACACGACTTCCTTGTACGCAAGACCAATATGAAGATGAAGTATAGACTCAATTATAAAATTGCACGTATTTGACATAATTTGACATTAACATCTATTTTTTATTTTTTTGTTATTTTTTGTCCTAATCCATAGCAAGCTTCTTTACAAAAACCAAAAAGTATCTAAGTTTTAAATTTACATATCTCGCTTATACAAAGGGCTAATTTAATAATACTTGATGTGCTAGACGCAGAATTTAATTCTCTAAAACTCTTATTTGAAGCATTTATTTCTAAAATCAAAATGAAACCATTTTATTCAAGAAAAACTGTTAACAACTTCAGGTAATATATCACTTCCGGTTACCCTGTTTTAACTAAAATCTGCTATGTTATTCCATTTGATATAAAAGTCTTATATACCAAATTTGAAACGTTTTGGATTATATTTTACTATAGTTTTTCATTAAAATCTATTATGGGCTTCAAATAAAGTACCATTTCTGGAAATTATGTAATGACCAAAAAGGGAGGTGCACAACTAGATGCTATAGAAGTCCTAAATACAAAATTTCTACTTTCTACGGCTTACCGTTTTTGAGTTATGCGAGATACATACGCACGTACGTACGTACGTACGTACGTACGTACAGACGTCACGACGAAATTAGTCAGAATGGATTCAGGGATGGTCAAAATGGATATTTCCGTTAAAATCTCAAAACCGAAATTTTTCGCGATTACAATACTTCCTTTACTTCGTACAAGGAAGTAAAAAATAATGTACATACTTATCGTCGTTTATAATTATATATATATATATATATATATATATATATATATATATATATATATATATATATATATATATATATATATATATACCGTGTGTCTGTCGTAAAGGTGTACATAGGAGATTAACATGGGAAATCAGTTTTTTGCAATTTCCTGCTCGCCTAATTATTTTAAGCAAAAATGCGTCAAATAAAAGTTTTAGAGCATAAAATTCTGCATCTAAATCAATAAACAGAATTACCTTTCCATGCATTGTAACGACAGAAATTAAATAAGAAAATATCGAAAATTACGTTGAAAATATCGACAGCCTTGGAATTGAACAAAAAATAAATAAATGCTTGACGCTTTATCTGTCACAATGTAAGTGAACTTATTTGACATTTCTGACAATTTGATTTTGTCTCTAGTTTTATTGTCTGAAATGATTAAAAAATGAACATTTATACGAATGAAGAGCTAAATTCGTAACAAAATTTAAAAAGACTGCTAATAGTGCTAATGACTCTTCAAAAAATACACGTGAGCCGCGTAATCAGAATATAGGACGAGCAGAACATGCGTTACTCTAAGAAAAAGTGTTAGGAATGATGAAGTGTAGACCCCTTCCGTAGTACTAAGATAGATGTATTGTAAATAAGTTGAGAGTACATAACAGCATCATACATAATTTTATTACGCAATGTTGAATTTTTGATATATTCATATTATTTAAACAAAACTGTATTTTCTTAACTATATTTATTAATTTTATATTTCTATTATTGCCATAATTAACGATATTTGTTCAAATTAAATTGTCAGAAACGTCAAAATAATACGTTGTGACAGACAAAACGTCAAGCATTTATCTAATTATTTTTTGTTCATTTCCATGGCTGTCGATATTTTTACCGTAATTTTCGACATTTTCATATTTAATTTCTGTCGTTATAAAGCATGTAAAGGTAATTCTGTTTATTGTTTTAGATGTATAATTTTATACCCTAAAACTTTTATTTGACGCATTTTTGCTTAAAATAATTAGGCGAGCAGGAAATTGCAAAAAACTGATTTTCCATGTTAATCTCCTATGTACACCTTTAAAATAGACACACGGTATATATATATATATATATATATATATATATATATATATATATATATATATATATATATATATATATATATATATATATATATATTTATATTTATGTGACAGTAATCAAAAAATTACAATAGGTAATGCTAATTTATTTAAACAACAAAATAAATTCAACTTTGAATTTCATTATTTCAAGTAGGTTTCCAATGAAATCTGCTTACCCTAAACTCGGAAAAAGCTATTATAACGAATGGATGAAGTACTATTTATAGGTTCTTTTTCGGAGAGATACACATTAGACGTGTCAGTTAACGAAATATCAGACGATGTTTGGAAGGAAACGTGGAACATGGCAAGTCATTCAGAGGAAATTCACTAACTTTTATTTCTCCCTTTTCCTCTAGAAAACTAATGCATTTCACCGCAGATTGTTTGTAAACTTCATTTTTACTTAAAAATCTACTCGCATTTCATTCCAATTTGAAATGCATTTTACTTCAATTTGTTATTCGTCCGAAGACACAGAAAATAATTAGATTGATAAGGAAAAATATTCTTTTAGCCAGTACTACAGTATTCTAATTGCCGTATTGCCTGCCATCTTAAGTATATGATATATATATATATATATATATATATATATATATATATATATATATATATATATATATATATATATATATATATATATATATATATAGGGTGGGGCAGAAAAACCTATCCGATTTCAAATCCCTTTTTCCCAGAAGAGGGAGCAGGTAGAGTAGTGGGGTAAAAACCGTTAGAAAGCCGGTTTTATGCCATTTGTCAGTAGTCAACATGCCTTGGTCTGGTGAACATCGTGCTTTTGTTATTGAGCGGTTTATCGAATGCGGCGGTTCGATAATTGCTACACAACGTGCTTTTCGAATTCATTTCGGACTCGGGCGTCATGATCCTGTTCCACATCACGCTACGATTAAAGTGTGGGTGTCAAATTTTAGACAGACGAGTTCAGCATTGAAAAAGAAGTCGCCTGGACGTCCCAGGACAGCAACAGGACCTGAAAACGTGGCCAATGTGAGAGCCGCGATTGAACGTTCCCCGCGTCGTTCGGCGCGAAAACATTCGCTCGCTTTGGCGATTTCCAACCGCAGTATTCGGCGCATTTTGCACCGGGACCTCAATATGCATCCCTACAAAATGGTTGTTGCACAGGAATTAAGTGAAAGGGATTTTGAAACCCGTACGAAACTGTGTCGCGATCTCCGAGAACTCCCAAAGGACGATGTTGTGCTCTTCACGGACGAAGCCCATTTTCACCTTTGTGGTGCCGTTAACAGGCAGAATTTTCGATATTGGAGTGACGAAAATCCTCGAGAAATCCATCAGGAACCCCTCCATAGCCCAAAAGTGACTGTGTGGTGTGCTCTTTCCCGCCTAGGCGTCTGGGGGCCTTACTTTTTTGAAGAAAATGGGCAAACCGTAACGGTCAACAGCGAGCGCTATTGTTTCATGCTGGAAAATTTTCTTAGGCCCAAAATGGAAGAAAATGGCGTGGAAAATGTGTGGTTTCAACAGGATGGTGCAACCGCCCACACATCGCGACGATCAATGGACATTCTCAGGGAACTGTTTCCCGGTCGCCTCATTTCCCTGAGAGGTGATCTTGGCTGGCCGCCGCGCTCACCGGATCTCACTCCATGTGACTTCTTCCTTTGGGGTTACCTCAAATCGAAGGTTTACCAGCATCGACCAAGGACCCTTCTTGCTTTACGAAGGGAAATTGCTCGGGCAATTGAAGAAATTCCTGTGGAAATGACGGTGAAAGTCATGGAAAGCTACCGCGAGCGCCTAAATCAGTGTATCCGCTCCCAAGGACGACATTTGAGTGATGTGCTTTTCAAAACTTAAATTTAAAAATGGCATAAAATTTGCGATATGTTAATAAAAAAAATTTTTGACAAGTTGAGTGGTTTTAATTTTATAACGTTTTGAAATCGGATAGGTTTTTCTGCCCATCCTGTAACCCGGGTGGCGCTCGAAATCCGTTACATAGGCATTTAACATGGGAAAACCGTTTTTCCTAGTGCATTGCTCCCCAAATTATTTTAGAAAACAAATCTTTAAATAAAAGTTGAAGAACATAAAATTTTGCATTTGAATCAATAAGCAAAATAAGTTTTGCATGTTTTGTAACTGCAGAAATTAGGTATGAAAATGTCGAAAATCTACTCAAAAGTAGTGATAGCCATGGAATTAACAAAAAGCTTTACAAACAAACGTGTGTTTATCTGTCATAAAATTTAATTTACTTTTTATTATTTAATAAAATTATCACAACGTAAAATTCTTAAGCAGAATA
Organism: Harpalus rubripes; assembly: GCA_963082715.1. Taxonomy (NCBI): domain Eukaryota; kingdom Metazoa; phylum Arthropoda; class Insecta; order Coleoptera; family Carabidae; genus Harpalus; species Harpalus rubripes. The sequence continues at coordinate 103,929,172 of OY720448.1, forward strand.
ATAATTTAATTCTTCTATACTGTTCAAATACTCATTTTTTTGACAAAAATCACAATATTTGACATTTAAATCAGCACATTTGTTTGTCTTTTTTGTTTAAATTCCATGGCTAGCACTATTAAACAGAAATTTTCAAAATTTTCATATTCAATTTCTGGAGTTACTATGCCTACGAAAAGAATTTTGTTTACTGATTTACATGCAGAATTTTATATTCTAAAACTTTTATTTGAAGATTTTTTTTCTAAAATAATTTGGGGAGCAACGCGGTAGGAACAACGGTTTTCCCATGTTAAATGCCTACGTAACGGATTTCGAGCGCCACCCGGTATATATATATATATATATATATATATATATATATATATATATATATATATATATATATATATATATATATATATATATATATATATATATATATATATATATTACTGAAATTATATTCTCGTCAATTTTTTAATAATATTTGCCAGGGAAAGGCATTACTCGTGTAACACGAGGGGGGGGGGTCTCCTTAGAAGACTGCTAATGAGGATGATGATACTAACTCTTCTTACTGGTTGGCGCCTCTGATGGTTGGCGTCCAACACTTCGTGCCGAAGGACTTCGGGCGAAGGATTTCGCTGAGAAGGAGGAACACACATACTTTAAACTTTACACTGATGAACACTACGGACATGAACAAATACTTGATTATTAATTAACACTAAGCCTAACATACACAACTAAGCAAGTATTAAATTGTTCATGTCCGTAGTGTTCATCAGTGTAAAGTGTGCGAGTTCCTCCTTCTCAGCGAAATTCTTCGCCCGAAGTCCTTCGGCACGAAGTGTTGGACGCCAACCATCAGAGGCGTCCACCAGTAAGAAGAATTAGTATCATCATTCTCATTAGCAGTCTTCTAAGGAGACCCCCCTCGTGTTACAGTGGCGCAGTCGGTAGGATGTCTTGTTTTTGGACATGTAGTGTCTTTTAGTTTCGGGGCGCGTGCCGCCCGCCCGCTGAGTTCCAGAATGTAACTTATTAGTTGTGTTAGTTATAGTTGTATTAGTGTAAATAAAGTTATTAGTTATTAAATCACCAAGTTGTGTCCATGTCCGCAGTGTTCATCAGTAAGTGTAGTGTAAGTGTATGTGTGTTCTTCCCACGGTGTAGTATCTATAGGTGAGAGCACGATATGCGTTGACATAGCTAAGTAACTGGGAAACAAAATGGTGTTAACGCGACCCGTTACCATTTGACAGAAAATGTTTTGCTACAAGATGCACAACAGGGTATGGATCAAATAAAGAGAAGTATAGTCTTTTTAAGTTGCCAAAATGTGAAATTTAGCGGCAGCCAGCTACACTATAATAACAGAAACATGTGCTAAGATAAATTTCTGATTGGAAGGTGTCAATGTCAAGTGCATTTGACATATGTTGTTTTATAATTTTATTGGAAATATAGAAATGTTTTTGTATGGAATTTGTACAAAATACATACATAGAACTGACAAAAGATAAAAGGTAATGATTGAAAATATAGAATATTATGCGTTATATATGAATAATTTTATATTTTAAATATTTTGTGTAAAAACCGGGTCGCAACAAAACCTGACATCTAGCGGTACACTGTATGAACTAGCCCAGTTAGTTAGCCATTCTTCGTAGTGCATTTAAATACGTCGTGCACTCACCTATAGATACTACACCGTGGTTCTTCCTTATCAAGAAGTCTTTCTCAACAAGTCGTGGACGCCAATCATCCAAGCGTCCACCAGTCAGTGTATCATCGTTGGAGTAAACAGTAAGAAGAAGTATTAGCAGTCATCTTTTCTTCAGAGACCCCCTCGTGTTACAGTGAAGCTATATTTTTTAGCTTCTATATAATTTCAACTTTACTAGAATTTAAAGTAATTTAATTATTATTTCTACTGCTCGGGATGAGTACAAATCCTTTTCTATTTTACACAGAATGCATAAATATTGTGAAAAAAATTAATTGGTAATTAAATACGACCGAAAAAATAATTGGAATAGAAATTACAAATTAATGTTTATATGAAAAGTGAACATCAGTTTTCCTAACAATATTTGTTAATTATCGAGTTAATTTATTCAAATTCTATCGTGACAAAATGTTGATAAGATGATTCATTCATGTTCTATCAATGCTATCATTCATGTTCTTATTCTATGTTTGTACTCATTGTACTTGAATATATCTGAAACTGCGCACATATTTATCATTCTTTTTGTAGTTATTGATTAGAATTACATACCGGAATACCAATAAGGTAAAACATTCATTTTTAAATAAGATTAAATACTTATTGTCAATTTCCTATAAAATTATCCATTTAAATATAGAAACTACAATAGAAAAACCACTTATTCTTTCGTTTATTTATTATTTCTACACTTATCAAGAAAGTAAACCTCAATATGTAGTCTGTTTATAGAAAGTGCGCTAGAATTTACCTCTTTTAAAAATATAAATTGCATTACTTATAAAATTTTAAATTCTTATTGTAGTTATTAAATGTTTCTTGACTATGTTCTACCTTTCCCTATTGCTATAATTGCAGTTCACACTTAAGAGGAATGGCTACTGGGGGTAGGGGAGGGCGAAATCGAGATTTGTTTTCACCTTAAAATCGGATCCATTTATTAAAATATTTTTATAATTCTTTTTTTATTTTGTAGAGAGAGATTGATTGTATGACATTTCAGTATTGAAATTTTAAATATTTGCTCTATTTTATGTTAATAGCGTTCTGAACTTTGCTAACTTTGCCAACTTTGTAATACATTTAAGAATGTTGTACATAAAATATTAAAATTTCAACACTGAAATGTCATACAATCAATCTCCCTCTATAAAATAAAAAAAGAATTATAAAAATATTTTTATAAATAGATCCGATTTTAAGGTGAAAAGAAAAAGCATTGTCGACGTAAAAATAGGTTCAAGCAGTGGCGCCTCTTATGTTAAATATTCGAATTTCATTTAAGCTCCGCCCCTAATTCAGGGTTGTATTCGATACAATATTCTGTATATTTATGTTCAGTATCAGTAATAGTAACAAATATGAAATACATTTGTGTCTAGGTATTGTTATCGTAGTTTTTAATTACCAAGATCAGTTTATTTATCACATAATGTTGTAACGTTTATCAAATTAGCAGTGAAGTGTGCAAGGAATAATAAAAGATTAACTCGGATATAACGTACCCCAGATATAAAAAAGCTCGCCTATAATGAACAAAAATATTTTCCCTGAATATAAATCTTATTTGCGATTTTTTATAATGAACCCGTTTATAGAAGAATATTTTTTACTTATAACATTTTTCTATTAATTCTCTAATTCTGAAAAAAATAATAAGGACACTCCTAATCATATTTGTATTAAAATTTTTAAAGGCTCATCCGCAAGTATAGAAGCATCAATATTAGTTGAAGGATTTGCAAATAGTATAAGCATGCATGGAGAAAAATACACAAAAATTATAGCAGACGGCGATAATATCTGTTATAAAAAAAATATTAGAATGAAATTCGTATCCTGGCACAATAATAGACCCGTTTAGTGATGACGTAGGGGCCAGGTTTCCAAACAAGAAAATGGCTGCCGCCTTGGTAACCGTTGCTGTGTTATTTAAAATTGACCGCGAAACTAAAGTGTTAGAGATTTCCCTTTCTTTCAAAATTTAGTTTTTAAAAGGCACAGATGAAAGAAAGTAATTTTTATTAGTACTTGTTATGTCTTGTAACTTGCACAGCGCATATTTTAAGGATTTATTTGAAATGTGTTTCACCATGGTGATGTGTTTCGCAGCAAACTGCAATCATTATAGAGAATGTGGAACTTGTATTTTTTAAAAATTTAGTCAGGTTAGTATATATTTGCAATAGAAGAAAACTTTATAACGTGTTTCTGAGCCATTTCAATATCAAACGGACGTAGTTACGCCAACACTTTTAAAGTTTTAAGCTTTAGACTAAATTATACAATTACACGTATTTTTTCAGCTTATACGAGTTGCTTTGTGTTTCTCAAACAGTTAATTTTAGGGGTATCTGCATTGTCTGCATTAGGCATATATTTCATTTATTTTTATTAAATGTATTTTCCATTCTCGAATTAATTAAGTAATGAATACATAAATAAAGAAAATGTTCAAATAAATAATATAAATACATATTATTTCAATCTATATCATGAAATATTTTGACAATGTCATTAGGATGACTAGTGTTGCTAGTTCTTAAATTGAATTGAAAAAAAAACAATGAATAATAGGTTGAGTTCACCCGAATTCATCCAAAATTTTACGAAAATAACCAATTAGAAGGCTCAGGGCCTCCCCAGTGAATATGACGTCATGTTTACAATAATTAAGCAGTTTTATTACAATAAAGTAATATTTCATCATTTTCTTTTTACTAAAACTTTTAATTTAACGTACATATGCTACCTTATAATTATTGGTTTATTATTTTTTTGCAATGGTAGAATACCTAATTTAAAAATATTTTAATTTACATATTTACACTTAAGGTTTATTCACCTGTTTTTATTTTATTTTCGGATTAACTGTGTTGTATTTTGAATTGTACAATTTTTATATTATAAAATGTAATTCAAAATTGACGAAGTTTATAACGTAATTAATAAAAATTAAGGCAAAAATTTAAAATTTTAATACTCAAATATCATGTAACCAACCCACATCTACAAAATAAAAAAAGAATTAAAAAAATATTTTAACATTTAGATCTGATTTTAAGGTGACAACTGATAACTAAACCATGTTTTGTTATCACCTTATTCTATTCCACTTCGGTATATGCTGTAGCTCCAGTGAAATAAAATTCCGTCCGTATATTGTCCCCCTGTTGTTCATTGTTTAGCTCCGCCTTTTACCTCAATTAGAGTGGACCCCTTTCCACCCGACCCGTCCCTCTGAATTTAGATAGTGCTGTATCTATTCGTCATGGCATAATTATACGGTCATCGGTGGTCGTGTGGTTAAGACTGCTCGCCTGGCATACAAGGTAGATCGTGTGGGACCGCGTTCGAATCCCGCGCGAGTCAGTTCATTATAAAAACCAACATTTTGTAAATTGTATATGTAAACGTTGAATTTGTATAGGTCAAAATGAGCTCATAACAAATAAATGCATTATTATTATATGTATTATAAAAACACTGGTCGGCAACATATCTTATAAATTTATAAGTAAATACTTAATTCCCAGTTTAATTCTATATGAATCAACTCCATTTTATTAATACAGTTTTAAATAATTAAGGTGCATTCACAAATGAAAATTAGGTTTAGATTTATGGTTTATACTTTAGATTTAAAGACTTTGGCTGCATATTATGTAATGACTCCATTCGCATTTCAGAATTTAGGGTCTCTAAATCCAAATCATAAAGTTAAACATTGCAAGGTCCAAACTTTAGGTTTATGATTTAGTTTAACGTCACAAACTTCACCAATGAGAACAAGTCTGAAATGAGATAGATATATACACCCATCTGTATTTAATATCCACTTGGTGGATTCGGCTTTTTAAACAAATGCGAGAAAAACATGGTGACTGTCATATCATAACTTAATTGCTGAAATATAACTAATAATGCCAAGCGAATGACAGTTTCACGGCGTACATGTATCTTGTTGAGTACTACTCTACCGATATTTTAATCTTGTTTTTGAAGAATTAACACAGATGTCTGTACATATCAAAACTAATTTTCAGGTAATTTAAACTTACCTTTATGAATGACTTACTTAAACTTGAACAAAAACAATAAACCTAATTTTCATTTGTGAATGCACCTGTACTTATTTCGATTTTAAGTATAAGTACATATTTTTGTAAAAGCATCAGCTTTTACTGACACTTTAATAATACGGATATAAGTACTTTTAAATTTATAAGATAATGATTCAATTTTAATTAAAACGATTTTATCTTGAACTTCCATTATCTTTATTTGTAAATACATAAATTCTTCACAACGTTTCGAAGGCCGAAAGCGAAAATCTGCTGTCGTCATCAGGTGATCTGACACTACTGACTAATTCCTTAACATACGAGCTTTATATCTGGTGTTTTGGGGGTGAACATTAGTGACAGGTGCCTTGTCAAAGAAGCCACCGTAATTCAAAAGAACAAAAAAACAGCCGAGAGTGAAAATTCGACCAATCTCAATCTGGAAGAAATACATCGTAGCAGATTCCATTCTAACCATTGAGACCCAAACACCCACGACGCTCGACTCACCCATTTGACCCGACCAGCCACCCGCCACTTTTTTAAAAATATTTCGTAGCACCACAATATTTGTTGACGGAGTAAGAGTAGATGACAAGCAGGCATAAGTCACAAACATGCAAAGTAAAATAACAGGCGCCAAGGAATATTATCTAAAATAAAATTTCAAAAAAAAAATCCGGGAAAAAAGTCAAGATATTTTTCCCTGCAAATCGCAGTTGCAGGAATTTCTGGGAATTTTCCCGGGAAAAAACAAAATTCCTTGCGGGAATTTTTTAGTAGCACATCACTAATCACTAATGTTCGTCCCCATAACACCAGATATAAAGCTCATATGTTAAGGTTAAGGAATTAGGCAGTAATGTCAGATCACCTGATGACAATAGCAGATTTTCGCTTTCGAAACGTTGTGAAGAATTATGTTTTTACAAATAAAGATAATGGAAGTTCAAGATAAAATCGTTACATGTACTTACTTATAAAACTGACTGTATTAGCATTTATACTTATTTTTATTAATGAATACCACCCAATATATATACAAGGTTTACATAGGAGAGTAACATGGAAAATCAGTTTTTTTGCAAACCGTTGCCCCCCGTTTTAACTTACGGTAATGTTTAAAAAATCCCCATCCGAAAATACCAAATACATGGAAATTATCCAATATTTTAAGCCCATAAATTAATTTTAAATTTTTTGGCAAGTGTAACTAATTGTTTGGGTCTAAGATTAGAATCAAACAATCGCCAACGACAACCAATAAGGCATTAGTGTCCATTTGTTTCCAAATGATACAGCTATTTAAATTTCATTCAAATATGGTAAAAGAAACATGTATACCTACTTGTTAATTAATATAAGTAGATCGTAGACTAGTAGAGAGATTAATTAAAGACTGATATTAAAATGATTTTCACCAATTACCTATTCTGTTGTAAATAGGAATATTTTTTGTTAAACACAAATAGGAATATTTCATATTTTTACCTTAACTTGTAGTGTATTGTATTATTGTCTTTCCTTCCTTGTCTTAACATCGATGAGAAGAGATGATTAGATTTTGGTTATAATTGATCAGCCAAAATTACCCTTATTTTAAGATTTTAACAGTTTTTTTGAAAAAAACCGGTTGAATATCATTTTTCCACATATATTAAATAATATTTTATTCTCTATACGATTTGATTACATTTTATACTTCATATTCAATGGATATAGAGTTAAGAAATTAAATTTCATGAAGGAGGCAGCTATGGTACAACCGTGGAAACAGCTAGTATATAAATTGATAGATGTCAGTGTCAACTACAATTGACATAGTATATTTGTAGAATCGTTGATTTGGAAGGATCAATATGTATTAATCGTATAAGGAAAATTGAAGCCCTTGGTGATCCAATTATTTATTTAAATAATTTATTTAAAAAAATGGACGTTTCGAACCATACTGGTTCATCTTCAGCATATAAACGTAAAGTAAAATAAAGTAAAAAAATTTACAATGTATGAAACATTGTCAAATATTTATTGTCGAAGACAAAATAAAATGAAATATTATAATTTGCAATACATCTTGTCGAACTTTTTTTTAAATTTTTACAAAGAAGGGCTACACAACAGGACAAGTCACAATAACAGTGCAGCACTAATAACATCAAATATTACATATTGCGAAGTCGAGGCAAAATATTAATAATAAACATATAAAAACAGTGGTATAAAAATAAAAATGAATAAGAAAGAAAGTCAGTATTAAATAGTATACAAATAACTCAAATAAAATTTAAGAAATATTTTGAATGTACGTAAACTACAACAAAATAAATCAGGTACATTTGGTACAGAAGCTAAATTATTGTAAGCATGTACTAATCTAACTAGCGGTGAATTCATTGCAGAGTTTGTTCTACAGTGCTTAACAAAAAACAAATCATAACTGCATAATTAAGCGTGTTAATGCAAATATTTGACATAATGTTTCATACATTGTAATTTTTTTTACTTTACGTTTATATGCTGAAGATAAACCAATATGGTGCGAAACTCGAAACGTCCATTTTTTTAAATAAATATACATTATTTATTTTAAAAAATGGACGTTTCGAGTTAAATACTTGGATCACCAAGGCCTTCAATTTTCCTTATACGAATAGTATATTTGTGTTATAATTTTCCTGGAAATATAGAATGTCTTACTTTCTGCATGGAATTTGTAAGTACCAAATAAATAGAAGACACAAGGTAATGTAGAACTTGAAGTATCGAATCTTGTGCAAGAAACTTTCTGTATGGAATTTATACAAAATACATGGAACTGACGGAAGGTAATGTGCTGGCCACATCAGATTTTTTTAATCCGACAATGTACCTAATCCAATTTTACTAATAAACATAAATAATTTGTACGTTGTCTAATAAAACTAGTTTGTTTTGCTTACACAATATCGAATAAATATGCAGGAACTTTCCCGAAGATATAATAGCATGTTTGTTATCATATTATAAGACAAAACCAAACATAACCATAGTCGTACATTACAGTCATTCAAACTATTTTCATAAAACTGGTTTATATCACGCAGAACTAGAAGTTTAAATAATATTTATAAATAAATACATATTCATATACATATATTTAAACACAAATCAATTACCTTCCAAAAATAGAAGCGAATCAAAATTCCATCCTTGAAAACAGAATGCATAAATATACTGGCCTGACAAATCTCAAAACAGATTTGTGGTTTTCATTCAAGATTCGCTGTACAATTTTTACCTCTCTTGCGAAATGTATCACGCTGCGAAAAATGCTCGAGTTTTCCTAAACTGACGGAACGTGAAGCTAAAAATAGCTGTGACAAAATATTTATAGAAGTTCATAATTAAACAGCGTTAACTGAATTTACCAAGGCTCCATCAGCCTAAAATGTGGCCAAAGGGATTTCATGAGATATGCTTTCACTTCATTCGTCGCATGAGCTTTACAGATTTTTAATCTTGATTCATTTCGCAAATTAGTTAACACAGTGCACAGTAAATGGGGAATGTGCATTGAAGCGCTAAAATGAATATACTTTTTCTACTCCCATTCGTGAAGTGGGTACTTCACGTATTAATTTCCATATGTGAAGTTTGATTTTTTGAACACTATGCGTGAAGTAAATAATTCAGTTTAAACACACACAATGAATATCAGTATATATACGTAAATCATGTGATGAAATAATATGGTGACAAAAATTTAGTGTTTCGTCTCTTTATTATAGTTATACGACTGTATATACACGGAAGACGGAACGTTTGGCGCGAACTTGTCTTTTGTAGTTTAACTGATACGTGAATACCGAGGTAAATACGTAGTGCGCAAGCGCTTATTTTTACATCGAGACTCTCGCAAGACTCTCGCGCGAGAACGAGACGAAACCCACAAAAATGTGCGAGAACGAGAGCGAGATCGCAGATCCGAAAACGAGACGAGATTTTATATTTCTCGTCTCGTCTCGCCTCACTAAATTTGAGCAGTATTTTGTCCAAACTATTCTACATGGACAAAGACTAATTTATTAATTCTTACAATATTCCGAACAATACTCATAACGTTACTTTGCTTTCATAAAAATTACGTTTGTATTAATTAATTACAAGAATTTTATTTTCATATGTCCCACAGTCCAGTAATAGTCCTGGGATAAAATCTTACTTATCACTTGACCCAGTAAAACATCAAACCGAGCATCAAACCTACCCTGATGATAGTATAACATTGAATCATATGTATGATTGTATGTATCGCATATCGTCTCAAAGTCAAATTCTACAACAATCACAAATAAAAATGACACCGTCGGATATACAATTACAATTATTTCTAAAGTCTCATATAGCAAATATATCATTGAAATATGATACAAGGAAGACAATTTCCAGTTCATTATTTTTATATGCGAAAATGCTTGAATAATGCATTATTTTATTGTCAATAGGGGATTACAGCTCAATCGAATTAAAAGAAATTAGTAAAAAATAGTGAAAGTAGATGCTTAATAATGAATATTAATAATGAAATTAAATGATATAATTGAAATACTTCGGAATTAAGGTTTTTTTTTTGTTTTAGCAGCTCATCACTCATCCATATATATTATTTTGATTGGCGACTCAAAGACCACCTATAAATATATAACGAATACCGAGTTAGGGGGTGGAGTCTAAGTAGACAAATTCAAATAGCGGACACGTGGCTACCAGTCCAGTACTGCAATTCTCAAACAGTTTTTATTTGAATATAAATTTCTTGCATTAAACGTAATCATTTTGATACACTTGCAATTATAAAGCATGTAGACTTGTACAGTGTTATAATATTAATTTGTTTTTTATAAATATAATTTAAAAATAGTCATACATTTCAAACATTTTAGATCCACGAAGAAAACAGTTTTATATAAAAACTTATATTCGTGATGTCACATCTATATTTTCAAACTTCGGCGGACCATAATTCGCTTATTAATAGGAATTTTTTCACCGGATTTTCACCAATAGTCTTAGTTTTACTTATACTTTCTGATGAAATTATATTTAAAAAATGGTGGAATCCCCTATTATAGCTTAGCATACAAGGTACCCGGTTATGAGTCAAGCACTTCCTCTCAAAATTCTCAGACAGTGCAATCTTCACTTCCGTGGAGTGTCCTTGAAATGTTGGTTTGTAACCTGGCTAAGATTCAAGGATATATAAGTTTAGTTAACTCTGAAAAAATATTTAACAAACTAAAATAAGAAAAGAGTACAATATATTCATAATTTCCTGTTTACTTCCATTAAACACATACATATTTATAAACTTCCTATATTAATTTACTATTTACTTATCATTTATCAATACTCAACTAATTTATTGAAAAGATATCATTCTACATTCTCCGACAATAACCACGAACATTCAAACTATAATTTACATAAAATCGTGTATTTAATAGTAGGATTCTAGGAATTTCTACAAATCGATAAGCGTTTCTATAGATTAAAAATATGCAACTCTTGCGTGGAGCGCGTCTAAATTATAAAATACTGTAAAAACACATTATAGATGCCTAACCTCGCCTATAACTTTGTTGTTATACTATTAATCGTATACTTATTTTATAGAAATCAAAAAGTTTGTGATTCTGTCTTTCTTTCTATTTTATCAGAATGAAAAGTATTACACAATTAACTAATTTAAAAATTTAGAAATATGAAAACACATTTCTCCGGACCAATTGATTCAGAAAAGGTCTAAAACTAAATAAATTTTAAAAAATCGGATGTAGTCAGCACATGTCCTCCCGCCAATTCCATGTTTACAATAGTAATGAGCTGTAAGTAAATTATCACTTCCGGTTGATCGTTTGTAAACAAAATCTAATTTGTTGTTCCAATATAGTCTGTAATACGAAATTTTGGATTAATTAAAAATTAAAATCTGTTAGCAGCTCCAAATTAAGTACTGCTTCCGGTTTACCATATAAAATCAAAATCTAATATGTTATTTCAAATTATACTGGTGTTTTAAATACGAAGTTCTGGATCAAACTTTAATATATTCTGCCAAGAAAGCTGTTTAGAGCTTCGAATAAAGTACCACTTCCGGTTTATACTGCAAAAATCTAATATGTCGTTCTCACTAATATAACCAAATTTGAAAAGTTTTGGATTGTATCATAATATATTTTTCAATATATTTCCGAGTAGTAGTTTAAATGTAAAATATTTGTTCACCCTTAATATTCATTATTTTAAATTTAATTTCCTCAAAACCGTTCATATTTCAAAAATACTTCCGTAAATATTCACTTGGCACTAAATCAATCAGAAAATATACTCATTAATTATTCATAAACCAAATTTATTACAGTTGTTTTTTTAAAAAATACATGAGTTGTGCAAATAGTAATAAAATATTTACTACGGTTACAGGGTCCAACAGAACTAATTATTGTCTAACATTAAATTCCAGTCCAGTTAATGTAGTTGCTGTCCCTGAAAAGTTAGGGATGATGTTATATTTAAGCATCGATGGGAGCCAACGCGGAACGAAGCGGAGAGATTGGCTTCCGGCGGATTGCCAGTGGATAATAAATTAGTAATTAAAGAGTACTAAATTTTCTAAAAATTAATAATAGATGGAGTCTAAGGTTAAATATAACTAAAACTATTATAATTACCCCTTAACCTTAAAATTAATTTTAATAAAAACTAAATACGTATTTCGAGAACTAAGTTCTCATCATCAGTAGTACAAGGGAAAGTTAAACAGAGTAGCCCCAAGATTACTCAACATGTCAACCATGCCATATTAAGACCTCTGGCATGGTATTTAGTTTTTATTAAAATTAATTGTAAGGTTAAGGGGTAATTATAATAGTTTTAGTACTAAATTTTTAATTTTTTTGGTGTGATTGTGCCGGAATAATTGTGCCAGCTTCACATACCTTTATTTTCTTCTATGTGGAGCGAGATGTAGAGATAATTCATTCATAGATTTTCTATAAACTATATTTTTTCCATTAATAGGGGATTCCACTATTTTTTAAATATAATTTCATCTGAACGTATAAGTAAAACTAAGACTGTCGGTGAAAATCCGGCGAAAAAATTCCTATTAATAAACGAGTTATAGTCTTCCGAAATTTAAAAATATAGATGTGACGTCACGAATATAAGTTTTTATATCAAATTATTTTCTTCGTGGACCTAAATTATATTTATAACAAATAAATGAATATTATTATACTGTACAAGTCTACATGATTTATAATTGGAAATGTATTTAAATTATTAAGTTTAATGCAAAATATTTATATTCAAATAGAAACTGTTTGGGAATTGCACTACTGGACTTATAGCCACGCCTCCGCTATTTGAATTTCTCTACTTCCATGGAGAACAAATGGCAGCTGTCGTATTCAAGTGGGATACAAACAGCTCAAAAATTTTCGATTATCGGTTATACTTGCAGTCACAGTAATTAATAAACGAATCAACGAGAATAACATTTATTATTAATTAATTCGTAATAGTTCAATTTTTAAAATAAAGAAATTTAAATTTTGGATAACAAAATTATAAAGTTGTGTATTAAACCAGGCTTTAATTATCTGTGAATAGAGGCAGACAAGGAGGAACGAGGGGAGGAAGAGCAAAAGCATAGTTATTAGGTTATGAGATGATTATTTATCGTCGACAAATCATAATAGTTTAAATATGTTATTCAAAAAATGTAAGTACAATAAACTTTTGTCCATTTAAAAGAGGTACATGAGTACCAATAATTAGTCGTCTATTTATTGTTCCCGCTCAAACATTTTTTAATGACTATTTCACTCATAAATATATAAACCAATCCAAATTCAGGATTGTACCTAGTTACCAAATTTCATTTCGACAAAACAGCGTCAAAGAGTTTTTTCGCACCCTTTAAGCCAATAAGATGTCGTACTTTTACAAGTAAGTGAGTTTTGATAAGCGAAATTTTTTTGACGTTTTAGAAACATATTGTTTACATATCTGTCAAAGTCTGTATATTTTCAGTGTTATCAGTTTTTATTAAAAACGAGTCGATTTGGACATGAATCTATTTAAAACGTTGAAAAAGCAAACTGAAACCTAATACCTCTAAACACAATAAATATTTACAAGATTTTTGGCAAGAAAAAAATTATATAAATAATTACCTGATTTTTATTTTGGAAATAGTCATCCGAATACCATTCGTGGTTAAATTTTAACCTGGAAAAATTTTCCGATTGCTTTACTCGAGCCTGTTGCCAATTTATTTCGTGACATTGATCAAAAATTACTCATTTGACAACTCGTAATTTTTTTGTCAATGCCACTCGATAAATTGCTAGGCAACCGGCTCTCGTAACAATCTGAAAATTTTTCCGGCAAAAATTTACCACTTATGATATTATATATGAAAATTTTTACAGCATTTTCGTCTGTTGAAATGTGTATTGTGTATAATAAATACACGTTCCCAAGTAAATTCAGTCTCATTAATGAACATTATGAGCCATTCCCAAAATCGAAGTCTGCTGAAACCATTGATCTTTTTGCACATGATATGGATACAACAGTTGCTTTATTTAAAATTGTCATATGTGACACTTCGTATTGTGATAAAGATGTACAAGATTAACAAATGTGCGCGAATATTAGGAACAGTATGATTTGGAAACGCTCCGTCTAAATGCGTTGGCAACTTTATAATACTGTCTTTATATCAACCACAAATTAAAATGTAGTAAAGATACGAATAAATAAACCATAGGTAAGTAATTACAATATCTGTGTACTCGCTATTTGTAAACGTAAGCATTTTGACAGAATTTTACCTGATAAACAAGTTTATTACTAATGCCAAAATATAATTGCAACAACTGACAAAACTATCATTGCTAAAACAAAATTTTTCATAGCTATTGCTACTGCATTCAATTAGAAAAATACGTGGAACGACTCGTCAATTTACGGGGTGGCAAAAATGCTAAAAAAATATGCGATTTCGAGAAAAAGTTATTAAGAAATATTGTTGCTCTCGTCGAGTTACATTACTGGTTAAATTTAATGCACTTATTTCAGTTACACCCTGTATTTATAGGCCGTCTTTGAGTCGGCAATCCAAATAATATATATTTGGATTTCATATGAGTGACGAGCTGCTATAACAAAAATCCCCTTTTTTCCGATGTAATTCAATTATGTCGTTTTATTTTTTTGTTAATATTTATTATTAAATATTTACTTTCAATATTTTTTCCTTATTTCTCTTACATCAATTGCGCTGTAATCCCCTATTAATAATAAAGGAAAGAGATTCTTTATTGAAGAACGGATATGTAAAGTATCTGTGAGTCATGCAGGACAATTATTTTCCGTAAATAATTTAGTACAATTATTATTTAACTCATATCAGTTCGCTATCAGTGTCCAGATAAAATATTAATAGCATATGTAGTAAACGCATAATGTAAGGTACGAGCAACTCGTAAATTAAATGCAGTTGTCATTCCAGGCACGTAGCAAGTAAAATTTATCATAAAAGTTGCTGCATGAGTCACGTGACCTTGAAGAGGTCACAGGTGATTTGACTTCGTAACGTATGTTATCACAATAAGTACTTGTAAAAATAGTCCCATAACAGCAAGGTTAGTAAAAAATATTTAATGACCGAAACATATGTCATTTGACGTAATTAATAGTCATCAGTTTCGGGAATTTGAATGTTATGTTGTAGATTGTTTTGAATAATTGGAATTTCATTATATAATCATTACATGAACGTAGCAATATTTCATAATTTATGTATTATGATCAAGGTCGGGGAAGGGAAAACAATAACGCAACCCTACTCGTTTTTTTACCTCCTACTACCCTTGGTAAGGGAGGTATAGGGATCGTGCTAAAAATCGCATATCGAGATTTTGGTAAATGACCACGTTTTAAGGTCCCTAGAATCCAATTTTAACATTTTCACGATGATGTCTGTGTGTATGTGTGTGTATGTATGTGTGGATCCTCCACTCTAACTCAAATACTATCATTCAGAAAATTTTGAAACCTAGTATTTCGAACTTTTTCTGTAATGGAAAGAGCCCATTAGATTTTGGTGAAAATCGGATAACCGGAAATGGCACTTTACTAGAAGCTCAAAATAGTTTTTCTTCGAAAAATACCTTTAAATGTTATTATTAATAAAAATTAAAGATTATTAAATTTTCTACAGATTTGCATTAATACTTTTTCTATATATTTTATGGATAAATTTATAAAATTATCTATAATTTAAACAAACAAAACGCAGTTATTCAAATGTATGTTACTGACAGATAAATGTCACTATCATAGAACTAATCATTTCAAAAGTAAATAGAACAATAGAAACGGAATTCAATACAGTTTCCATGCAGCATAAGTAAATATGTAGGTATGTATTTAGATTAATAAAAATTAACGATTCACAAAAAATGTTTAAGCTAATCCTCATTTTTGGATTAGTGAATTCTATTCTATCCCGGTATTTAAAATATAATCTTCATTTTAATATAGTTCCGGTGGCTCAATGGTTAGAGCAACGCCTCATGTCATGAGTGCCCTCGGGGCTCTGGGTTCGAATCCCGCCAAGGCATGGATGTGTGTGAATGTGAATCCAGTATTCACTCTGTAATTGGGATTTAATCCTGTTGAGAGGTTTAAAATAAAGGTAGTTACTTGGATTAGATTAGACTATATTTTAGGAAATGAACTGTTAAAATTAGAGTAAAATTCGCTAATCCAAAAATAAGGATTAACTTAATCGGGCTGTAATGGCGGGAGGTATGCATTCGACTTCTAAATATTTTGATAAATAAATAAATAATAGAAACTGACATTTATTCAGCTCAGCAGTTTTAATTTTTAACATACAAGTATATGTATGTGTAATACATATTTAAAACTGAATTAAAAGAAATTCAAAAATTGCGCCAATTTTATTAAATAATTATGAAAAACTTTCTTACGAATACTTTTGGCACAATGGAAAAAATCCAGTGCGTACAGTAAATAAAACCTACCTTTCAAGACATATGGGACAATACTCACAGGAAAATGTGCAGAACTTAGGACTACAATGCCTAACAGAATTAAAGCTGGTATTACTAATAAAGGCGATGTAACCCAATATTAAATGGGGGAATACTTGAATAAAATATTCAGTTTTTGTAAGTTTAACAATTACTCGAAATCTCAGGGTCTATAACATGTATAATACACAAAATAATACATACAATATAACATGGACATTATCACACTTACAGAAAGATCTTACAAGTTATTACAATGGGCTACTTGCGTACCATTTTTTTATTTAATATTTTAGAAGAGACGATAAAAACTTGCTACCCCTATTTTTTATTTTGACCGCCATGTATGACGTATAATTACGCCAAACCAATGAATGGCCGTACAGCCATAGCATCGGTACGCCACATAGCAATGGCATATGCGGGTAATTTAAACATGACAGATCACCTGTTTGACGTTTGAAGGTTAGCATTTTAGTTGATCAAAATCCTGCTTAACAAATCGAAATACGTAATAAAAGTACCAGAAACCACGCAAATTACAAATAATAAACAAGAGACAGAGAGAAAAATGTCAAAATCAAATTAAAACTCGCACTTGCACGCCATCTGCAGGTTACATTCTTAAATATGCTTCCCGTTCACCGGTACAAAATAATGACGTCAGAGAAATGTTCTTTCTTAATTTACTAAAAAACATATATTTTTTTATATAAAATTTATATTTTTACATTCGTTTTCAACATATCGTTAGGTATATAGTGATGGATATCGGATTTTCAGTACCACGTAAGTAGCCCTTTCATGTACACAGAATACATTCGTACATTAAACATTCAAAAAGGCACATACACATCCTTGTTCTCTTAAAAACAACAACCGGATAAATCGGAACTAAGCTGGAAGTATCTTGCGAAGGTCAGTATAGCTACGGACTGCTATTGGTCGTCTGTCCACCAATGAACGTGAAGCGCTGTTGTATGAATTTGAATGAAATGTAAGAAAATTATTGAAACTTAATTTGGCCTAAAATTTGCTTTTTTCTTTTCGAACTTCTCCAATATTTTTTTTAAATCTATATTTAAAACTTGTCGAAAAAAAAATTGTAGACATTTCTTACCATTGGCATAGGTTTTATAATGAATATGAGTTTGGGCTCGTGTAATACATCCGAGGTGGCATATATTTCATTATAGCCGAGAGCATATGTAATTTACCGAGAGGAGAAGCTTCAAGGTCATATAAAGCGCGAGAGGTATGTATACTATTTTATTCACTATTATCCTCTTTTTAATATTAACAATGAGTTCACAGTTTGTGACGATTAATAATATCCTTAGCAGTTATACGACAATAGCTTAGTTGGTAGAGCACTATCCCGGCAATCCTGATGGCTGACAATTTTTCACAATTTACTTCAATATACTCTTTTTAAATCAATAATTTTCAAAATAAATCATTGAATCAATTTTATTAATATAATGTGATAGCCTCGGTGACTGACAGCTCTATTAAATTTTTTTTATAGCCTACATATGGATCTATGACAATAGCTGTATTCTTTTTGACCCAAATGAAGCTCAGCTCAGTACATAACTGAGTTGAGATGAAGTGAATTGTGCAAAAAGAATAAGTTTATTTATAGACGAAAAATGGATAATGTTGAAAATATATTATGTATATACTGTAAGTATATCTGTATATGTGAATATAAAATTTATTGTATTATATAACCTTAAAATGCAAACTGAGTGTTTCAAATCACTTTGAGCTCGACTTTGAGTTTTGTAAACTGGTAGTGTAGCATCGGGAAGGGGGAAGTGAGTTTACTCAGAACAACTAAGATCAGTTGTGTCAAAAAGAACAACGATTTCCTAAGTTTATCTAAAGTGATCTGAGATGAGCTAAGATTTTGTCCAAAAATAGTACAGCTATTGTTGCTAGGAAACCCTACATAAATATTTCCAATCCTTGGGGTGGAAACGTGATCGATCTCTTTCTAATTCCCACCCATAGGAGTTAGGAATGATGTATTTCCTAATCTCTAAATAGTTAGGAATCGACATATTACTATAATTGTAAATAAAGAATTATACAAGCTATTCAAGTTTTTGAGTAATTATAATAATCTTTCAATAATATTGATGCAGTACTATACTCGCTGTCAAATGAGTATGAATTGATGCTCAACTTTTCCCCTTTCCGCACTCTGTCCCTTCCTTGCTCTGGTGCCGCTTCTTCATAACTTAGCATTTTCAACATTGCCCATTTCAATTGACAACAGTGTAGAAATCGAATGTGCAATAATTTAGATCAAATTTTTATTAGGTGCAAGTAATTTTTAAAATTTCCACTCCCATTTCCAATCTTCCAGTGTCAAAACATATTTAAATGTCACAAAATATTCCAATAATACCAGAATTGTACAAAATATTTCAAAGAAGTTATGATTATGGAAATATAGATAATAATAATTCTGGTTATCAATTATATTATTTAATAACAAATATTATGCGAATTTATTGGTCGTTTTAATTATTTAACATATATAAAAATGATTTAGAGCAAACTCTCAAGAAGCATTAAATAATACATCTTTCAATAAAAATAAAATGCCAAAAGAAATAAGTAACATTATAAAATTTTATTAACAATGTTGCAACATGTACGAGTATGTATTGGTAAATGTCTAAAGTCTAGTACTTAGTACTCGACTTAGTATTTATTTCGCTTTGATAATATTCAATTGCAGCTGCGAAAGATCTTTATTATCTAAATTAAACATAAACAAGACTGGCTTAATTCGTTTATATTACTTTAGCCTTTTGGCATTGAAAATGACATTCCGTAAAAAATGACGATTTTTTTCATATTAAATTCGTATTACTTATCATGTATTTGCTCATAATAAACAATAAAATTTAGTTTTAATTAATCTAAAAATCCCTTTGGGTTCTCACGTCCTTAAATACAGTCCTGATTATGTGCAGTAGTATTGCTAATTATACTTTTTATTTATTATTATGCATTTATGTAAATGCTCAGTATATTTTCTTCATTTCCTCCGACTATAAAGTTATGAGAACTAAAATACATTTCGTTATGTTGACTTATTTTAATGTGCAATTTCATGTAATTAGTTATTCATGAAATTCTAGTTTTTTGATGAGCAGCAGGTACGAACAATTTTTTATTATTATAGTATTAATAGGTTTATTTTTACTTCAAATGTACTCGTACGTTTCAAAATGAGAACAAAAGAGGATCACGATATAAAACAGTTTCTATTTCCGTTTTGTCGGAAACGAGTAAATTACTGTAAACATTTCTACCTTTAACGCAAATTTTAAATTTATATTTCATCCTACTTTATTCTATCGTGTTGCTTTTCAATGTTTTTATTAAATTATTATGCCAAATAATATACTGTTACTGTTCTTTTACATAGTAGGGGAGACCGGCGTCAATTGTTACAAAATTTAAATTTTTATTTTTCAAGAGTTAACGTTACATTTAGAAATTTTGAAATTACCTATTTGAGAACCTACCCACCTTAGTGAATAATATTTTGAAAATGTGACAAATCTAAAAGTATAAGGATTTTGTCAGGCATTACAAATGTTACAATTGACACCTAACTGGTGTCAATAGTAACAGGGCCAGTGTCAATTGTAACAAATTTTAACAGTGATGTAATAAGATAAAATAACAGATAAAAGAAGAAATTATCGAAAAAATAAACATTTATTTATTACCTAAGAAAATACAAAATTCAGATGACTCAACTAAAAGCAAACAAAATATATATTCTGTTGGTGATATGGATCATTTTGACCAATGCCTTTAGTCGCTAACGAAATTGCAGTTTAGGTAAACATAAAATAGGTCTTCGTACAATTTAACTTGCCCGGTGTCCAGATTTTATATTTTCGCCACTGCAATCAATCTCCTGTGCTCAAAAAATATGGGCTAATACATAAAATATCAGAGCGTTTCCTTATCGGAGCTATCTGAAGAGTAATCTGCGACTGTTACTTTCGGAAGTGATTTTCGTTTTGTTTTTTTTTTTGCTCTTCTTCTTTTATGTTTTCGATAGCAGTGGTTTTTTCTTATAATTTTTATCATGATCAATACTGTACTTAATTATTAAACACGTTACAATCGACACCGTGGCATGTGTTACAACTGACACCGCTTCACTTATAAAGATATTATTTGCTGTTTTGTATTTATTAGGTAATAATTCGAAATGTTTTTTAATGAAAAATAAAAGCAGACATCTCACAAACTGATCCTTAACTTGAAATATTTCCGAACAGAGGACTTGTAGTGTTTTAGAAACAATGTGTGTTACTACCTGTATTTACTTTTTTGTCGATTTATAGACATTCGTCAGAAACAGACGCCGTATTTGCGCGTATGTACTTACACTAAATACTAAAGAGCTATGACTCTTTCTGCTTCACTCTGCAAGCGCGTTTTAATCTACTTCGAAAAGATGGCCCTGTTACCTACCCTTGTTACATTTGACACCTGTTACAATTGACACCGGTCTCCCCTACTGTTAAAATATGTCAGACCATACTCGGGACAACATGAATTACTCGATGAATTACTAATGATATTTAGTTGCAATTAAAAGTTTAATTATTTTAAAATCGCGGAGGCAACGAATTGAAACGAAAAAAACATAAATTAAACCCTCCATAAATTAAAGTTTTGAATATTTTATAAGATACCAAAAAAAATTACGTTATAATCGATTCATTCAGAGGAATGTGAAAAAACAAGTTGGGATACGTTTCAAATGTACATACATACATTCCATATTTAAATTTATGCTAATTGGACAATAAATTTTTCGAAATACATATATTTTTCAGTGTCATCATCAGGAAAACCATGGACTGTAATGGAAAATGTACGTGGTACCTACACAGATCAGTAATAAAAAGATAAAATTTATTTAAGAATTAATTTAAAAGTAGGTAGGTACCATATTATAATTATTATTAATATAAGAAACTTCGTAATGAAGATATTTGTGTATGTTACAGTTTACAGTAGTAAATTCTACGAAGTAATTAACTTCAAGAACGAATAATAAAACAATTTTAAGTAATTTGCATGATTAACTACACAGTTATGTATTTTAAATACTGCATCATTTTTTTGAAAAATAATAATGTTAATATTTATCCTTAAGAACAGGCGAAAATATTTGTAGTATTATATAAAATTATCATTGGCAATTGAAATTCCAATATAATTAAAGGTTTATTTACTGTACTACTTTTTAATATCTTCAAACAGAAAAGTCATTTTATACTAAAATATTGCGAAAGGTGTACATTACTTATCAGTACAAGGTTTGTTACATGTTAAGTTATCATGTTATTATGAAACAACAATGTCTGAAGTGCTAAAAAATAAAATTTGCAGATAGAAGTATTTCATAAAAGAATTGCACTAAAAAGTTATATACAGGTTATAGAATTTCCCGAAGGCGAATGAAAAAATGTTATGTTATTGAACTCAGCTCCGCCCACATTCATTGACAAAAATATTCATACACTGCAACCAAATGCGGGTATTTAATTAAGGAAAATGATTAATTAATGTAAAAACTCTCTTCCGAACAATCCTGATATTAGAAATTGATTCTCAGTAAATAGTAAGCATTAAAAATCATTCCAAACAATTAGCATTCTTCGCCGGAACTTTATAAATATTTAACGAAGTAAAACGATTGAATTCATTATTAACTGTATAAAGCTCTCTCTAGAATTTTGAATCGTGATAATTTCTAATAGAAATTACATACCTATAAGTAAATATTATTTGTTAATTTAGTTAAGAAGACAAGAAAAATTGTAAAGCCTACAGGTGTTTTAAAATTTCTTTTAGATCATATATGACCTTGATAAACTGAAGGTGTGATCAGGTAGGTTACTACTAAAAAAATTCTTAAGATAAACAATATTAATCTTATCAAATGATTCATTTATAAAGTACTACAACTTTAAGAAAAATTCTCTAGCGCGGGATTATAAATAAATAATTACAAAGCTAAAGTTTTAACCTAAATTTGTACAATAACGTCATCTCTTACCTTTAATTGAGAAGAAAATATTCCAAATGTTCCAACAAACTCCACAAATTCCTAGTTTAGTTCCACACTTATTAACAATTCACTAACTTCATCACAATATTAACACGAAACAATAATTTGTAACTTAAAATTGTTCACAGACAAACAGCAAGACCCATCTTCTGCATTCCAGTTCATGAACTGTCGTGTGTCGTTACATAAAAACACACTACGCGCTGTGATGTCGCTAGTGTATGGCAACACAACTAAAATCTAAATAAATACTTCTCCTCTTTTATAGCTAATTTAACAATTGCTTCAATGAAATATTTATTTAAAACTTTTAATTCACAATATTATTGTTTTGAAAGTTAAATATTATTAACAAAAAACTTAAATTATGAATATGAATTTGAGTCTTAAGGTTGGGAACACTGGTGCCATATGTCATTCCTTTAAACGTCAATTGGCAAATGTCTAAAAGCTATTTTAGGCACGTGTTATTTTATTTTCGTTACTTGTTTCACTTTTCCATATTTATTTAGGACAATGGAAAATGATATACAGATTTATATTAAACAAGCAGAAAGTGCAGTAAGTTGGATCACTTGAAAACATTATTTGTACTTACAGTTTTATATATTTTTAGGAGGATGAAGTAAAATATTTATTTAGTGAAATTCAGAAACTAAAAACTTGTATAGAAAAAGGAGAAGGACTTGTAGATGAATCTCCAGAAGTAGTAAAACTTTCTACAGATAATATAAAATTAAAACATCGCCTTGCAATTTTAAACCGGGTAAATAGCACATAACCTATAACATATGTTAATATAATATGATGCAATATTTTCGGTAATAGGCTGTTGATTCAGAAAGGAAAAAAGCAGGAAAATCAGAAAAACCATCTGGCATGTTGAGCATACAAAAAGAATTAAATACAATATTTTCTCAAGCAATAAGCTCTGCTTTTCCCGATGTTCCTGATGCTCCTGTCGTTATTGCGTTATCGGGTAACAACCCCAAATTCGGGGATTACCAGTGCAATTCTGCTATGCCTATTGCCGGCATTTTGAAGGGCCAAGGTGAATATCTTAATCAATAATTTAAGAATTAAGAAATACAGGATCTCGAAAATTATAGGCTTTCGTGACGATTGCCTGGGAACAAGTTTTCGAAAGATCAGTCAAGTTATTTTTAATTTATTCTCACTCTTGTTATATTATTACTGAAACTTAACTCAAAAATAAACTGTTGATGGGGCATATTCTGTATATCAGTGGTTAATATTTAACCATTGGTTAATTTTTTTAACCAATCAAGTATGTTGACATATAACAAAAAAAAAGGATTTTTAGTTGTCAAATCAATAACTATTATGATTACCCCTTAACCTTAAATTTAATTTTTTAACAAAAACTAAATACGTATTTCGAGAACTAAGTTTTCATCATCAGTAGTACAAGTGAACGGTAAACAGAGTAATCTTGACTACTCTGTTTAACGTTCACTTGTTGTACTACTGATGATGAGAACTTAGTTCTCGAAATATGTATTTAGTTTTTGTTAAAAAATTAAATTTAAGGTTAAGGGGTAATCATAATAGTTTTAGTTAAAATTTAGCCTTAGACTCTATCTATTAATTATTAATTTTCAATAGATATTGATTTGACAAATAAAAATCCCTCTTTTTGTTATATGTCAACATACATAGGGCCCTATTCTGTAACTCGGTGGTTAATTTTTAACCACTGGTTAAAATTTTTATCCAATAGTTATTTATTTGACAACTAAAAATCTCTTTTTTGTTATATGTCAACATACTTGATTGGTTAAAAAAATTAACCAGTGGTTAAATATTAACCAATGAGATACAGAATAGGCCCCTTGATTGGTTAAAAAATTTAACCCATGGTTAAAAATTAACCACTGAGTTACAGAATAGGCCCCGATAGTACTTGACTGGTGATTTAATATGTATCATTGTCACAACCATTGTTTTTGACCTATAAATTTAATAATTGTTGTATTTTTGATGTTTGAAACATATGAACATCGTTGGAAACTTTAAAAAAATCTTTTCAATCCAGAACTATCTCACACTTGGAAAATAATCGTCCTATATCTATAGTCCATTTTTTTTAAGAATGCAGTAACTATACTCTATCCGTTATAACTATAGACTAGATGGCGTTTCGAGCGCGGCCGTTTTTACATGTATTAAATAAAAAATTCAAATTTTGGCGCCATTCCCGGATTTAAAAAATTCTTTCTAATTGACATTTTTTTTAGTAATTTTGTCTTGTACGTACATATCTATCTATTTTTATCCATAATATTAACACAGAGAACAATAACAAAACTAACAAACTACTAACTAAAAACTAAGAAAACGCGCACAACGAAAACTATGTAATATGAAATATAATGCCAAAACACTATGAAAATTAACAAACACAACTGAACAGAAATTAATAATATGTAATAAATCGTGTACTATTGACTTTTATTTATTTGTCAGACGTCAAAATAATTGATACAGTTGTCAAGCAAATTTAAATTTCGCGTCAATTATTTTACTGTGTAAGTTCGGTTCACGTTTGAATCAATCAGAGAGCTAGAATCTTAGGCCCTATCTCACCCAACGCTCTATAGTTAAAACGAATAGAGTATAGAAATCTGATTTACACTATGACAAATGGTCAATGTAGTTACAAAATTTAGCGCTAAATTCAAATATAGTTACTTGAAATATTAACAGTCATGTAATTATATTTGAATATAAAATTGGTAATTTAATAATGGTAATTATCAAAATATTACAGCAAAATGAAGAAAAATGTCAAATTTACTTTTGAAATTAGTAATTTAAAATAAGAATTTGATTAAGTTATAATTATTTTAAAAGCCTAATGAAAACACATATTTAAATTTATTGCATAAAACTGCATATGAAAAAGTAATAATTGTACAAAGATGGTAATAATAATAATAATAAAAGAATTATCTTATACAATTAAAATGGATTTATTTGAAATATCAAGAAATTAACAAAAGTTTGCAAATCAGTTAATTTAAATAATTTACAATTATCGTGATAACAGTAGAGAATGTAAAGAAGCGAAGCTTAAAACAACACAATAAATTGTTTGTCAACAGTTTTTAACAATTTGTTACATGAAAATCATCCTTGATGCACAATCTCCGTAATAATCTTCCGATAATTTTGAATACAAATCTTCGCGGATTCTTTTCTTCTTTGGTGATGAAACTTGTCCTGTTTTATCCATTTTCGCAACAATTTTGTACATAGATCTTTCAGGGTTTCCAACAGCTGCTGCAGTGAGTGCCACAACTTTAGTTTTTGTTGCACCCTTAGTTTTATGGGCCAAATAACTGTTGTAGACCATTACCTAATATCCACTTTTTAAAAGTTTTTCCTTCGGAATTTTCTTTATACCTTTGATAGTACTGGGCACCTCGTTATCAGCCATGGTATTATAAAAATAAAAATTACACGACAGTGCACACTTTCTTCAATTAGATAAAACAACAAAACCAGAAAGAACGAATACCTACTATTGTTTGTATTGAAAAATACAGATTAAATACACTAAATGGCAACTATAAAAATAAAATGCAAACACATAAATGGCGAAAAACGCAAATAATCAAAATGATACAAACAGATCAGTTGACAATTGAGAATATACACGGCAGCCATTGACAACTGACAGCGCAACATGCATTGGCGTACAAACAATAATATTAGCCGTATTATAATTTAACGTTCTATTATATTATATTTTATTATATTATAATATATTATATTACATTATATTATAAATTTAGAAATTATTCGTAGTATTATATTCATTTAATTAAATGTCGATAAATTCTACGCCATTGACTACAAATGTATGTGAAAAGAGAGAGATGAGTAGAGAAAAGATTGAGATGGAGAAATAAATATCGTTGGTGTAAATAAACTTCTCCTCGATTTAAGCTAATCAGAGAACAAGGTCAAATAACCCCTATCTTCCCTGTACTGCATTCTTAAAAAAAATGAACTATAGTCACTTATTCACTTTTCCATAAAACCACACATGATTAAAAAGATCTCCTCTATGATCTCGTAATGGAGTAACTTTTGTCTAATTAACCAACTTATAGTTCTCGAGATCCCCATGTTAGACTAATTATCTTGAACATTTTGTATATATTTTTATTTTACCACTTCTAAATTAATTTGTTATTTTCTATCTCAGGTATAAAAATGTCTCCACGTGATATCGCCAACAAAATTTTCGAAAAAGTTCAAAAAAATGAACTAATAGAGAAGCTTGAAATAGCTGGTGCTGGTTTTATAAATATATTCTTGAGTAAGGGGACAGTTCTGAAAACTCTTGCTAGTATATTGCTGGAGGGCGTAAAACCTCCACTTCTGGAACGAAAACGTCGAGTATTGGTAGATTTTTCGTCCCCAAATATCGCAAAAGAGATGCATGTTGGGCATTTGCGATCCACCATCCAAGGTGAAAGCACAAGTCGTTTACTAGAATTCCTAGGGCATGATGTGCTTAGGATAAACCATGTTGGAGACTGGGGTACACAGTTTGGGATGTTGATTGCTCATTTACAAGACAAATTCCCCGATTTTAAGTATATTTTTTGGGCGGAGTTTAGAATAGGGTCCAGCTTTAAAACTGCTTTTTTTATTGGACTCTATTCTTTTATGTAAAATATATAAAAACATGAAATAAGAGCTCGGAAACATGTTTTAATTTTATTAGTTTTTAGGTTGTATTCATGAGAAATGTGACTTTTTCGCTTGCAATTTTATAAAAAAAAAATACTAACAATAACGATAACCTACCGCACAGAACTCAATTTGACGAAACTCGGGTGGTTACATTCTTTTTATATGAATTTAACAGTATTTTTTTTCAATAAAAATACCAAAATCACTATAAATATTGCTTTCCGCGACCAAATTTTGGTTTATTTTATTGAATAGAAGGCTAATATACCGATATTTAAACGTATTTTGAATTTGGACCCTATGCTATACTTTAGCTTATTTTTTTTTGTATTATTTTAGTTAAATGCTGATTGTAATTTCTTACAGAGAGACGAGTCCACCTATTTCCGATTTACAAGCGTTTTATAAAGAATCAAAGAAAAGATTTGATGCAGACGCAGAATTTAAGAAACGAGCATATGAATGTGTTGTTAAATTGCAAGCATATGACCCAGAGTATATCAAAGCATGGCAACTTATTTGTGACGTTTCTAGGAAAGGTAACTAATTTAATTTTTTTCTTATCCGTTTCATTTTAGATGCAAAAAATCAGTTTTTCTTGTTAACTAGTAGTCAGGAGAATATAGAAAATAAAATAAATATGTCATCACAACTTATAGGGCACGGAAGATCACGTGACCTATCATATGTTTTGTCCCTTTCTCACTTCAGACTCGATCTTCAGCTTTGTCCCATTCTAACTTCAGACTGTATTTTCGACGCAGTGCGCATGCTTCAGTTTGAACTTGGTTTGAACAGCAGCTGTGACATTTCTAGCAAGATATCAAATTAGAATAAAATGAAAGCAATAATAATTAAATAGGTTTTTATTGAATTCTTCAATAATATAATATAATGGAAGATAACAATGTGATCATATGTATATTCATAAGTATTACGATCAGGATGTTCTTAGTCTTCATTCTTATTTAAAAAGAAAATATTACCAACAGTAATTGACAATTTATAAATTTAGGGCTTCATCAACGACCTACTAACAAATCTGAGTAATCGATAATATGTCAGCAAGTGATATTCTCATAAATATAAACTCCCACGAGCCACAGACGACGTCTCTCTTGTTTTTCACATGTAACCTACCTACCACACCTACCCTACCTATACAAATTGTTACTTGTTACTTATGTTCAACTATGATTAGGTTTTAAATATTACCTCGATAATCGGTACTTAATGGGATAGCAAACAGTTTTATATTATAGTCCGATGACAAACTTGCACCCAACAACGCACTGGCATCGTTTGAAAAAGAATGACAACACTCACAAACAACAGAAAATAACAATAACACAATCAATCGTTATATGCACAAAAACCGCCAAATAACAAAATGGCAATAAATTCCACGCTTGCGCAAACTCATTCTAAAAATTTACCGCTAGAAAAATATGACAGCTATTCAAACTGACGCATGCGCACTGCATCGAAAGTACACAGATCATCGCAAAAATAGTAAAATCGTATTCTAGGGACTGTAAAACGTGCTTATTCATTAAAAACTCACCATCGAATTTTTTGACCGAAAACAATACCTTACCTAAAGGTATGACGGAAGATAAAAAGTGCTGTAGAGCAAACCTATATTCAGTATTGTTTCAGATGTGGAAGTTAATATCTAATGATTTTAAGATGTAGGGAATTTTGTTTTTTACAAAACAACTATTTTTGCTCTAATACCTACTGATGAGATATTTAGAAAAAAAATATTGGCGCTAGTCTTTCTTATGTACACAATGATCGAAAACTTCGTTTTTTTGGTTAGCACCTCTAAATATAAACATTCAAAAATTAAAAATACCCGATCATTTGTAGGATAAAAAGCCTTCTTTTTATACTCCACAACCGGGTTAATTTGCTTCTATTCTTATGGCAAAATAAATCACATATAAGAATAAGGCGGACTAAATTTCTCATACTTAATCCAAGTCGTATCTAGTTTTACGAAATTCAGACACCTATGTTTTTTGTCAATTGTGTACGGGAAATAATTATCCGCAAATTTAAAAAGAGTGCAGAATGGTATTTTATGTACCAAGGGCGTTACTATGATGATAATGCCAGGAGGGCGACGAGGATCTAGCCCGAGGGATAGATGTCGCTCGATGGGCATTATCATCTAGTAACGCTCGTGGTGCATACAAGATTTTATGTCTCACTAGATTATGCGAAATAAGTTTTCATTTATAATAATTTTGATTACAATAATGCTTAAGCTTTGACGTCGCTCAGGATGTTGTTTAATTGTTTTGTTTATTATCAACATTTATTTATTTTTAAAACACCAACGTTTTAAATCGTTGGAAATGGTGGAATCGGTGAATTTGATGTTTCGGAAGATATTTTGTCGAAACGGTGTAAATAATTTATTTTGTATGTTTCTGTATACTTTGAGGAAGACAAACGTATAAATGATCTCCTAATTATTCCATTCTCGTCTGTAGAAGATGTAAGTATTATATTTTGAGGTTCGTTATCACATGACAGATCTCAGTTCTTTATTTCTTATGCACTTATTTGTTAATATTATTACATTTAGAGAGCTTGTACGGCTTTGGATGCGTCACATGTGGCGGTAAATAATATCAAAAATTAATTCAAACTTGGATAAATATCATCCCCAAAAAATTAGTGATCTGCCATCTGTCAAAAATGAATGCGAAACATTACAGTCTGCAATTCGACGGACTTATTTCATGTGTGGTGAAAGTGAATGGCTTTTTAAGGTTTTTTTAATAATCAATTTTAAGTATTATAATTAAATTAAAATTGATTTCTGTGTTGTGCTTTCAAAGCTGTTTTCTTATATTAATTGTAATCAATTAATGTATTAATTGTTGTAATCAATCCTTATTATTATTGTAATGAATTATAATTAAAAAGAAAATTCATTATATACCGTTCATATTATTTTTAATTTAAAGTCCATAAACGATAATCGGATTATAATGACGGCATAATGAAATATTATGCCCTCCCATTAAGCCCCGGTTGTTATAGATATGTTTATACACACCGTATCCTAGCAATAAACAGTTCATAATACTTTAGTGGGACATAAAATATCTAATTCCCTTATAAGTGCGGAAAATAATTAAATTCAAATTTTTTGTTTTTTTATTTATTGTTATGAAAGAAGTTATTGTCATAGTCGCTTAAAAACAATGCATAGCCGCCCAAGTAGCAGATGATATGCCTTTTTCTAATTGTTGTGGACGATTGCAGAGAACGATATTCTAAAAGTCCATGAAAATTGCAAAACTCGCTGTGTTCGTTTCGAAAAAATTACCCTCGTAGTACGTAATTTACATATTGTGTAAAAATTATATCTTTTGTCAATTTTAGAGTTCCAAAACGTTTACGACCGCTTAGACATAACTGTAATGGAACGTGGCGAGTCTTTCTATCAAAGTCGCATGGTAAGCGTTATCAAAGAGCTCGAGGCTAAAGGACTTCTTGAGGAAGAGGAAGGACGAAAAATTATGTGGGGTAGTGAAAGTAAAGAAGGAATCCCGATGACAATTATAAAATCTGATGGTGGATACACTTATGACACTTCTGATATAGCTGCCATTAAGCATCGTCTACATGAACAAAAAGCTGAATGGATTATAGTCATTACCGATGCTGGACAAGTAAGAAATACTTACAAGGGGTCACGTTAGGATAGCTAAAAATAAGACAAATGTTATAGAATTTTATTTTAAATAAGTTTAAAGTAGTTCCCTTCAACAATAATACAATTCATCATACTTCCTCTTAAATAAATAAATAAAATAAATATATCATCACGGCTTATTACCCATTGCTGGGTGTGCCAATCTGCTTTGTACACAGATATTGGTAAAGATGATATATTTGCACCGTGCGGGCGCTTATCAGGCGTCACCTCTTGGGCACTCATTGCTGGCGTGGAAAGTGCACCACAGGGGTCAATTTTGTGCCATTTAAAATTGGAAATATTTGGCGTCGGTCGGGATCGTACCCGGTTCCCCAGATTCTCGACCTGACACTCAGGCACGCGGCCACGAGACCCCATTACTTCCTCTTCTAAAAAAATCCTAACCAATATTATTTTGGAATTTTGACTACTTTCAAAGATGAATGGGGGTTTCCACCAAAATCAAAATAGTAAAAAATAACTCTTTTACACTAATATAAATATTTAAAAATTTATAAAAACACTTAACTAAATGGTTAAATGTTTTTCCATTTTTTAAATGCTTGAAAACATTATACGTTTTTAGAAACGCGCTGAATGCAAACCAGGCTATGATATGCCGGATCGAGGTTACAGTTTTATGTTTTACCTCTCAATAAAGGAATAATTTACAATACTTTTCGTGCAACCGGACGCGAAATAAGCATTTCGCAGCCGCAATACAGGTCGCGAAATTAGATTTCGCGACCGTTGTTATGGTAAACAAACACTTTGACACTTGAGAATTGCATTTACAATTTGCAATTCTATTTACAATGAAACTGTTTAAAATTAATAAAATTTGTAATTACAACTTTTTTTACGGTTGTACAAAAAATATTGTGTACAGCGTGTCTCTTTTTCGATGTTTTTTAAGGTATCTCGGGTAATATTAACAATAGAGCTAAAGCATTTGCACATTCCAGGGTCAACTTTTCCAGAAATGTTTAATAGTCACCACAGGACATTTCGATCTTCTTTTGTTTCTGAGCCACAGGCAAAAACTCGTTTTTCGCTCATTTTGAAAATATCTCATATCTTATTTATTATGATAGTTAGAGAAAAAATGTTTTTACAAAAATTTTACCGTTTTTTAAATAGAATAAAAGGCGTAATTAATTTTTTTGAAAACTTCATGATTCTCGACATATAACACATACTTATGATTTTTTAAATGGGGACCTATGTTGAAAATAGTCTCGTCTTTTTGCTTATTTTATAAGCTTTTCAATGATATATAACAAGTCTACATTCTTTTGTTTTAAACTTGAATAAGACATAGTTATTAATTGATTGGGGTGAAAAAATTTAAAATTATTAAGAAACAAATGAAAAAATCTATTACAGATTATCATTTGCATATTTCTAATAATATTTGTTTCAGTTTTACTCATTTTTTTAATTTATTTACTTCAAAAGCATATTAAACCATTTTGTTCGGATTGTGTCAAAGCCAACTGTAACGACGATAAATAGTAATTTAACTAACCCGAAAATAATTAGTTAACAATAATTTTGAGAACATGATTAATAGATATTAAGTCAAAATAAACAAATGATGATTTGTAATAATTTTTTTCATTTGTACAATGCAAAATTTCAACTTTCTATGGCTTACCGTTTTTGAGTTATGCGAGATACATAGGTACGTACGTACAGACGTCACGACAAAATTAGTCAGAATGGATTCAGGGATGGCCAAAATGGATATTTCCGTTGAAATCTGGAAACCGAAATTTTTCGCGATTACAATACTTCCTTTACTTCGTACAAGGAAGTAAAAACGTGCGTTTTTTTAGTTCTAAGAATATCTATGGTTAGAGCCCACATTAGATAACAAACCAGACAGGTCATAGTTCATAGTTTAATATAGTTTCCACATATTAAATATCTCAGATATATTTTTAAGTGGTTCGTTTTTTTCCGGGCATTGTAAGTTCTAACTAACTTAACTTTCGCAACTTAATTTCAAATGACAAATAACTGTTTAAAATAATTGTATAATTTATTTGTTTATTTATTTAGGCTCTGCACTTCAAACTACTGTCTCAATGTGCCGAAAGGGCCGGAATATTAAATCCTTCCATCCATCGAGTTGATCATGTCGGTTTTGGAGTTGTTTTAGGTGAAGATAAAAAGAAATTTAAAACTCGATCGGGAGAAACCGTACGGTAAATACTATTATGATTTTTTTGCTAAAAAAAAATTAAGTAAATATATATTTTTTTATTTAGATTAACAGCCCTTCTGGATGAAGGTCTAAAACGTGCTTTGGACAAATTGAAAGAAAAGGGACGAGATAAAGTTTTAACTCCAGAAGAATTAAAACAAGCTCAAGAATCTGTTGCGTATGGTTGTATAAAATACGCAGATTTGTCACATAATCGAACTAATGATTACGTTTTCTCTTTTGATAAGGTATGGATTTTTTTTTTTATTTCTAACAAATAAAACTATAAATATGCCATTGTTTGTGCTAAAGTAGGGTGCGTTATTGTATTAGATGCTGCCTTGGAAACAAATATTTTAATATTTACGTTTGAATATAGGCGATGTGCACATTTTGAGCGTCAGCGCCTCTAACGGCTACATTGGCATTTTTTGTTACCGAATCAATTTTGACATTTCGAGAAAGTGATACAATTTACAATTTTATTTTGAGTTGTTGTTATTGTGCATGAATATTATACATCATAGTATATTGAAATGAATAAAGAAAATATTTAAAATGCTATATATGTGATGTGACAATCAAAAAAGTCAAAATACCAGCGAAGGTACTGTGGCAGAAAATATAATTTTTCTCATAATATGTGTGATTTCTGTAAACCATTTTATCATATTTAAATTTATATTATAATTTATAATATTAGTTGAATGTTACAAGATGCACAATACATGGAAATTGAGATTAAAAAGTTGGAAAACTTGAATGATTGGAAAGAAGAAAATTTCTACATATCACGAAATCAGTGTATGATGTTAGCATCTTTCTTATATATTCGCAATAAATAAAGATTCTTCTTTGAAAACTAAGTGGAATCAGTTGCACAAGCTCGGAAAAGAAAATACACGAAAAATACGAACCATGTGAATTTCTATCTTTAACATCAACATTACATGTACAAAATCTATACTAAATAGACGAATTATGTCAAAAACAGACTTCTATTTCATACAACTGCTTGTTTTTTAAGACAATTTTCTGCTTCTTGTATTACATCTTGTTGAAATATTAACTTAAAAAACACATTTTTTATATAATTCATTATTGCAATCAGATGACCATTGTTGGAATTTTATTCATATGATAAGTAACTTTTACAATGAGAAAATATGTATACCTAAAAGAATTTTTCATATTAATAGAAGATATCTTTTGAAAAGTTATTCTCTTATACATCTGTTTCTCATATATTCTTCTAGGAAATTTATAAAATTTGATAGTTCAATCGGTAATTTTGTGAGAATTATTACATCCCTCACTGAATCACATAATATTTGACGTCCTATCATTCGCATTCATTGCAAATATTGTGTAAAATAGAAATTGCAAAATTATTCTGACATAAAACATAACCTTGCTATGTTTCAATGAGTAACCATTTTTGTCCGCTGTCGGCGCTGACTACTTTTGTGCACACAGCCTATAGGGCGCGAGCAGACACGTGACTCGAGCGTCCTTGCCGTGCTTGGAATCAGCTGATTTGTGTGCGTTTGTCATTTTGACAAAAATAATGTCACTTTGACAAGAGTAATATTGTGACTTATTTTAATTTTGAAATGTTGAGAAGTTATTATTTCTAATTTCATGTGTTTTACTTCCTAAAAATTGTACAATAATAACATTTTAGCAGTTCGAAATCAAAATAAGACAAAACATTGATCTTGTCAGTTACATTGTTTTTGTCAAAATGACATGCGCACACAAATCACCTGATGCCAAGCACGTCAGGGACTTGCTAACGAATTTTTAATAATTTAATAAGTAGAAATATAAATTGTACAGATTTTTAGGTTTGCAAATATTTTCTGAATGTGAAATATTACAAAATTCTGCTTTACATTCCTTTATATTCTAACAGCATGTCACAAACAAATTTAAGGTCGCAAAGGGTATAAGATTTGGTCGCTAGAATACATACTATGTTCCGTAACGCAACCGGTTCGACCAGATTTACGGTTTTTGTGTTCCGTATGTCCTGAAATTATTTACCGGTTTCAATTTGGAACGCGGTTCCTGAAAAAAATTGGCAAAAAGTCGGACCACGGCAACCACGAAATAATCCTGGTTTCTCTGGTATTTTTACCCCCACTACCGCTACTTTCAAACGATATCCATCAATGTCAAATTTCTAAACCGCATTTTTAGTGGTATTACTAATAATTATTATAGATGTAAGTATGAAAACATTATTTATATTTGAGATATTGTTATATATAATATAATGGAAGATAACAATGTGATCATATGTATATTCATAAGTAATACGATCAGGATGCTCTTCGTCTTCATTCTTGTTTAAAAAGCAAATATTACCAACAGTAATTGACAATTTATAAATTTAGGGCTTCATTAAAGACCTACTATGAAATCTGAGTAATCGATAATATGTCAGCAAGTTATATTCTCATAAATATAAACGGGCACGGGCCACAGACGACGTCTCGTTTTTCACATGTAACCTACCTACCACGCCTACCCTACCTACCTGTCACTTGTTACTTATGTTCAAATATGGTTAGGTTTTAAATATTACCTCGATAATCGGTGCTTGATGGGATAGCAAACAGTTTTATATATAGTCTGACGACAAACTTGCACCCAACAACGCACTGGCATCGTTTGAAAAAGAATGACAACACTCACAAACAACAGAAAATAACAATAAAACAAATAACAACAAACAAGATAAAAAAAGAAACAAATAATAAAACACTACAATGAATAACAATAACACAATCAATCGCTATATGCACAAGAACCGCCAAATACAAAATGGCAACAAATTCCAAGCTTGCGCAAACTCATTCTTAAAATTTACCGCTAGAAAAATATGACAGCTATTCAAACTGACGCATGCACCACTG
The DNA here is from genome assembly GCA_963082715.1 of Harpalus rubripes. Taxonomy (NCBI): domain Eukaryota; kingdom Metazoa; phylum Arthropoda; class Insecta; order Coleoptera; family Carabidae; genus Harpalus; species Harpalus rubripes. The sequence goes on from OY720448.1 coordinate 103,965,767, forward strand.
CGTTATAAAGTACAGTCTGAAGTTAGCATGGGACAGAGCTGAAGATCGAGTCTGAAGTGAGAAAGGGACAAAACATATGATAGATAACATGATCTTCCGTGCCCTATTGTTTTGGCTTTTGTTTTTACAAAAAATTAATGCCAATTTTGTAATGAATATTATAAGTTTTGTATAATGTATATGTTTCAAGTACGTTAAACTAGTGTATTGAAAAAGTGGATATCCACTGGGAGCGGCATTTTGTTTGGTTGTGTATAATATAGACAGAGCAGTTATATGTCAGATTGACTTGTGAAGGTAGTAAATGTTTAACTACAGAGTTATTAGTTCCTGACTAAACGTTTCTATTAATAATGTAGACAAGTGACATTTCTCAATATTGTATAGTTAGAAATTTGGACAGCGAGCGTTTTTTCTACTTTGTCGAGCATGAGCGGCAAAGTGACATTTTGCGTTCACAAAAGAGAGCGCAAATGGCTACTTTGTATATAGACTGTAGAAAAAATAATTTATATTAATAAAAATGTGTTTCGATATTTTGCAATATACATGATTTTTGTGATGAACGTTCATTTAAATGAATTGATTTCAGATGTTGGAAGACAAAGGAAACACCGCCGTTTATTTACTCTACGCGTTTACTCGTATTCGATCTATTGCTCGAACTGCCAATCTTACTCCCGAACAAATCAAAGAAGCTGCCAAAACCACCAATGTTTCTCTTGAACATGAAAAGGAATGGAAACTTGGAAAAACGCTTCTGCGTTTACCCGATGTTTTACTTAAAATCACTAAAGATTTATGTCTACATCATCTTTGTGAATATGTGTACGAAATCTGTGCAAATTTCACAGAGTTCTATGATAATTGTTACTGCATTGAAAAAGATGCAACAGGTACTTATGTTTCCCAGGTTACAAATCAGTATTTTATTCATGATGTTTTTTAGGTGAGGTAAAAAAGATCAATATGGGAAGGATTTTATTATGTGAAGCAACTGCTGTTATTATGGCTAAGTGTTTTGATATTTTGGGATTGAAACCAGTGTCGCGAATGTGAAAAACTCACTTAAAAATAAATTTATTATTAAGTTGTAATAATTCTTTTTATTGATCAATAAAAAATAAAAATATGATAATAATGTTTATTAATGTTATTTTAATTAAACTTATAGTCACACTTCTTGTAAAAAATAAAGATTAGTTTGATTAAAGTATGTTTTCCGTTGACCGTTTGTTAATATGTACATTGTGGATAAAAGAAATAAGCAGGAATGCAGTCAAAATATAAAATCTAAATTAACAATCTTATCACAATAGGCGATGTAAAATAAGATCGTAGCGCCAAAATGGCTATAAAGGAACTAATGTTAACGGGATAATTTGACATTTACTAATTTCATTTATGCATTACGTGTGAAATATTAAGAGATATATACCTAAACGCAAATAATAGGAACATAATTGATAACACTTGTGTTTATACAACAAATGTCACATGTACAAATTATCCCGTCAACTATAGTTCCTCAAAATACCACCAGATGTCATATTGCTTATTTCCTATCGCCTATAGGGCGCGAGCAGACACGTGACTCGAGCGACCTTGACGTGCTTGAAATCAGCTGATTTGTGTGCGCATGTCATTTTGACAAGAACAATGTCAGGTTGACAAGACCAATGTTTTGATTTATTTTGATTTTTAGCTGCTAAAATGTTATAATTTTTGATTTCACATGTTTTACTGCATAAAAATTGTATAATAATAGCATTAAAGCAATTCAAAATCGTGACATTGTTCTTGTCAAAATGACATGTGCACACAGATCAGCGGATTCCAAGAACGTCAACGTCGCTCGAGTCCCGAGTCTGCTCGCGCCCTACTGCCAGATAAAAGAAAAATATCGCATCATATAATTGCAATTTTTTCAGTTTTTGATGATTTTAAAGAATGTTTAATAATTAATGTATCCGTTGGAATATTTTGATGAAAATTGGTATACTTATGTTTTTTGGTACGAGGAATTTACTGGTGAGGTCGTTGAAGGTGTACCGCATACCCATTTTTGGGTATGAGGATGGTGTGGTTTAAAAAAGGGTCGAAATTTTTAAAAAATTAAAAATTCTGAAAATTTGTATTTAAGTAGTTTGAAGGGTGTAGATTTAAGATTTTAAAACCACAGGTCGATATCTCTTTTCGTGTCCGAGATATTCGGCCTCAAAACTTTGCTCAAAAATGCCCATTTTTGAGTCATATCCCAAAAATGGTCAATTATACAGCGCTGGCAATATCACCATTAGATTCTACGAGCAAAATTACATAAGCATACCAATTTTCATAATTTTTGAACAACTATTACAATCTCCAGAAGGAAAAGTCTGAAAATGGCCAAAAATCGCAAAAAATCTAAGGTGTACCCCTTGCGATTTTTTCAGTTTTTGATGATTTTAAAGAATGTTTAATAATTAATGTATCCGTCGGAATATTTTGATGAAAATTGGTATACTTATGTTTTTTGGTACGAGGAATTTACTGGTGAGGTCGTTGAAGGTGTACCGCACACCCATTTTTGGGTATGAGGATGGTGTGGTTTAAAAAAGGGTCGAAATTTTTAAAAAATTAAAAATTCTGAAAATTTGTATTTGAGTAGTTTGAAAGGTGTAGATTTAAGATTTTAAAACAACAGGTCGATATCTCTTTTCTTTTTCGAGGTATTCCATATTTTTTACAAAAAGGTGAATACACTCTTTCTCCCGGTTATTTTTGCAGATACACAAACTGATTATTGAATTGTGTGAAAATTGTAATTATGGAACTTCCGGTATAACCGGAAGTGACATCAACTTTGTAAATTTAAATACAACCTATACTATTTTTTAGTTTCATAATATTTATTAAAACAGGTGAAATTTTTAACCAACGTTCCGCGTGAATCAAATCAAAAATATTCTTCTTCTTCAAAATCGCTCATTTGAGTATTTTAGACAAGAAATAATAGTTAAAATCTATCATATTATGAAACTATAAGCAGGAAATACAATTTTCTGGGCGTCCTTGACGTGCTTGGCATCAGGTGATTTGTGTCATTTTGACAAGAATAATGTCACTTTGATGAGACCAATGTTTTGTCTTATTTTCATTTCGAATTGCTAAAATGTTATTGTACAATTTTCAGGCAGTAAAACACATGAAATTAAAAATAATAACTTCTCAACAGTTCAAAATTAAAATAAGTCACAACCTTAGACCAGGAATAGAGGGGGAGACGGCATGCTATGTATTTTGCCATAAGACGACTTTCCAAATCATCCTAGCGATTTTCGACCTTATTAAACTGTCAGAATCAGCCGCAAAAGGCTAGTCGGCCAGATGTGTTACATACGTGTGCAGTCGAACGAATAAGTTTTCAATGTCAACAAGCTTCACCTACCGTTTTAACTTGTCCGTTATTTACATTAGGTTTTTTTTAATTAATATCCTTTCGTATTTATTTTAGTTTTATAAAACAAAATCAAGATAATTTGTAGTTATGGATAAAAGTATTTATTTAGATTTGGTCAACTGTAACATAACAGTATTTAACTGGTCGACTAGCCTTTTGTGGCTGATTTTGACATTTCAATAAGGTTCAAAATCGCTCAGATGATTTGGAAATATACGCGTGACTATGCCTTGTCTCCCCCTCTATTCCTGGTCTAAGGTCACAACACTGGTCTTGTCAAAGTGACATTTTTCATGTTAAAATGACAAACGCACACAAATCAGCTGATTCCAAGCACGTCAAAAACGCCTGAGTCACGTGTCTGCTCGCGCCCTATAGCGAATACTGACAATTTTTTTTCTTTACGTCTTTCAGTAGTCGCCATTGTGTTGTTATTCTATTTTATTTTAGATTTTATAATTTTATCAATATTCATCATTTTATGTTTCGACGAAATCTACATGGTCGATTTTGCACACCTATTCAAATTATTATAAAATATCATTCTTTTGTTCTGAAGAAGCTTCAACAGGAAGCGAAACGTCGGCTTTTGACTGAATAAAATTTATATATTGACTGTATTCCCGCTTATTTCTTTTATCCAGTCGCTTATCATCAAATATGGCGCGAGAAGACACGTGACTCGAGCGACCTTCAAGTGCTTGGAATCAGCTGATTTATGTGCGCATGTCACTTTGACAAGACCATTTTTTCGACTGGTAATGTCAATAAATTGATATTGATGCTGGAATAAAGCTTAAAAAATCTGATGTGGCCAGCACATTACCTTCCGTCAGTTATATGTATTTTGTACAAATTTCATACAGAAAGTTCCTTGCTAAAGGTTATATTTCTTGTACTTTACCTTCCGGCAGTTGCATGTATTTTATGCAAATTCCATATAGAAAATTTATAGCAAAAGATCCTATATTTCCAGTAAAATTATAAGACAAACACACTATAGGTACGTTCTATCGGTGTCAGAAATCTTACTACTTCTTCTAGTAGAACCTCAATGATCGTTCTTTTGCATAAAAAAATCAGAATATTCCTACGAATCATTCCAACTTCAGAGCTGGAAGCGCTGGTTGGAAGATATATAGATTGGAGATAAATTCAAAATTTTACTAGCCGACTGTCGCGCGTACCCTTCTGTTACATTTGTCAATGTTCAGATTAGACTGTGCTCAAAGAAATACCTCCTGTAAGCCTATGGCACACTTGTCGATGAGCATCGATGAGCTCATCGATGAAACAACAGTACGCACCCGTCATCGATGGTTTTCAATTTCATCGATGACAAACACAGTGATTTTTTCTGTGACGTAAAAAAGTTATGTTGGTAATAATACCAGCGAAATGTTACTCAAAAGATACATCTGAAATGAGATACGTTTGTTTCATCGATGCTCTTCGATGAAAATAGCGGCGCCGTATTTTTCATCGATGACGGGTGCGTACTGTTGTTTCATCGATGCTCCTTGATGCTCATCGACAAGTGTGCCATAGGCTTTACATTTTTATTATTTAATATATTTTTATATAATTATAATCTCTGTAATATTTGCATAACAACATTTTTAAGATCCAAAATAAACATACAAAGTTATCTTTAGTAGTTTGCTAACAATAACACATAAACACTCCCATTGTTCTATCGTATTTATTTTTTACTTGACAGTTATTTGCCACTGACCGTTCTATTGTTTTAAGAATATTCTTATTCTAGTAGGAATATTTCTGACACCGATAGAACGTACCTTATGTCAGTTTCACTTGACACTGACATCTTTCAATCAAAATTTTCTTAATATAGAAGCTGTTTCCATAGCTATGGCTACTTTATAAAATTTAATTTCTTTATAATTTTTACCCTCCGTCACCTTTAGGTAAGGAAGGTATTGTCTTTGGTCAAAAAATTCGGTGGTGAGTTTTTGATGAATAAGCACGTTTTAGGGTCCCTAGAATACGATTTTACTATTTTTACGATGATGTTTGTATGTGTGTGTGTGTGTGTATGTATGTGTGTCTGTGTGTGTGTGTGTGTGTGTGTGTGTGTGTGTGTGTGTGTGTGTGTGTGTGTGTGTGTGTGTGTGTGTGTGTGTGTGTGTGTGTGTGTGTGTGTGTGTGTGTGTGTGTGTGTGTGTGTAACAAAATTTTCGTCTATGATAACTTCCATACTACAATTCTAAAAATTATAATTCTTTCGTATTTCTCTTCGTTAGATCCATGTGAAGAGCTGATTAGATTTTGGTTAGAATTGGACAACCGGAAGTACCCTCATTTGAAGATTTTAACAGTTTTTCTTGAAAAAACTATGTTAAATATAATTTTTTCACATTTGATGTTATTATAAATATTAAAGAATATTTTATTCTCTATACGATTTGACTGCATTTTATACTTAATATTAAATGGATATTGAGTTAAAAAATTATAAAGAAATAAAATTTCATAAAGTAGCCATACCTGTGGAAACAACTACTATATTAAGAAAATTCTAATTGAAAGATGTCAGTGTCAAGTGAAATTGACATAGTGTGTCTGTTTTATAATTTTACTGGAAATATAGGATCTTTTGCTTTCTCTATGGAATTTGTATAAAATACATACAACTGCTTTAAGGTAATGTACAAGAAATAATAATAATAAATCTTTTTTTTCTGCAGATACATTACACTGTATATAGAAAACGTCACAAAATAATAATTTTCTGTATGAAATTTGCATAAAATACATGCAACTGCCGGAAGATAATGTACAAGAAATAGAATATTTAATTTAGCAAGGAACTTTCCGTATGAAATTTGTACAAAATATATAGAACTGACGGAAGGTAATGTGCTGGCCACATCAGATTTTTTAACTCTATATCCATTTAATATTAAGTATAAAATGCAGTCAAATCGTATAGAAAATAAAATATTCTTTAATATTTATAATAAGATTAAATGTGAAAAAATGATATTTAACATAGTTTTTTCAAGAAAAACTGTTAAAATCTTCAAATGAGGGTACTTCCGGTTGTCCAATTTTAACCAAAATCTAATCAGCTCTTCACATGGATGTAACGAAGAGAAATACGAAAGAATTATAATTTTTAGAATTGTAGTATGGAAGTTATCGTAGACGAAAATTTTGTTACACACACACACACACACACAGACACTGCCGGTTGGGCTGTGAAACGAAACGTCAAAAATATAGCAGTCATTAAAATACCTGTATTCTCGGTGAAAATATGCATCATTGGACCTTTCAACTTCAATAAGAGCTTTTGTAACTTATTTCGATAAGATTACTATGCGCATATCTTCTAACTCTTTAATTGGAAAAATCTATTGAATTTTTCTCAATATTTTTGTTATGCACGGATATAAATATGATTACATGGTTGAATTCAGAAGATAATAATCCCATTTGAAAAAATACATATAACTTTATACTCTACCTTGAGAACCACTGGTTTAAAATAGTATATGGACCTTTTACATCAAAAGAGAGAGATAGACAAAAATGTCATATATGTAGTGCGCAGTAGGTTGTTTGCGTTTTGAGGAGACCAGTTACATTTCAAATAAAATTACAAATGGCGGAAAGTAAAAACTCTGGCAAAAACTTAAATTTCTTAATTAAATTCACACAAAGCATTTGTGATGAATATTATAAAACAAGAGGAAGAGGAGATGGGAATCAGAAAAAGTGGTTTTTTGTTCCACAAGATGCGAAATAAACACCACATAAAGTGACAGATAATTGCGTAGTTGCCAGTTTGATATTAGGAAAGTGATAAACAAGAATAAAATTGTTGTTTTTTCTTTTAAATATATTTTTTTCATTATTAATTATTTCATTCTAGTTAAAGACAAAATTATTTAAGTTTTTGTGTTGTTTAAATAATTTTTTATCGAAAATACATGCTTATTCTTTCAATCATTTTACTTGACAACATGGTGCCTCCTCATCTCTAATTTCACTACGTGGCGCATTGAAAAATGACGTCAGGGTGCAATAAAAATGTAAAAGGTCCATTATGTTATTAGGAGTAGAAAGCGGTCTTTTTGTGTTGAACCCAGCTATTGCGGCCGAGGCGCTAGCCGAGGCTAGGCAAACTGGGTAAAACACAAAAAGGGCGTTCTACTCCGAATGACATATACTATTTTTTCTTCAAGTGTTTCACAGAATATATTGACATTTTTTTTTTGGAATTTTTTAATTGTAGTGTTTGCAATTTCAGCCAAAGCTGGCTGTGTACACTACAAAACAAAAACGACACAACTGTCAAATAACAATTTTCAATATAATATGTGTTGCTGTGACAACTGCCGCAGCCAGCGGTGAACTAAAACACTAACATTTTTTTACTAGTACAACAATAACAACATTTTTGTACTAGTAAGACAATGAACATCTTCTATAGTGTGTGTACAGAAGCATAATATGAATATTATAATACGTGTAAGATTCACTTTTCGACTGGGCGCCACTGGTTTAGAAGCGCTGGCTTAAGGCAAAAACACTTGACATTCTTAAACATAATAACAACCCCCGACCCTTGGATGGTCAGGGCACTCAGGGCAGTTAGTTGCTGTGTGCTAGCAGTCCTATACGGATGTGGGTGAAACTGTGAATAGTGTCAACAAAGAAAAGACGAGATGCTTGCAGTAATAGGGTATTCTCTGATGACTACCAATATTAAAAATTTATTAAAAATATTTGTGTTGATAGGTAAACAACAGGGAAAATACAAAAAAATCATAATATAAATAATTAATTGTTACAAAAGATATAAAGCATTTAAATTTTGCTAGATGACCCTCCAATGGGAGACCAGTTGAAATCCCTACTCCATGTTCGAATGTGATAAGACGCATCATGAACCACTGATAGTACAGCGCTTGTACTGTACAACTAGTACGTCACTATCACGTGATACAACAAAATCAAATTTTAAGGATTAATAACTCAATTATTAAAAGGAATTTTTAACTCGGGTTTTCACAGGTTCTCTTAGATATAATTGTTCTTTAAGAAAATAAAAATAAAAAAATATGAGAGAATACCCTATTATAGGTGAGTGGTAGAACTCGCTGTCATTTTAATGATTATACAGGTCTAGTTTGGTGTGGATTACCAGATGCTTGATTGATATTGTTATACACTGCTTGTGTATTTGATATGCATGGTATATGTGAAATATACATTTGTATTATTTGTTTGTGGCCGCAAACGTAGTAGTTTCCTAATTATCCGAAGAGTTGTCTGGGACAACTCTGGGTCCATGTAGCTATATGCTTCGAGGTGTGATAAACACCACATGAGAGGCTGAGATACACGAGAACGTCTGGGACGTTAAGGATAAGCCTGGGGTTTATCATGATAGGTCTGGGACCTACACACGTGTGATCGTAAGCTAAACTCTCATAATGGGTCTGGGACTCATTGACCTCTAGGAGGTCGAGTTCTGGGAACTCAATATGTCTGGGACATACGTGAGAGGCTGAGATACACGAGAACGTCTGGGACGTTAAGGATAAACCTGGGGTCTATCATGATACGTCTGGGATCTACATACGTGCGATCGTAAGCTAAACTCTCATAATGGGTCTGGGACCCATTGACCTCTGGGAGGTCGAGTTCTGGGAACTCACATGTCTGGGACATGCATACTGAGATGCTGAGATACACGAGAACGTCTGGGACGTTAAGGATAAACCTGGGGTTTATCATGATAGGTCTGGGACCTACACACGTGTGATCGTAAGTTAAACTCTCATAATGGGTCTGGGACTCATTGACCTCTGGGAGGTCGAGTTCTGGGAACTCAATATGTCTGGGACATACGTGAGAGGCTGAGATACACGAGAACGTCTGGGACGTTAAGGATAAACCTGGGGTCTATCATGATACGTCTGGGATCTACATACGTGCGATCGTAAGCTAAACTCTCATAATGGGTCTGGGACCCATTGACCTCTGGGAGGTCGAGTTCTGGGAACTCACATGTCTGGGACATGCATACTGAGAGGCTGAGATACACGAGAACGTCTGGGACGTTAAGGATAAACCTGGGGTTTATCATGATAGGTCTGGGACCTACACACATGTGATCGTAAGCTAAACTCTCATAATGGATCTGGGACCCATTGACCTCTGGGAGGTCGAGTTCTGGGAACTCACATGTCTGGGACATGCATACTGAGAGGCTGAGATACACGAGAACGTCTGGGACGTTAAGGATAAACCTGGGGTTTATCATGATAGGTCTGGGACCTACACACATGTGATCGTAAGCTAAACTCTCATAATGGGTCTGGGACCCATTGACCTCTGGGAGGTCAGAGGTCTGTGAGCTCAACATGTCTGGGACATGCGTATGTGGCTACGGTACCGCTAGTGGCTCAGAAATGACTATTCACGAGAGCCGTATTCCAGCAATTCGTCAATGCACTGGGTGTATACATTTGCGGATAGGGGTACCGGAATCCACGAGGTGTTAGGCCGCATTTAATATGTGGGGCACCTGCCCAAGTCTGGGACTTGGGAGCAACCTTATTCCTGCGCCCCCTGCATAACAAAATCACAACATTCGAATATGCCACCATGCCACCCAAGGAGATGCCATCTTTCTGTGCCGTTATTGGTTGTTCCAAGAAGTAACTGGGAAACGGAAAAAATATTTATGTCTGTGTTTCCCTCAAAAGTTTAAAAATTAGATAATTATTGATTTCGTATTGATTTTAAGAGGCATTTATAATCCTCGTCAAAAAAGTGTTAATGTATATAAGGATCTAAGTTATTTATCCACTTAAATTTATTTGTAATAAAAATACATATGATTTATAGTTATTTCAATATTCATGTTTTCAATTAACGATACACACAAAAAATCTGGTGTGGTCAACACAATACCATCCGCCATTTACAGCCCGAGTCACAAAAAAGATTAAGTTAATCCTTATTTTTGGATTAGCGAATTTTACTCTAATTTTGTCAGTTTATTTCTTAAAATATAGTCTAATCTAATCCAAGTAACTACCTTTTTTTAACCCCTCAACAGGATTAAATCCCAATTACAGAGTGGCTTCACGATCACACACATCCATGCCTCAGTAGGATTCTAACCCAGAGCCCCGACGGCACTCATGACATGAGGCGTTGCACTAACTATTGAGCCACCGAAGCTACAATAAAATGAAGATTAAATTTTAAATACCGGGATAGAATAGAATTCACTAATCCAAAAATTAAACATTTTTGTAAATCGTTAATTTTTATTAAATACGTATACCTACATATTTACTTATACTGGAAACTGTAATGAATTCCTTCTCTATTGTTATATTTACAGTTTTCTTTTTAAAACGTTACTAATATTATTTTGAAATGATTAGTTCTTTGGTAGTGACATTTATCTGTCAGTTTCATACATTTTAATAACTGCGTTTTGTTTGTTTAAATGTAGTCTCTGGGATTTAAATTATAGATAATATATAAATTTATCCATAAAATATATAGAAAAAGTATTAATGCAAATCTATAGAAAATTTAATAATCTTTAATTTTTATAATAACATTAATCTCGAAAAAATAACTTTTAGAAGAAAAACTATTTTGAGCTTCTAGTAAGTACCATTTCCGGATATCCGATTTTCACCAAAATCTAATGGGCACTTTCCATTACAGAAAAAGTTCGAAATACAAGGTTTCAAAATTTTCTGAATGATAGTATTTGAGTTAGAGTGGAGGATCCACACATACATACACACATACGAGTATACATACAAACAGACATCATCGTAAAATGTTAAAATTGAATTCTAGGGACCTTAAAACGTGGTCATTTACCAAAATCTCGATATTTCGATTTGTAGCACGATCCCTATACCTCCCTTACCAAGGGTAGCGGGAGGTAAAAAGTACTTATACAATCTCAAATGTAACCTGATGCTACAATTTACTTATTTTAACTTAATATTTTTCAAAATGTATTTATAAATACGACTGATTTGTGTTCCTAGTAAATAATTCATACACGCTAGCTTAAGGCAAAAACACTTGACATTCTTAAACACAATAACAACCCCCGACCCTTAGATGGTCAGGGCAATTAGTTGCTTTGTGCTATTAGTCCTATACGGATGCGGGTGAAACTGTGAATAGTGTCAACAAAGAAAAGATTAGCTGCTTTCAGTAATTATAGGTGAGTGGTAGAACTCGCTGTCATTCTAATTATTATACAGGTATAGTGTGGTGTGGATCACCAGATGCTTGATTGATATTGTTATACACTGCTTATGTATTTGATATGCATGGTATATGTGAAATATATATTTGTATTATTTGTTTGTGGCCGCAAACGTAGTAGTTTCCTAATTATCCGAAGAGTTGTCTGGGACAACTCTGGGTCCATGGAGCTATATATGCGTTGAGGTGTGATAAACACCACATGAGAGGCTCAGATCCACGAGAACGTCTGGGACGTTAAGGATAAACCTGGGGTTTATCATTATAAGCCTGGGACCTATACACGTGTGATCGTAAGCTAAACTCTCATAACGGGTCTGGGACCCATTGACCTCTGGGAGGTCGAGTTCTGGGAACTCACATGTCTGGGACATGCATACTGAGAGGCTGAGATACACGAGAACGTCTGGGACGTAAAGGATAAACCTGGGGTTTATCATGATAGGACTGGGACCTACACACGTGTGATCGTAAGCTAAACTCTCATAATGGGTCTGGGACCCATTGACCTCTGGGAGGTCAGAGCTCTGGGAGCTCAACATGTCTGGGACATGCGTATGTGGCTACGGTACCGCTAGTGGCTCAGAAATGACTATTCACGAGAGCCGTATTCCAGCAATTCGACAATGCACTGGGTGTATACTTTTGCGGATAGGGGTACCGGAATCCACGAGGTGTTGGCCTCATTTAATATGCGGGGCGCCTGCCCAAGTCTGGGACTTGGGGGCAACCTTATTCCTGCCCCCCCCCCCCCTCCTGTCTATTTCATTAGATGATAATGCACGCCTGTGATAATTGTTGTAAATTGGAATGACAATGTGTATTTTATCCCACTTAGGGAACGTATGAAGCGCCGTTTGGGTCATAATTAAATGTGGGAAATATTTATTTTTGTATCGTGAGAAATATATTTTTTTAAGAAATAATTAATTATACTGAGAAATAATTTTTATTTCTTATATTATTTTTTATTTTGTGCGCTATAATGAAATGAGGGTCGACACAGGGCGTTTCGGGAAAAATATTTTTCAAAATATTTCTCCCGAACGATGCCGAGCTTTTCGGGAGAAATATTTTTTTAAATATTTTTTTAAATATTTTTTTCCCGGTCGACGCAGCGCATTGCAGGAGAAATATTTATTTAAATATTTCTCCCGGTCGACGCGGCGCAGTTCGGGAGAAATATTTTACGCACAAAAATATTTCTCACAAAGTGCAAAGCTTCGTCTGGGAGAAATAATTTTCATAACGTAAACGTAACGCAAGATATATTTTTGTGCTAGTTTCTGTTAGATGGCACAGAGCTAGTTACCGCTGGATGGCGCTGAGCTAGCTGTTCTTACCGGGTGCGTAGTAGTGAGTGCTCGTGGCTGTTATGAAAATTATTTCTCCCAGACGAAGCATTGCACTTTGTGAGAAATATTTTTGTGCGTAAAATATTTCTCCCGAACTGCGCCGCGTCGACCGGGAGAAATATTTAAATAAATATTTCTCCTGCAATGCGCTGCGTCGACCGGGAAAAAAATATTTAAAAAAATATTTCTCCCGAAAAGCTCGGCATCGTTCGGGAGAAATATTTTGAAAAATATTTTTCCCGAAACGCCCTGTGTCGACCGGGAGAAATATTTTAAAAAATAAATATTTCCCTCATTTCATTATAGCGCACAAAATAAAAAATAATTTAAGAAATAAAAATTATTTCTCAGTATATTTATTTATTTCTTAAAAAATATATTTCTCACGATGCAAAAATAAATATTTCCCACATTTAATTATGACCCAAACGGCGCTTCATAGAACGCGTCGTAGAGGGCCAGTCCGTCGCTGACAAAGTTGCGTGTGTGGGAAAAGACGCCGATAACAGGTCAAAAGGAAAGTGAATTGTATATATTAGATTATTGCATGTTTTATCGCCCATATATTCTAGTTAGGTAATAAATGAAAAAGATTAACAAACAATTAATTTAACTGTTATTTGAAGTTTTTTTCTCTAAAATAAGCCGTAATCGGTTGACAGAGTTAAAACACTGCTAGTCAACTTCTCATTAATTACCCGTAATCACTTGTTCATGCTAGCACCCATTGAATTTAATTTCCCACGCAGTTTTAAATGGAGTTATATTTCAATAAACATTAGTAATTACCTATATAATAAATTATGAAAGAAAACAGTACTTAATAAGCTTATCAAATTCACAAGTACATTTTGCTGTTAATATTCAATTCATATTTATACGACGGTTAGAAAAATAAACAATAGAAGAATGATAACAAATTCTTGCGCTAGTCAACATCTGAGTCAGAGTAACAAGAAACCTTCGATTTCGATATGCAATGGAATAGTATCGAGTTATATGGCTGCAACCGGCACCTGCATGGACTGTGGTGTTATTGTTAGTGTTATTTCTTAGTTACGATAACGTCAGTTTTATTGTTGTTATTGTTAAGTGCCCGTTAAAATCACACGCCGACTGCCATTTCTGTTTCTGATCAGAGTTGTTTCATTGCAGAAGCAAAAGAGACGCGTTGCTGTTCAATTTGGAATATATTTCGGTAAGTACTTTACAATTTCTATATTTCTTTGCATCATTTTGTTTAGTTTAGTATCTTGTGATTAAAAAGAAATTGTTACTAAAACGAATTATTTTGTAAGAAAAAATCTGATGTGGCCAGCACATTACCTTCCGTCAGTTCTATGTATTTTGTACAAATTTCATACGGAAAGTTCCTTGCTAAATTAAATATTCTATTTCTTGTATATTACCTTCCGGCAGATGCATTTATTTTATGCAAATTTCATACAGAAAATTATTATTTTGTGACGTTTTCTATATACAGTGTAATGTATCTGCAGAAATAAAAGATTTATTATTATTTTTATTATTATTTCTTGTACATTACCTTAAAGCAGTTGTATGTATTTTATACAAATTCCATACAGAAAGCAAAATATCATATATTTCCAGTAAAATTATAAGGCAATCACCCAGTCAATTTCACTTGACACTGACATCTTTCAATCAGAATTTTCTTAATATAGTAGTTGTTTCCATAGCTATGGCTACTTTATGAAATTTAATTTCTTTATAATTTTTTTAACTCTATATCCATTTAATATTAAGTATAAAATGCAGTCAAATCGTATAGAGAATAAAATATTCTTTAATATTTATAATAACATCAAATGGGAAAAAATGATATTTAACATAGTTTTTTCAAGAAAAACTGTTAAAATCTTCAAATGATGGTACTTCCGGTTGACCAATTGTAACCAAAATCTAATCAGCTCTTCATATGGATGTAACGAAGAAGTATATGAAAAAATTATAATTTTTGTAACTGTAGTATTAGAGTTATCGCAGACGAAAATTTTGTTACACACACACATCCACACACACACACACACACACACACACACACACACACACACACACACACACACACACACACACACACACACACACACACACAGACATCATCGTAAAAATAGTAAATTCGTATTCTAGGGACCCTAAAACGTGCTTATTGATTAAAAACTCATCATCGAATTTTTTGACCAAAGACAATACTTACCTTCCTTACCTAAAGGTGACGGAAGGTAAAAATCGAATGATTTTCGATAATTGCATGAATAAGAATGCTATAATTGTAAATTACACAGAATAATATAAAATTAAATCTGTCGTGATGTGACCCACAACTACAAGCCAAATATGTACAGTAAAATTTTTGAAAAATGTTTGATCAAGGTCATCTGCGAATGGGCCCGTCCAACTTTTCCAATTTTTTATATGTTACGAAGAATTTAAAAATAGAAATTCCGTATTTTTTGTTTTCTTGAAATTATGCTTATACCGTTTTCAGCTTACAAGTCGAGTGCGCACTGCATGGTGCACACTTTTTTGCACTGATCGTTTTCAGCTTGTCATTGAGTGCAAAATTTAGTCAGCTGATGCGTTTTCAACTTAAGAAAAAGTTGCACCGTGCACTGACTCAGTGCGACTTTTGTGCACTGACTCCCTAGGCAAGTGCAATAGTGTCAGTGCAAATATGGCATCTAAACAAAATCATTTTTAGCTTAAACTGCACTGCCACCGGATGAGGGCAGAACTCGTTCAGTGTCGTCACGTGATATGTTGCACTCAGTGCGCACTTGCACTGTGTAAGCTGAAAACGCTATTAATAACGCCTAAAGTAATTATTAAAGTTTTGGCGCGAAAGTTCTGACGTTAGCATCACTCCGTCATAAGTAGAGAAAACCGACATACGTTACCATTAATATGGCAATATACAATTATTGTTGCATGAATAAAAATACGTATCCTTTACAAACTGTGATCATTGTGATCAAAAATCTTTGGAGCTAATGGTAATAAAGTAAACCAGATAGTTATTATATCATTTCAAAATATATATTTGTTTGATTTACTTACATGACTAGGTATAGGAGTAGTGTTAAAAAATGTTAGTTTATGTAAAACTTCGATAGTACATATTATACATAAATAAAAATCAGGTAAGTAAAATTAATAATTTTTGTTCGTTTTTATAATCAAGTTAATTATTGGCTTTAATTAATGTGACTTTAAGACTATCTTTAATATAATATTGAAGTTTTCATACTCACCTAGTGCTATTATTATAAGTAAAATAGTATTTAAAGTATTTTCTATTTATAATTAAATACAACAGACAGTATTGATTACAATAATCAAAGCATACTTCATAATAAAAAGTAATCCAACATTTACATTACTATTTATTAAATGATTACAACAATGACAAGTATTTAGACTACAAAAATTAAAACATAAATTATAATATAAATTTATTTAATAAGTAAATTTTCATTTGATCTTAATAAAAAATTAGTCGGGTATATTAAATATGTATTTGTTAGAGTATGTGTTAAGCCAATCGCAAACTATGCATGGTCCACTTTATAGTGACATTTTCACAGGGATACTGGACTACTGTAATGACGCTGACGTCACAACATGGCGACGATTTTACGCTAAAAACTTGAATTACATTATTATAGGTATAAAAATACATAATATATAGCAAGTTTTATTTCATTTATTTATATTCAAAATTCATATGCGACATGTAATTTTTAAAAAGTCGAAGACTTGGACGGGCCCACTGTATCAATTAAAATTTTGTTCTGTCGTTAGTTGTTAGTTTTTATGAAGGTACATAAGGTGCTATTGTTATTTTAGTATTATAAAAAAAATCTGATGTGGCCAACACCAAACCTCCCGCAATTTAATTTTTATTAATTTAAATATGCATACTTACATATTTAGTTATTGCGGAAACTGTATTAAGATCCATTCCATATAACTATCGTTCTATTTACTATTTTTTTTTTAAAACGTTACTATTATTAATTTGAAATGATTAGTTATTTGACAGTGACATTTATCTGTCAGTTACATACATTTGAGATATGAACTGTGTAACCAAGGAGTTTTGCTTGTTTAAAGCGGAGGCTCCGGGATTATAATTATAGATATTTTATAAATTTATCAATAAAATATATAGAAAAAGTATTTATACAAATCTGCAGAAAATTTAATAATCTTTAATTTTTATAATAACACAAATCTTCAAAAAGTTACATTTGAAGTTATTTTTCGATGAAAATCTATATTGAGTTTCAAATAAAGTGCTCTTTCCGGTTATCTGATATACACCAAAATCTAATGGTCTCTTCCCATATTAGAATAAGGTAGAAATACAAGATTTCAAAATTTTCTGAATGATAGTATTTGAGTTGGAGTAAAGGATCCACACACACACACACACACACACATACACACACACAGACACATACACACACACACGCACGCACGCAAGCACGCACGCACGCACAACGCACACGTACACACACACACACACATCATCGTGAAAATGTTAAAATCGGATTCTAGGGACCTTAAAACGTGGTCATTTATCAAAATCTCGATTTTTAGTACGATCCCTATACCTCCCTTACCAAGGGTAGCGGGAGGTAATATATGTTTCAGTAAAAGCATTCAAAATTCAAAACTAAGTCAACTGGTAAGTTTATTAGCAAATGTAAAACCAAATACGTGAAAAATAAGGTACTGACCCAGTGTCAGCGTCAGTGACACTGACAGAAAATAACGTTATTCGTACGGCTATGAATCAAGGTAATATATCTGAATTAAAAAATAGACTTACGTTACAGCGGAAGTATTGTCAACAACGAGCATCGTTTTAAAATGAAATGTTCTAGTTTGAACATAGTCGAAACAATATGAATTTTTGAAAGACAAGCGTTTTTTATCCATCTTTACCCACACGTAGTGTTGCCGCGTGTCAAGATTTGTCGAGATTTTGCATTATCTCGATCTCGACAATTTTTTTTTTCGGAATTGGAATCAATCTTGATCTTGACCCACGAGATTGAAAACAATCTCGATCTTGAGGTCGAGATCTCGACTATCTCGACTTTTCGGCTGTTGTGCAAATTCGTTCTAATATGACTATGTATAAACTAATATTGCCTTACAAGTCCTTTAGAAAAATAAATTTTAACAGAAATGGTAATTACATTTTGTTAAATAATAATTAGAGCTTAATTTTTTTCAAATATTTATTTCTATAATGAACCTCATGTGCATTTCTCATTTACATTAGTATCGAGTTAGTTTATATTTTTTTCTTATTTGAACAAAATGTACAGTAAATATAAAGCACAATATGGATAAATTTCTCGACTTTGGTACAGATTAGGTGTTAATAATTACTTGAAATCTCAGTCAAACAGAATTTATTCTTTCACAGAACCGACGTTTTGGTATACACTTATACATCATCAGGGTATGAAAGATGTTACATATTCATATACATGAACTTATGTACACGTTAAACGACACATATGTATACATGAATTTATGTTTAGGAATCTGTAATGTCTTACTTAAACACTATTGAGCATATACGTGTATATCGAAATATTGTTCTTGTAAGAAAAAAATGCTGTGAGATTTTCTGTAATTGTTAACACTTAAAACTCAATACTATATTTACAATACTGCAATTATTATTATTATTTTCTTAAAATATTACAAAGATAAAATTAATAAATTTTATCCTATTCATTTATCAGTTTGCTATAATGAATGAGGTGTTGCACGTTTTTTTTCTTTGTTTGATCGAAAGAATAAAAAAAAATTTGATGTGGCCAGCACATTACCTTCCGTCAGTTGTATGTATTTTGTATAAATGTCATACAGAAAATTCCTTGCAAAAGATTCTATTTCTTGTACATTACCTTAAGGCAGTTGTATGTATTGTATACAAATTCCATACAGAACAAAAGATCCTATATTTCCAGTAGTAAAATTATGACTCAAACATACTGTCAATTGCACTTGACATTGACATCTTTCAATCAGAATTTTCTTAATATAGCAGCTGTTTCCAGAGTTATAACATAGCTGACTAATATATATTATATTTAATTTCTTTATAATTTTTTAACTCTAGATCCATTTAATATGAAGTATAAAATACATTCAAATCGTATAGAAAATAAAATATTCTTTAATATTTATAATGACATTAAATGTGAAAAAATGATATTTAACATCGTTTTTTCAAGAAAAACTGTTAAAATCTTCAAATAAGGGTACTTCCGGTTGACCAATTATAACCAAAATCTAATCAGCTCTTCACATGGATGTAAGGAAGAGGAATACGAAAGAATTATAAATTTTGGAATTGTAGTATTAGAGTTATCGCATTAGAAAATTTTGTCACACACAGACACACACACACACACACACACACACACACACACACACACATACACACACACACACACACACACACACACATACACACACACACATACAGACATCATCGTAAAAATAGTAAAATCGTATTCTAGGGACCCTAAAACGTGCTTATTCATCAAAAACTCACCACCGATTTTTTTGACCAAAGACAATATCTTCCTTACCTAAAGGTGACGGAAGGTAAAAAGCTTTAAGTAAAGTATCATTTCCGGTTGATCGTTTGTAAACAAAATCTAGTTTGTTTCAATAAATAGAAAAGTCTGTAACACTAAATTTTGGATTATATTTTATTATGTTTTTCCTTGAAAATTTGTTAAGAGCTCCAAATTAAGTATTTCCGGTTTATCATATAGGTGTAGTCAAAATCTAATATTAGGTAAATTATAAAGTTTTAAATACTAAATTTGAGAGGTTTTAAATCATGTTTTAATATATTTTTTTAAGAAAATCTGTTTATAGCTTCCTGCAAAGTAGTATCTCCGGTTTATCTACTGATGATCAAATGATGGAAACTTTGTTGTATGAATAATTAATAAAGTTTTCAAGATCAAGATCTCGTCTTTTCTTGTCGAGATTTGAAGTATGTAATCTCGTCTCGATCGAGAAATTGACCTTGAAATTTATTTGGATCTTGATCTCGAAATTCTACTCAAGACGAGACGAGATCAAGAAAAATCTCGTCTCGGCGGCAACACTACCCACACGCTTCTTGTGACAGAGATAAATATATGCAAATTTGTTAATTCGTTCATGATACAGATGCCCTTGATCGGACATCTTTCAAAAATTTTACTGTATATACAGGGTGTCTTGGAAATAGGGGGACATGGCTTTAACTAAACTTATCTATATCCGACAGTGCACCGTTTAGCCAGTATTCTGCTTCAAAGTGCTTCTAAAAAAAATTAGTTTTGTTTATAATAACGAAATGCTTTGTTCGATTTGAATGAAATTTGGTATGACAATCCATATGAATCTAATTCATCTTTTAAGATGGTATTTGTTATTGTTAGTAAACCACTAGTGTATGAAACTTGGATGTCGCGACCATGAATAGACCATAACTTTTTAAAGGCAACGCCAATAATGTAAATTTATTATTTTTCAGAAAGATACATTCAATAGTAAACTTTCGTGTCTCTGCGTATGTTATGATATCCGTAACGATTTAGTTAGAAAAAAATAAAATGTAAGTGATTGCGCCGTGTAATTTTTAAAATAAATTTTATCTAGCAGTCTTTCCAAATGTCAAACAACTAATTTTTAATGACAGTAACAATTGTTTATGGGTTGTCAAAAATTTCTTTTGCCATATTTTAAAAATAGTAACATATCCGTTTGTTCGGCCTTATAGTATTTTACTGCTTTTATTATAATAAGACGATTAAATAATGTTAGCTCACTCCTAAACAACTTTAGAAAATTGACAACTCATAAACAATTGTTTTTGTCATTAAAAATTAGTAGTTTGACATTTGGATAGACTGCTAGATAAAATTTATTTTAAAAATTACACGGCGCATGCAATTAGATTTTATTTTCTTCTGACTAAATCGTTACAGATATCATAGCTTACGCAGAGACACGAAAGTTTACTATTGATTGTATCTTTCTGAAAAACAGTAAATTTACATTATTGGCATTGCCATTAAAAAGTTATGGTTTAATCATGGTCGCGACACCCAAGTTTCATACACTAGTGGTTCACTAACAATAGGAAATACCATCTTAAAAGATGAATTATATTCATATGGATTGCCATACCAAATTTCATACAAATCGAATAAAGCGTTTTGTTATTATAAGCAATATTAATTTTTTTAGAACGACTTTAAAGCAGAATACTGGCTAAACGGTACACAGTCGGATATAGGTAAGTTTAGTTAAATTGTCTTATTTTGGTCCCAGGAATCTGTGGTTAAGCCATGTCCCACTATTTCCAAGACACCCTGTATACATTTCGTTCAATCCTGCTATAGAAACTTGTTGTTTCTTACTTGGATACGGAACTTGAAACCTTCTGAAAGTAGTGAGCGAAAGTGAACTTTCGCCCACTCACCTGTCATTACCGAAAATTCGAATAAACTACAATAGAATTCATAAGGTTGTCTGATTTATAATTTCATAATACGGGGCATATATTGAAGGTCAAACGTATTTTAAAGCAAAAATAATATAGAGTTCTTTACATTGAAGGAAATTTAACGAATTCTTAAAAAAATTAAAATCGGATAGAAGTGAAAAACTAATAGTTTATTTTATTGTAAGAAAATAGTTGCATAAATAATAAATTAAAATAAAATATTAATATAAAATCAAGAAAAATTGTATAACAAAAGTAACATTAATAAATATTTAAAATTAATATTTCAGAATTAATTTTCTCTTACAAACTTAACATATGAATTAGAGACATTTCCCACATTTATATTTTTTATGTTGTAGATAACATTTTATTTTAATCATGACTATATCGAACTTAGCTTGTTAACAGAGCTAAGAATTTTTTTGTTTATAATATGTTGTTTGTAGCATATTTACAAGATACATATTGTAAAACTTTTATCAGTTAGGGATAGAAAAATAATATATAAGGGTTTTGAAATAATGTTTTAAATGAATTAATTTTTTTACGAATAGTAATTAATGTCTCCTTTTAGGTCAAGGTCATGAGTGAAGATCTGCTCCATGCCAAAGAGAAGGAGAAGGATAATAAGTCCCAAAGTTACAGCATCTATAGGTAATAAATTTCTATAAATAAATGTAACGACTTGTTTAATTTTGAATATTATAATATAATAAAATCCATTCGCTATATTTATTTTATGATTTTATTTTGTATTTATAATTATTATCAGAGTACAATGTTTATCCTTAATTGAATTATACACAGGGCTGGACTGGCCCGGCGGGATACCGGGAATTTCCCGGTGGCCCGTGACGAACTTAAATAGTAAATTATAAAAATTTAACGTTGAAAAAATAAATAAATCGATACAAAAATAACATAAATACTTGATTTTGAAATAATTCCCTACTACTCTTGAATGTGCGCCAATATTTTTAGCTATTTTTCTTTTTGACAATCAATTATTACATTCGCAATACATACTTATTTTTTATAGTACCGACATCATACACAAAATGATCATTTATATAAGAATGTATTTTATGAAGCTCCAAATAATTTTTATCAAATTATAAATAATAACTTACCTGATACACCTTTTCATATAATTGATTTAATCAATAAAAAAATTGACAAAAATATAAATACGGATAATATTCGGTCAATAATTTTCGTCATTCGGCAAGCTTCGTCACGAAATACTTGACCTCATGGCATAAAGCTTCTATTTACACCCTTGTTGCATAAATAACTATTACATATTATTATGTTAGCATATTAAAATTTATTTTCAATGTACAAATTTATTGTTCCATTGTTATCAACACAAAGAATATCAAAAATGAGCAAATCATAGACGTTTTGAAAGAAAAAATCTGATGTGGCCAACACAATACCTCCCGCCATATAATTTTTATTAATTTAAATACATAGGTACTTACATATTTACTCATGTTGGAAACTATATTTAGTTTTTTTCCATATAACTAATGTTCAGTTTACAATTTTCTTTTCAAAACGTTACCACTATTAATTTGAAATGATTAGTATTTTGACAGTGAGAGTTATCTAACAGTTACATACATTTAAGAGAAGGAGTTTTGTTTTAATCGTAGGCTCCGGGATTTAAATTATATATTATTTTATATATTTATCCATAATATATGTATATATATATATATATATATATATATATATATATATATATATATATATATATATATATATATATATATATACAGGGTGTTAATTAAAAAGCGGGCCATAGGCGTTTAACATGGGAAATCAGTTTTTCCTTACGCAAAACTTCCCATTTAATTTTAAACAAAAATGTTTCAAATAAATGTTAAATTCCACACCAGCATCACTAAACAGATTTTATTTTGCATGTTTAGTAACCTGTAAAATCTAATTTGAAATTTATAAATATTACTCATTTGTAGTGATAGCCATGAAATTTAAACAAAATTACGAAGAAATGCATATCGTTTGAAATGTCAGAATTTCGATTTTGCAGGTTACAAAATAAAAATAAATAAAATCTAAGCAATAATTTAGATGTAGATTATAAAAACAAAATAGTTTGAAGGACTTAGGATAGAATATAATTATCGGTAATTTTTATTTGAAAATTGAATTTCTGACAGTTCAAATGATATGCATTTCTTTGTAATTTTGTTTAAATTCCATGGCTATCACTACAAATGAGCTATATTTATAGAATTTCAAATTGGATTTTACAGGTTACTAAACATGCAAAATAAAATCTGTTTAGTGATGCTGGTGTAGAATTTAATTCTCTACAACATTTATTTGAAACATTTTTGTTTAAAATTAAATGGGAAGTTTTGCGCAAGGAAAAACTGATTTCCTATGTTAAACGCCTATGGCCCGCTTTTTAATTAACACCCTGTATATATATATATATATATATATATATATATATATATATATATATATATATAAAGTATTAATTCAAACCTATAGAAAATTGAATAATCTTTAATTTTCATAATATAAAGCGAAAAAATAATATTTAAAGGTATTTTTCAAAGAAAATCTATTTTGAGCTTCAAATAAAGTGCCATTTCCGGTTATCTGATTTACACCAAAATCTAATGTCTTATTTCATATTAGAGAATAAGGTAGCAATACAAGGTTTGAAAATTTTCTGAATGATAAGTATTTGCTTTAGAGTGGAGGATCCATACACACAAACACATACAGACATCATCGTAAAAATGTAAAAATTGGATTCTAAGGGCCTTAAAACGTGGTCATTTACCAAAATCTCGACATGCGATTTTTAGCACGATCCCTATACCTCCCTTACCAAGAGTAACGGGAGGTAAAAAGTAAATATTAAACAAAATATTATAACGATTAAAATTATAAAAAAAATCGGTTCAAATGACTGGCCTGGCCCGACTCCATCCTGATTTCCCGGTACTAAACATATTCCCAGTCCAGCCCTGATTATACAAAATCTATTTAAAAATAATCAATTAAAATATGTATAAAAATTACAACGAAATGAGTCAAACATAAATTATGTTGTTCATGTTTTGTGTCTTATTAACGTGCTAGTATATTAAACAAAAAATTACACGATGGCTCAATTAATCGATTATTTTTCAATTTCTATATTTGTAAAATTGGAGGTATTTAAAAAGTTGAAAGAAAACAATGAAAGGTTTATTAGAAATAACAATAGTGTGGGAATCAAAATCCAGAATTCTGTGTTGTCATGAATACGGGAACAGGATTTCTTAAATATCTTTTTTAATACAACCATATTTACAACCTAATCGTATCATAACTTTACCTAACCTTTATAAAATATTCATACAGGGTAGTGATTGGAACTTCCGAATTTAAAATAATAAATAAAATAAAATAAATCTGATGTGGCCAACACATGACCTCCCGTCAATTCCATGTTTGAAATAGCAATGAGCTTTAGTAAAGTAAACAAAATCTAATTTGTTGTTCCAATAAATAGAAAAGTCTGTAATACCAAATTTTGGATTATATTTTATTGTTTTTCCTCGAATATCTGTTATGAGCTCCAAATTAAGTACCACTTCCGGTTTATCATATAGGTATAGTCTAAATTTAATGTTTCAAATTATACACGAGTTTTAAATACCAAATTTGAGAAATTTTGAAATAAATATATATATATATATATATATATATATATATATATATATATATATATATATCATCGCGGCTTATTACCCATTGCTGGGTGTGCCAATCATGTTTAATATATTTTTTTAAGAAAATCGGTTTTATAGCTTCCTGTAAAGTAGTACTTCTGGTTCATCATTTTTAGAAAACATCTAGTATGTCGTACTCATTAATATAAAAGTCTTAAATAAAAAAGCTTTTCAGAGCTTCAAATAAAGTATCACTTCCGGTTTATCAATTTTAGCCAAAATCTACTTCCCTTTATATTTAAGTCTTAAATACTAAATTTGAAAAGTTTTGGAATATATCAATATATTTTTCACAAAAATCTGTTCAGAGCTTCAAATAAAGTATTACTTCCGATTTATCAATTGTATCCAAAATCTAATATGTTGCTCCCATTCATATAAAAGTCTTAAATACTAAATTTAACAC
>OY720448.1:103999082-104059082 GCA_963082715.1 Harpalus rubripes
TTTATACAAATTAATTTAAATAGTTTCTGTTGTTTTCTGTTATTTTTCATCTTTATGTACAGGCTGTCTAATTTTCGATGTTTTTTTTAAGGTATCTCGGGTAATATTAATGATAGAGCGAAACCGTTTGCACATTGCAGGGTCAACTTTTCGAGAAAAGTTTAATAGTCACCACAGGAATTTTCGATCTTCTTCTGTTTCTGAGCTACAGGCAAGAACTCGTTTTTCGCTCATTTTGAAAATATATCATATCTTATTTATTATGATAGTTAGAGAAAAAATGTTTTTACATAAATTTTACCGTTTTTTAAATAGAATAAAATGGCGTAATTAGATTTTTTTAAAACTTAATAATTCTCAAGATATAACATAAACTTATGATTTTTTAAATGAGAACCTATATTGAAAATAGTTTCGTCTTTTTGCTTATTTTATAAGCTTTTCAGTGATATATAACAAGTCTACATTCTTTTGTTTTAAACATTAATAAAAGACGAATTATTAATTTATTGAGGTGAAAATATTGGAAATTATCAAGAAACAAATGAAAAAAATTATTACAAATCATCTTTTGTTTATTTTGATTCAATATCTATTAATTTTGTTCTCAAAATTATTCTTAACCAATTATTTTCGGGTTAGTTAAATTACTATTTATCGACGTTACATGCAGTTGGCTTTGACACAATCCGATCAAAATGGTTTAATATGCTTTTGAAGTAAATAAATTGAAAAAATGAGTAAAACTGAAACAAAAACCATTAGCAATATGCAAATGATGATCTGGAATAGATTTTTTCATTTGTTTCTTAATAATTTCCAATATTTTCACCCCAATAAATTAATTATTCGCCTTTTATTAATGTTTAAAACAAAAAAATGTAGACTTGTTATATATCATTGAAAAACTTATAAAATGAGCAAAAAAATGAGACTATTTTTAACAAAGGTTCCCATTTAAAAAATCATAAGTTTGTGTTGTATCTCGTGAATTATTAAGTTTTCAAAAAATCTAATTAGGCTATTTTATCCTATTTAAAAAACTGTAAAATTTTTGTAAAAACAATTTTTTTCTAACTATCATAATAAATAAGATATGAGATATTTTCAAAATGAGCAAAAACGAGTTTTTGCCTGTAGCTCAGAAACAAAATAAGATCGAAAATTCCTGTGGTGACTATTAAACATTTCTGGAAAAGTTGACCCTGGAATGTGCAAATGGTTTTACTCTATCATTAATGTTACCCGAGATACCTTAAAAAAAACATCGAAAATGAGACAGCCTGTACATTAATTGAAATAGTTTCTGTTTTAAATTTTAACTGAATATTAAGGAGGCCATGTACTTTCATATCCAGTAAAAAAATTGGGGTGACAAGCCGTAGGGCAAGAGTAGTACATTATTTTTCATCTTTATGTATATTAATTTAAATCGTTTCTGTTTCAAATTTTAACTGAATATTAAGGAGGCCATGTACTTTCATATCCAGTAAAAAAATTGGGGTGACAAGCCGTAGGGCAAGAGTAGTACATTATTTTTCATGTTTACGAACAAAGTAGGCTTCAGTGTTGCCGCAAGACCAAGGCCAGTCTTGGTCTTGTCTCGTCTCGTCTTGGTCGAGACCAGTTTCGAGTCTTGTCGAGAATGTCTTGAAGTCTCGACAAGACTATCGACTTCAATTTGTAGGTATTTTTTAGAATATATTTACTAAAAGTGTTTCACAACCCAAGACTAACGCTATAAATATTGTTTGAGAATTAGTAAAAAGAAGAGAGATAAGTTTTTAAAAATTTATAATTATGTATTTTCGTTGTGTTCCTGAAACATGAATTTA
Organism: Harpalus rubripes; assembly: GCA_963082715.1. NCBI lineage: Eukaryota > Metazoa > Arthropoda > Insecta > Coleoptera > Carabidae > Harpalus > Harpalus rubripes. The sequence goes on from OY720448.1 coordinate 104,000,918, forward strand.
TGCGAATCTAAAAATTTGGATACTTTATTAGAAATTCACAAACTGGGTTTGAAACTTGGCTTAAATAGTAAATATTGCAAAATAAGCATAATACTCCTATTTATGATCTATACGTAAAGAAATAATGAAATAAATGTGCATTAATTGCATAGATTTTGGTATATAATAGAATAATTCATAAATAATTAAACAGTTAAATCGGAGAGATGAACTGACTTATGGAGATCTGGAGAAAACACATTGTAGGCATGCACGAATTCTCAGAAAACTTAAGAGAAAGCGGAATTTTTGGAGCCTGAGACTACCAAGGTCATGCGAGGGATGTTGTATAAAAAATATACGTGACTTTGACAATGAAAAGAAATATTGGGGAAGGGAAAATAAGGACAGCGGCACGCAATTTATTTACAACTAACTATTTACACTAAAAACAACAATAATAATATACACAACATATTACAGTGGGTTAGAGCACCCACACCGTTATTATTAAAGACGCTGGTCGGCCTGTCGGGGAAAGTGCCCTGACAAATCTGGCTACGGCCTTGATTATAATAAAAATAAATGTGACTTTCTTTTTAATTATCCGAAAACCCTATTGTATTTAGATTTCCTCTAAAAAAAATTTCTGAGGATATACACATTTCGCTGTGCTGATTCTCAATCGAAAAAATTATTTTTCCATTTAAGCCATTCACTATTGTAGAGAAGAGAATAAGGCATAGTTTTGAACTCTGTTTGGCTGAAATTGGAGACAAGTTTACCCAATGTTATTTAGGCTACTTAAAATTGGCGCTAATGTGAGCGCCATCTGCTGAATGGTTAAATGGAACAGTGTATAATTTACGTTTTATTTTTTAATTATAGCCTTTACGTTAAAAATTTGTTAAAAAATCTCTTGAATGATATAAGGGTTGTTTTATTTTAAATTTGCGTTATGTAGTACATCAAAATTGAATATATTTCATATTTTATCTTGAATTTTATTTTTATTGTCTAATAAATCCATTATTTCTTAATAATAATATTGCATTTTCAACAAATAATTTTTACTTCTATATTATATATAAAAAGTTTCAAAACGCGTTTCGGCTTTCACAGAAAGCTCTGAAATGACGTTTTGAACCGTTCTAGCTTTAACACTTAATACAGCACTGTGTAGTATTAAAAAGACCAATATGGCCTTATCATTTATTTAATATTATGTCGTTTAATATACTGACTAATTTTAATAATGATAGATATACCTATATGCATATATACAGGGTGTTAATTAAAAAGCGGGCCATAGGCGTTTAACATGGGATATCAGTTTTTCCATGTGCAAAAGTTCTCAATTAATTTTAGACAAAAATGTTTCAAATAAAAGTTGTAGATAATTAAATTGTACATCTAAATCACTATACATATTTAATTTTGCACGTTTGGTATAGTGTAAAATTGAATTTGAAATTCTATAAATATTGCTTATTTGTAGCGATAGCCATGAAATAAAAGCAATGTTATGAAGAAATGCATTTATTTTAAACTGTCAAATAAAAATTGCATGTAATTATATTCTATACCTAAGCCGCTGAACATATTTTGTTTTTATAATCTAGATCTAAATCACTGCAGAGATTTTATTTAAATTTTATTTTGTAACCTGAAAAATCGAAATTTTGACAATTTAAACGATATGTATTTCTTTGTAATTTTGTTAAAATTCCATGGCTATCGCTACAAATGAGCAATATTTCTAAAATTTCAAATTCGATTTTACACGTTACCAAACGTGCAAAATTAAATCTGTTCAGTGATTTAGGCGTGCAGTTTAATTATCTACAACTTTTATTTGAAACTTTATTGCTTAAAATTAAATGGGAACTTTTGCGCAAGGAAAAACTGATTTCCCATGTTAAATGCCTATGGCCCGCTTTTTAATTAACACCCTGTATATATATATATATATATATATATATATATATATATATATATATATATATATATATAATTTTGTTAATAATATTATGACCGTGTCAAACGGGCTTTAATTCCGAAAAATACATTTTATTAGTTGATAATCAAAAATAAACCAAAATAATGTAGAGACACTTGTTTATTATCAAAATGTGTTAAATTATATAAAAATATCTTCACTGGATAAAATAATACTATTTTATGCGAGTCCACCTAATCGATTACCTAGATCCGTCAAAATAGGTTCAAATGGCTTCAATAGATTATATGTATTGTTATTTGGTGTCTGAAAAAGAAAGAAAAAGAAAATAAAATATATGTATTGAAATTATACGTGTACGTGTAAAATGTTATAAAGGAAAGAATGCTTTACGCCAGCGTTTCTTAACCTATGGGCCGCGACCCAAATTTGGGTCGCGAAGGGGTTTGAGTGGGTCGCGCAAAGAATTTTATAATTTTGATTATTAAATGCCAATCATATTTTTCTAAAATGCATATAAAATTTCATTAAAATGTTACTAATATTGGCAATACAATGTAGAATTGTTACTGTTAATAACACTACCGATACTTTGTGTTCATTTTGGTTAAAAAAAGAAGAACCAATCTTAGGAAATAAATAATTGAAAGTATTATTATTACCTTTTGCTATTCCTCGTATGTATCTATATGTGCGAATCTAATGACTAAAACTAAATTTTAGGAATCGCCGCGATTTGAAGAACTTTCCAAGCTTATGCAAACTCAAGGTTCATCTTAATTAACATTAATTTTTGTTAGCTACTCGTATTTTTGATTTTAAATTTTAAAGAAATGCATTTTTAATCATGTTTGAAAGTAAAATTGGACAAATATGGGAAAATAATATTTATGTTTCCGACATTTCACTATTAGACAAGTTAAAATTGTATCAAATTCCTGTACCAAATTGTAATAAGATTCGTTTTATTTGAAATTTATGTACATATTTGGATGTATATTTATATTATTTTGTTTATAAATAGGTATGTGATATATTCGTACATATTCATTTTCTTATATTCATAAAAAGATTATAGTCCGGTTGTTAAGGGCGAAATTTTGCCTCCACCCTGCATTTTGTGATGCAAGCAAGCCGTTTGGGTCATATGTTACTGGGACCATACCCTACCGATTAAGAGATGTAGCCACCCGGAAATGTCCCGGAGGCACAAGTTATTGCGGGTTGTATACCTCATTGGCGCAGTTTTCTTAAAGTCGCCGTGGTGCTACATGGATGGCTACACCTTTTAATCGGTAGGGTTTGGTCCCAACTACTTATGAACTAAACAGCTACTCGAACTGACACACCAATGTACTCTCTCGCACAGGGCGACTCTGTGCACCTACGCTTCCCTTTAGAAACTTCCATGTCGGCTGATCTCTGATAGCCACAGACATGCCACTGAGCCCTATATCGATAGCTCTTTGAATGCGCTACAACTTTTATTTGGGTTATTTTCCGTTATAACGTACAGTTCTTACGCAATCAGCCAGGAAAGCCAAAATGTACTGCAAAAAATCACAATGTGCTAAATTCAAGAGAAACATGAATACGTTGTATGTAACCAAACTAATTTTTTTTGCGCGGCACCATCAAAGACCTTATCATTACAAGTAATATAAAAATAAAATCAGCTCTGTAGACCTAATGGTTTGCACACCACTGCTACTTTAAGAAAAACGCGCCAATGAATTATACAACCCTCAATACACAAAGCCTGTGCAACCTTTCCGGGTGGCTACATTTCTTAATCAGTAGAGTATTGTCCAAGCAACATATAAACTAAACGCCTTGCTCCAATTGTCGTAACAATGGTCTATCTTGCACAGGGAGGCTCGGCTCACTTACGCGTCTCTTTAGAAACTTTCGTGTCGGTGGGCATCTGAAAGTCACAGACACGCCACTAAGCCCTATATCGATAGCTCTGTGAACGCGCTACAATTTTTATTCGGGATATTTTCTAGTATGACGTAGCGTTCTTGTGCAATCGGCCAAGGAAGCCAAAATTTTCTTCAAAAAAACAAAATGTGCTAATGTCAAGAGGAAAATGTATACGTTATATGTAACCAAATAAATTTTTTGCACTGCAGCATCAAAGACCTTTCCATTGCTTTTATTATTAGAAAAATTCAACTCTGAAGATCCAATGGTTTGCGAACCACGGCGTCTTTAAGAAAACTGCGCCAATGAGGTATACAACCCGCAATAACTTGTGCCTCCGGGGCATTTCCGGGTGGCTACATCTCTTAATCGGTAGGGTATGGTCCCAGTGACATATGAGCCAAACGGCTTGCTTGCATCACAAAATGCAGGGTGAACTCCCTTAACATCCGGACTATTATTGTTTATAATAAAACATATTTTCATTTTTTTAATACTTTTCTATATAATGGGTCGCGAAACCTATACAATAGCTAAATTTGGGTCGCGCCTTGAAAAGGTTAAGAAACGCTGCTTTACGCTGTTAAAATTTTAATAAGATTAATGAATTTATAACAAATTATTAAATAAACAACATTATCACACAATCATTCAAATCATATCCATATGTTTAATAAATATTTTTTTTGTTGAGTAGCATTGCTATGTTTTGAATTTATACATTATGTGAATCATAGTTTGCAATTCTATTTCCCATTTCCACTTCAATGAAATGAAGAAACAATAATATACATTTTTCTGTTTATTTAATAACTTACCCCTAATATATTACTAAGTGCTGCCGAAGCTCCTTCTGACACGCGGATAAAAGCCGTAGAAGCTGCTCGGATAGATCCCCCATCATTTCCATATTTTTCATCTTCTCTAATAGTATCCACTACTGGCCTGATACCTCGCAGTCTTGCTACTTGCATTTGTTGGTGACCATAAGTGTTATAACCCGGACCATACTCTAATATTGACTGAAAGATATAATAAATATAAGATAACAAAATGTGCGTTTGAGAATTAAAAAAAATAATAATTATAAATTTTATAATAATGACTCAATTAAAATATTTAACATAAAAATTAAAAACTATTATTCACAAAAGATGACTATTCAAGGTCATTTGTCCGAAGAAAGAATACACAGCATTTTATAACAATAGCTTAGCAACATTTTGGATTAGAAAGAGAAAGATTATTTGTGTAGTGTGATAGATATACGTACATTACTTTCTAACACACTAAAAATAGCTGTGACGTATGTGGTAGAGTTACAGACATGTAATTATCTACTATACTGCCTTCTGTACTAATGCGTATCCAGTGGTGTTGTCATTCAAATCAAATTATTATTTTATGGTTAACGTGAAGTCTATATTATTTTATGCAAAAACGTAGATGAAGAAGAAAAATCTTTGAGAAAAGCATTATTTAAAAAGAATCAAAATTTTCAAATAAAATACATTTATTTTTTCAGTTAAAATGTACCCATAAAGATTTCGGGTTGCACGCCTATGGGTACGAAATGCAGTGAAGTTATCTACAAGTAATATTATATCAGCTCATAAATGACCTTGAATAGTCGTCTTTCGTGAATAATACTATAACAGTTGTATTTATAGCGACATGCACAGTTTAATGTCGCCTTTTTTAGTTCTATTGTATTCTTTGTTAACTATTGGTCAAATGACGTGAATTAGGACGTCACAATTACGTCGATTTTAGGTCATTTGTGTTACTTGGGTATTGATTTCCTTTCCTATTGTTCTATTTACTTTTTTTCTTTTTAAAACATTAGTATTATTAATTTGAAATAATTAGTTCTTTGACAGTGATATTTATCTGTCAGTTATATACATTTGAATAACTGCGCAACCAAGGAGTTTTATTAGTTTAAAGCGTAGGCTCCGGAATTTAAATTATAGATAATTTTATAAATTTATGTATAAAATATATAGAAAAGTGTTAATGCAAATCTGTAGAAAATTTAATATTCTTTAATTTTTATAATCAAGAAATTTTTCGAAGAAAAACTATTTCGAGCTACTAATAAAGTGCCATTTCCGGTTATCCGATTTAGACCAAAATCTAATCGGCTCTTTCCATTACAGAAAAAGTACGAAATTCAAGGTTTCAAAATTTTCTGATTGATAGTATTTGAGTTAGAGCGTAGACAGGAACCACACATACACACACGCACACGCCCACGCACACCTACACACACACGCACTCGCAACTGCGCGCGCGCGCTCTCGCACTCGCACATGCACACGCGCACACACCACACACACGCGCATACACCACACACACGCACACACACGCGCACACGCGCACACACGCACGCACACACACGCACACACGCGCGCATACGCGCGCACACTCGCACACACACTCACACACACTCACTCACACACACACACGCACACACACACACACATTTACCAAAATCTCGATATGCGATTTTTAGCACGATCCCTATACCTCCATTACCAAGGGTAGCGGGTGGTAAAAAGTTTATATAAACATATGTCTTAAAATGGTTCGTTTCTGAGTAGTTTTTTCAATTTTTTTTTTATTCAAAAAGATAGAAAACTGAGTCGATTGAAATTATAATAAATTTTCAAATCAAAGTTAGTTCCATGGGTAGCAACATACAGCTGAGCTTCGTTTTCTGAAAAATCTCAAATAGCTGTAATTCAGTAATGAACCATTTTAGGAAATTATGTTTATATATTTTTAGTCGTAGAATCCGCATGTGTATAGTCAGCCCACCATTTTTGTTACACTCTGTATATAAAATCATAAGTATAAGTTTTTCATGTTAGAATTTATTTCTTAATAATAAAAAGTTTATTATAATTAAATTTTATATAAATATTCAAAATAAATTAAAGATGTAAAATAAAATTTATTTCTACATTTTATTTTCTTACATCCCCCTGAAAATATTGGCTGGATCCGTCACTGGTCCCCCTCGATCAAGTACAACAAAATAAATAACTTACCTCATCACTTGCAGGTGCGCTATAGACTATGAGTATATTGACGAAAGATATGACGAAAAACAATCTTAAAATATTGTGTGACGTCATGTTTCTTATAAATGTACTACTGGATATCTGCAACAAAAGATTTATTGCACAGTTACTATTTATCAGTATAAACAGAGATACGATAATAAAAATTAGAAATGACACATTTCATTTAAATATGGTGAAAAGTAATTAAGTACGTAAATACTATACAATTACATTTTAAAATTATTATAATGTTTAAGTAACAATTTTCTTTACATTTAAAAGTTCATAATATGTTACTGCAGGCATGTAAAGTTTTTAAAAATAATTCAAGGTAATTTTTCAACATACTAGAATGCAGCTTTCTCAATCAAAAGATATAAATAATTACTATATGTTTTTGCTTTAATGGATTAAATGTGTTGAAGAATTTATTATGTAATAAAAGATACAAAAAAATCAAAATTATACATTTTTTACTAATTTTATAATATACAATTTCCTAATTGAGGTTTTTTCAAGGTAAACTACACTCGGATTTGTTTCATATTTACATTTTATCAGTGGTGTAGCCAGGATGTCTTCTTCGGGAGGGTTTTTTACATACAAAATTAGTCAATTTTAAAATGTTTAGCCCGTGCTAACTTTGGGCCATTCGGCAGGGGGTTTAAAAGAGACTATTATAAAAATAAATAGCGGCAAGCTGGAATAAATTTTATTCTCTTAATTTGGACCTTCTCAATAGGATACTATACTCTATCCGTTTTAACTATAGACTAGATGGCGTTTCGAGCGCGGCCTTTTTTACATGTATTAAATAAAAAATTCAAATTTTGGCGCCATTCCTGGATTTAAAAAAATTCTTTCTAATTGACATTTTTTCAGTAATTTTGTGTTGTACGTACATGTGCTAGTCTATTTTGTGTTTTTATGCATATACTTACTTATAATCTCCGTACCTTTCTCTACATTTCGGCGAAAGGGGCATGCATAAATGAAAACCACATTATACAAATAAATTTTAAAGAAAACAACGTAAAATAAAAATATAATTCACCTTTGAAATATAAATATTTACACTCTAAAATATATACATTGTATGTATAAACTATATACACCGTTAAATATGAACAAAATAATGTTCTAAACTAATTTCTTTGTTCCTGGGGTGATCCGAATGACCCTTTTTCCTCATGTTCGTTTATAGCTTTCCAAATATTACATCGTCCTATGCCCAGTTCTGATGCCACAATTTGGACACTTTCTAAGAAGGAATATGCATTCGTGGCACAATATGTGCAGTATAAATTATACGCCACTTTTTTGCCCGCTTCGGAAGACTATTTTAAAACATAGGCAGAGTCAGGTTCAGGATTTTTATCCATAATATTAACGCAGAGAACAATAACAAAACTAACGAAATACTAATTAAAAACTAAGAAAACGCGCACAATGAAAACTATAAAATATGAAATATAACGACAAAACACTATGAATATTATACATATAAACGAAAATCACAAACAGAACTGAACAGAAATTGATAATATGCAATAAATCGTGTACTATTAACTTTGTTGACATTTATATATTTTATGTCAGACGGTAAAATAATTGATACAGTTGTCAAGCTAATTTAAATTTCGCGTCAATTATTTTACTGAGTAAACTCGGTTCACTTTTGAACCAATCAGAGAGCTAGAATCTTAAGCCCTATATCACCCAACGCTCTATAGTTAAAACGGATAGAGTATAATTTTGTATGGTCTAGTGAAGTGACCCCGGATTTTGCCGCCATATTGTAAAAACCACGCGAAAAGTCATTTTTATTGATTTTCGATACCATGACGTCTTGGTCTTGGTCTTGATCTTGACAAAATCAAGACGAAGACTCGAGACAAGACATTTATGCAAAATCAAGACCAATACTCAAGACTAGGACGTCAAGACCAAGAGTCTTGACGAGAGTCTTGCAAGACTCTTGACTTAATTAGGATATATATATTTTTCCTACAACCGTGCGTGAAAAGTACACTATAGTTTGTAAAGTGTCACTTTTCAAGCACGAGTGCGTGAAAAGTACTTTCCACACACTAGTGCTTGAAAAGTAAATATGCGTTGCTAGGCAACATTAAAATTCGGTTAATTTAAATAACAAGAAGATATCGGGTAAATCAGCCATGTGAATAAAGCAGCCGAGTATCATCGTTTCGGTTAATTTACCTGTCAAGTATATAATTAGGAAGTAAATAACAATGAAAGTAATAAAATTTATTAAGAAATATCTATATACACTGTAAATGAAACAAATCTAATATTTTTTTAACAGATTGAGTAAGAACATTAACATTTTTTTGACACGTATTCTAACCTAATCTAATTTTTAATATTAAATGTACAATTTGTACATTATAAAAGAATAATTATCGTCTGTCTGAGATTCTTCCAAGTGTTTAAGTTACATTTTGTACAGTGTTACGAGAAAGAGTACTACAGTATTTGAAGCTGCTGGATGCCTGTACACTCAATATTATGAGAAACATCACTAACATTTCGGTTGAAGGAAAAATGTTGTATGCAATACGTGTGTAAAATAGTATTTTTTGTCTCGTGCTACAATTTCCGTAAAACATCGCACTCGACTAAAAAAAATGTACTTTACATACTTGTTACATAAATAACTATTTTATAATATATTATATACCACCTCAGGCGCTGAAATGCAATAGGCGCCAACATGCGACATATTAAATATATAAAATTTTAATACAGTTAATAAAATATGTAAGTAATTTAATGCACATAAAAAATATTTACAACCGATTCTTCGTTTGTCTTCGAAGCGATAACCGTCCATAAGAAAAAAATTGAAATAAAATAGAACTCGATGTGTCTATTAATTCTCTGGATGAAAGATTTAAAATTTTAAATGATTTACATTTAATGTTTAACTGATCTCAAAGAGGAACTAATAATTTTTTATTTAACCTTGCCAAAGAAACTAAAAAATGCACAAGAAAAATAAAATTTTATTTGTAAATTTAATTTTCATAACGTGTTGTAGATTTAGCTTTAAGAACTCTTCTAACATTAACATTACTAGTATTTAACTATAGCAGAAGCTAAAGGTTGAACGCAGGTTTTCTAAACTAAAAAAAAAAATTCGAGCAACAAACCCGTAACTATATGACCTAAGTACAATTTCCAAAATAAAACCAAAACTAAAACAATAGATAACCGAACTATTTGCTGACTGAACAGCTCGAAGGTCTAATTATTTAATAAATGTTTTTTTTACTGCGCAGTACTGTTTTTAACATGTTTAGTTCCTTTTTCTGCATTTTTGATGTTCAAATGCTTTTTTACATTTAAATATTTTATGAAATAAATTAAGATTTCTTCTTATTTAATAAATATTTTTCCTACCATACACTCGTTGCAATATTAATTTGAATATTCCAGGTTATTTGACGATATGGGGATGGGTAACTAGAAAATTATAAATAATTGACGTAGATTTTTTTCTTTTTTTTGATCTATAGAATTTTAGATCTTGTTTTTATTATAAATTACTAACACTATTTTTCGAAAAATTTAAAAGGCGCCGGTTTTGAGAATTGCCTTAGGCGCCACGATGCATCGGCCCGGCCCTACCCCTACCTGGGGTGTTAAAATATCATCAAATAATAACTGATTAATATTTATTAAATAATATATGAGTATATTTACAATATAAATTTTAGATTATTAAATATCGAAAAAAAAATTCATAAATGCCGTTTATTGTTAGTGAATCTACAGAGTAAACATTAATTTATATGTAGGCAAAATTATTTCAATTTTAAAGAACTGAATGATGCTATTATTCTTGTTTTTCTTTTCATAATAAAATGTGTATTGTAATAAGATAAATTTACACAATTTTATTTACCATAAATTAATAAAATCTGATGTGGCCAGCACATTACCTTCCGTCAGTTCTATGTATTTTGTATAAATGTCATACAGAAACTTCCTTGCAAAAGATTCTATTTCTTGTAAATTACTTTAAGGCAGTTGTATGTATTTTATACAAATTACACAATAAAATTATAATACAAACATACTGTCAACTGCACTAGACACGCACACCATCAATCAGAATTTTCTTAATATAGCAGCTGTTTCCAGCGTTATAGCATAGCTGGCTAATATACGATATTTAATTTCCTCATAATTTTTACCTTCCGTCACCTTTAGGTAAGGAAGGTATTGTCTTTGGTCAAAAAATTCGGTGGTGAGTTTTTGATGAATAAGCACGTTTTAGGGTCCCTAGAACACGATTTTACTATTTTTACGATGATGTCTGTATGTGTGTGTGTGTGTGTATGTATGTATGTGTGTATGTGTGTGTGTAACAAAATTAACTCTAATACTGCAATTCCAAAAATTATAATTCTTTCGTATTCCTCTTCGTTACATCCATGTGAAGAGCTGATTAGATTTTGGTTAGAATTGGTCAACCGGAAGTACCCTCATTTGAAGATTTTAACAGTTTTTCTTGAAAAAACGATGTTAAATATCATTTTTTCACATTGGATGTTATTATAAATATTAAAGATTATTTTATTCTCTATGCGATTTGAATGCATTTTATATTTCATATTAAGTGGATATAGAGTTAAAAAATTATAAAGACATTAAATATCATATATTAGCTAGCTATGCTATAACTCTGGAAACAGCTGATGTATTAAGAAAATTCTGATTGAAAGGTGTCAGTGTCAAGTGCAGTTGACAGTATGTATGTGTTATAATTTTACTGAAAATATAGGATCTTTTGCTTTCTGTATGGAATTTGTATAAAATACATACAACTGCCTTAAGGTAATGTACAAGAAATAGAATCTTTTGCAAGGAATTTTCTGTATGACATTTATACAAAATACATAGAATTGACGGAAGGTAATGTGCTGGCCACATCAGATTTTTTAACTCTATATTCATTTAATATAAAGTATAAAATGCATTCATATCGTATAGAGAATAAAATATTCTTTAATACCTATTTATTATAACATTTTTTGCCATCAGAGGTTTTAATAGTTGTTCAAAAATTATGAAAATTGGTATGCTTTTGTAATTTTGCTCGTAGAATCTAATGGTGATATCGCCAGCGGTATATAATTGACCATTTTTGGAATATGACCCAAAAATGGGCATTTTTGAGCAAAGTTTTGAGGACGAATATCTCGGACACGAAAAGAGATATCGACCTGTGGTTTTAAAATCTTAAATCTACGCACTGCAAACTACTTAAATACAAATTTTGAGAATTTTAATTTTTTTTTTAAATTTCGACCCTTTTTTAAACCACACCACCCTCATACCCAAAAATGGGTGTGCGGTACACGTTCAACGACCTCACCAGTAAATTCCTGGTTCCAAAAAACATAAGTATACCAATTTTCATCAAAATATTCAAACGGATACATTTATTATTAAACATTCTTTAAAATTGTTAAAAACTGAAAAAATCGCAAGAGGTACACCTTAGATTTTTTTGCGATTTTTGGCCATTTTCAGACTTTTCCTTCTGGAGATTGTAATAGTTGTTCAAAAATTATGAAAATTAGTATGCTTATGTAATTTTGCTCGTAGAATCTAATGGTGATAACGCCAGCGGTATATAATTGAACATTTCTGGGATATGACCCAAAAATGGGCATTTTTGAGCAAAGTTTTGAGGACGAATATCTCGGACACGAAAAGAGATATCGACCTGTGGTTTTAAAATCTTAAATCTACGCACTGCAAACTACTTAAATACAAATTTTGAGAATTTTAATTTTTTTAAAATTTCGACTCCTTTTTTAAACCACACCACCCTCATACCCAAAAATGGGTGTGCGGTACACGTTCAACGACCTCACCAGTAAATTCCTCGTACCAAAAAACATAAGTATACCAATTTTCATCAAAATACTCAAACGGATACATTTATTATTAAACATTCTTTAAAATTGTTAAAAACTGAAAAAATCGCAAGGGGTACACCTTAGATTTTTTGCGATTTTTGGCCATTTTCAGACTTTTCCTTCTGGAGATTGTAATAGTTGTTCAAAAATTATGAAAATTAGTATGCTTATGTAATTTTGCTCGTAGAATCTAATGGTGATATCGCCAGCGGTATATAATTGACCATTTTTGGGATATGACCCAAAAATGGGCATTTTTGAGCAAAGTTTTGAGGACGAATATCTCGGACACGAAAAGAGATATCTACCTGTGGTTTTAAAATCTTAAATCTACACACTGCAAACTACTTAAATAAAATTTTGAGAATTTTAATTTTTTTAAAATTTCGACCCTTTTTTAGAACACACCACCCTCATACCCAAAAATGGGTGTGCGGTACACGTTCAACGACCTCACCAGTAAATTCCTCGTACCAAAAAACATAAGTATACCAATTTTCATCAAAATACTCAAACGGATACATTTATTATTAAACATTCTTTAAAATTGTTAAAAACTGAAAAAATCGCAAGGGGTACACCTTAGATTTTTTGCGATTTTTGGCCATTTTCAGACTTTTCCTTCTGGAGATTGTAATAGTTGTTCAAAAATTATGAAAATTAGTATGCTTATGTAATTTTGCTCGTAGAATCTAATGGTGATATCGCCAGCGGTATATAATTGACCATTTTTGGGATATGACCCAAAAATGGGCATTTTTGAGCAAAGTTTTGAGGACGAATATCTCGGACACGAAAAGAGATATCTACCTGTGGTTTTAAAATCTTAAATCTACACACTGCAAACTACTTAAATACAAATTTTGAGAATTTTAATTTTTTTAAAATTTCGACCCTTTTTTAGAACGCACCACCCTCATACCCAAAAATGGGTGTGCGGTACACGTTCAACGACCTCACCAGTAAATACCTTGTACCAAAAAACATAAGTATACCAATTTTCATCAAAATATTCAAACGGATACATTTAATATTAAACATTCTTTAAAATTGTTAAAAACTGAAAAAATCGCAAGGGGTACACCTTAGATTTTTTGCGATTTTTGGCCATTTTCAGACTTTTCCTTCTGGAGATTGTAATAGTTGTTCAAAAATTATGAAAATTAGTATGCTTATGTAATTTTGCTCGTAGAATCTAATGGTGATAACGCCAGCGGTATATAATTGACCATTTCTGGGATATGACCCAAAAATGGGCATTTTTGAGCAAAGTTTTGAGGACGAATATCTCGGACACGAAAAGAGATATCGACCTGTGGTTTTAAAATCTTAAATCTACGCACTGCAAACTACTTAAATACAAATTTTGAGAATTTTAATTTTTTTAAAATTTCGACCCCTTTTTTAAACCACACCACCTTCATACCCAAAAATTGGTGTGCGGTACACGTTCAACGACCTCACCAGTAAATTCCTCGTACCAAAAAACATAAGTATACCAATTTTCATCAAAATACTCAAACGGATACATTTATTATTAAACATTCTTTAAAATTGTTAAAAACTGAAAAAATCGCAAGGGGTACACCTTAGATTTTTTGCGATTTTTGGCCATTTTCAGACTTTTCCTTCTGGAGATTGTAATAGTTGTTCAAAAATTATGAAAATTAGTATGCTTATGTAATTTTGCTCGTAGAATCTAATGGTGATATCGCCAGCGGTATATAATTGACCATTTTTGGGATATGACCCAAAAATGGGCATTTTTGAGCAAAGTTTTGAGGACGAATATCTCGGACACGAAAAGTGATATCTACCTGTGGTTTTAAAATCTTAAATCTACACACTGCAAACTACTTAAATACAAATTTTGAGAATTTTAATTTTTTTAAAATTTCGACCCTTTTTTAGAACGCACCACCCTCATACCCAAAAATGGGTGTGCGGTACACGTTCAACGACCTCACCAGTAAATACCTTGTACCAAAACACATAAGTATACCAATTTTCATCCAAATATTCAAACGGATATATTTATTATTAAACATTCTTTAAAATCGTTAAAAACTGAAAAAATCGCAAGGGGTACACCTTAGATTTTTTGCGATTTTTGGCCATTTTCAGACTTTTCCTTCTGGAGATTGTAATAGTTGTTCAAAAATTATGAAAATTAGTATGCTTATGTAATTTTGCTCGTAGAATCTAATGGTGATATCGCCAGCGGTATATAATTGACCATTTTTGGGAAATGACCCAAAAATGGGCATTTTTGAGCAAAGTTTTGAGGACGAATATCTGGGACACGAAAAGAGATATTGACCTGTGGTTTTAAAATCTTAAATCTACACCCTTCAAACTACTTAAATACAAATATCAGAATTTTTTTTTTTAAAATTTCCCCCCTATTTTAATACGCACCATCCTCATACCCAAAAATCTAATGTGACCAACACCAAACCTCCCGCTATTTAATTTTTATTAATTTAAATATACATACTTACATATTTAGTTATTGCGGAAACTGTATTAAGATCCATTCCATATAACTAGGGTTCTATTTACTATTTTCTTTTTAAAACGTTACTGCTATTAATTTGAAATGATTAGTTCTTTGACAGTCACATTTATCTGTCAGTTACACACATTTAAGATATGAACTGCGTAACCAAGGAGTTTTGCTTGTTTAAAGCGTAGGCTCTGGGATTAAATTTATAGATAATTTTATAAATTTATCCATAAAATATATAGAAAAAGTATTAATGCAAATCTGTAGAAAATTACAGAAAAAGTTCGAAATACAACGTTTCAAAAGTTTCTGAATAATAGTATTTGAGTTAGAGTAAAGGATCCACGCACACACACACACATACACACATACACACATACATACACACAGACATCATCGTGAAAATGTTAAAATTGGATTCTAGGGACCTTAAAACGTGGTCATTTAGCAAAATCTCGATATGCGATTTTTAGCACGATTCCTATACCTCCTTTACCAAGGGTAGCGGGAGGTAAAAATAAGTATTTTCGTAAAGTAAAAATCAAATATGGGTTCCATTTAAAAAAATCTGATGCACATTATCTTTCGTCAGTTCAATGTATTTTGTATTAAAAATGTCATACAAAAAGTTCCTTGCAAAAGATTATATTTCTTGTACATTACCTTAAGGCAGTTGTATGTATTTTATACAAATTCTATTAAAAGATCCTATATTTCCAGGAAAATTATAATACAAACATACTGTCAACTGCACTTGACACTGACACCTTTCAATCAGAATTTTCTTAATATAGCAGCTGTTTCCAGAGTTATAGCATAGCATATGATATTTAATTTCTTTATAATTTTTTTACTCTATATCTATTTAATATAAAGTATAAAATGCATTCAAATCGTATAGAGAATAAAATATTCTTTAATATTTATAATAACATTAATTGTGAAAAAATGATATTTAACATCGGTTTTTCAAGAAAAACTGTTAAAATCTTCAAATTAGGGTACTTCCGGTTGACCAATTATAACCAAAATCTAATCAGCTCTTCACATGGATGTAACGAAGAGGTATATGAAAGAATTATAATTTTTGGAATTGTAGTATTAGAGTTATCGCATCAGAAAATTTTGTCACACACAGACACACACACACACACACACACACACACACACACACACACACACGCACACGCACACACACGCACACGCACACGCACACGCACACGCACACGCACACGCACACGCACACACGCACACACACGCACACACACATGCACAAACACATACAGACATCATCGTAAAAATAGTAAAATCGTATTCTAGGGACCCTAAAACGTGCTTATTCATCAAACCCACCACCGAATTTTTTGACCAAAGACAATACCTTCCTTACCTAAAGGTGACGGAAGGTAATAAATTTATAAAAAGTAATGTCTTTTTACATAGTAATTATAAAGAAAATACGCAATATAACAAAAGTATTAAATAAATAATTTCAATAACCATTTTATGCTACCTATTAATTTAATTTTATTAAGTATATATTTCATAATTTATTTCAAATTATTTTACTGAATCTGCAAGTATTCGTATTATTTTAATTTACCATACAATATTATCCAAATATGGAGAAAGATTTGACAACTTCGTTAAGATAGTATGAATGTAGGTATTACCATGTTTGTTAATAACATTAGAATAACAACAATTGCGCGCATTTAAGTTATTTTAAATATTGTAATGTCAAAACTTACCAATAATTGAAAAGTATTAATAAAAACCAATCCGCATGTTTAATATTTGCACAAACTAAACAAATTTGTCCGACTCGTTAGCGAATCATTCACAAAATAACTTTCAATTTCTTCGATTTCGCACGTAGCCGCGCATTGTACAATATTCAGGGACGGTGCGATATTTTCATTTGGGGACAACGCAGTGGCGTAGTTAGGCACTTGACTTAATTAGTACAATGAGTTGGCCACAGTGACTGGAGTAAGAAATTGGCAGCACGTTTTTAACTTACTTTCTCTTGTTGCGATATTGTTTACTATGTTATTTCGCATGTTGTAATATCATTAAGAAGACATAATTTGACGTAATACTTTGCACTCTTTTTAACTGTGATTGCAATGTCAACACAGTGACGTACAATAATTTTTTTTAGTAAAAAAATATTTTTTTTTTACCTTCCGTCACCTTTAGGTAAAAAAATTAGCTAAAGTCGTTGTGACAAACGGTATGAGGACGTTTATAACGATATTACTTAGTGAATACGATTTTTACAAAATGTCGTTAAGGATCACATCGTTACATTTATAAAAAAATCTGATGCATTATTTGTTGCAGAGTGAGTTAAAATTCTGTGAAAGTGACTTAATTTTTTTAACTCATATAAATAAAATAAATAAATAAACAGTTACTTATAGTTTATAGTTGTTACTATGGAGTTAATAATAACAGTATAAACGTCAAAATTGAATAAAATAGATTTGTTAAATAAAATCTGATGTGGACACCACACGACTTCCTTGTACGCAAGACCAATATGAAGATGAAGTATAGACCCAATTATAAAATTGCACATGTTTGACGCAATTTGACATTAACATCTATTTTTATTTTTTTGTTATTTTTTGTCCTAATCCATAGCAAGCTTCATTACAAAAACCAAAAAGTATATGTTTTAAATTTACATATCTCGCTTATACAAAGGGCTAATTTAATAATACTTGATGTGCTAGACGCAGAATTTAATTCTCTAAAACTCTTATTTGAAGCATTTCTTTCTAAAATCAAAATGAAGCCATTTTATTCAAGAAAAACTGTTAACAAGTTCAGGTAATATATCACTTCCGGTTAGCCTGTTTTAACCAAAATCTGCTATGTTATTCCAATTGATATAAAAGTCTTATATACCAAATTTGAAACGTTTTGGATTATATTTTAATATAGTTTTTCATTAAAATCTATTATAGGCTTCAAATAAAGTACCATTTCTGGAAATTATGTAATGACCAAAAAAGGAGGTGCACAACTAGATGTTATAGAAGTCCTAAATACAAAATTTGAACTTTCTACAGCTTACCGCTTTGAATTACGCGAGGTACGTACAGACGTCACGACGAAATTAGTCGGAATGGATTCAGGGATGGTCAAAATGGATATTTCCGTTGAAATCTCAAAACCGAAATTTTTCGCGATTACAATACTCCCTTTACTTCGTACAAGGAAGTAATAACGATAGTTGTTATATAACGATATTTTTACAGAATAAGCTTGTTAATGTTATAAATATTTAAGAATATTTTATTCTCTATACGATTTGAATGCATTTTATACTTCACATTAAATGGATATAGAGTTAAAAAATATAATATATTAGCCAGCTATGTTATAATTCTGGAAACAGCTGCTATATTAAGAAAATTCTGATTGAAAGGTGTCAGTGTCAAGTGCAGTTCACAGTATATATGTGTTATAATTTTACTGGAAATATAGGATTTTTTGCTAGAAACTTTATGGAATTTGTATAAAACATATACAACTGCCTTAAGGTAATGTATAAGACATATAATCTTTTGCAAGGAACTTTCTGTATGACATTTATACAAAATACATAGAACTGACGGAAGGTATTGTGCTGGCCACATCAGATTTTTTAATTATCAAACAAAATTACATAAAATGATTCAAACTTTTAAGTTAAATTTAGAAAAAAATTTTTTTTAATTTAACAGCAAATTTTCTCAGTTTTAGAAAAACAATTTTTCAAGATTGCAATTAACCGAACAAAGTTACAAAATTTTATGAATACTTCAACCATTTATATGTCATTTATTTTAATTACTATGCTGTTAGGGAAATATTTTAATTATTTCAAATATACCTACAATCAGATATTGAACTCTCATTATATAAATTAACAATAATGAATAATAAGCAAGTTTGAGAAATAATTTCTCATACCTGTTTCTATAAACAAAATGACTTAATTAGGTAAGACATTATGTTGAGTTTATAAGTGCAGGAATGTACTCGTACATACAGTATGATTGAAAAAATAGGCAAATGGCTATTTTAAATAATAGTTGGACGCTAGCTATTTTGCCGCCCAAGGCGAACATTTCTATTGCGCCCCAATGGGAGGGGGAGGGGGGTGTATTTAAAATATGTCATAGATAGGTATATACATAACGATGAATTTTATTTTAAAATTAAATACTTACTATAAGTGTCTAACTACAATGTTTTGGTTCAACTCTACGCAATACGAACACACCTACACACATGTGCGTGCGTGCGTGCGTGCGCGTGTGTGTGTGTGTGTGTGTGTGTGTGTGTGTGTGTGTGTGTGTGTGTGTGAGTGTGCGTGCGTGCGTTCGTGCGTGCGTGCGTGCGCGCGTGCGCGTGCGTGTGCGTAATTTTGAAACCTTGTATTACTACCTTATTCTATTATGGGAAGAAGCCATTAAATTTTGGTGTAAATCAGATTACCAGAAATGGTACTTTACTTGAAGCTCAAAATAGTTTTTCTTCGAAAAATATCATCAAATTTTATTTTTCGAGATTTGTGTCCTTATGAAAATTAAAGATTATTAAATTTTCTACAGATTAGCATAAATAGGTTTTTTTATATATTTTATGGATAAATTTATAAAATTATCTATAATTTATATCCCGGAACCTACTCTTTAAACAAGCACAACTCCTTGGTTACACAGTTCATATCTCAAATGTATGTAACTGACAGATAAATGTCACTGTCAAAGAACTGATCATTTCAAATTAATAATAGTAACGTTTTAAAAAGGAAATAGTAAATAGAACTATAGTTATATGAAATGGATCTTAATACAGTTTACAGCATAACTAAATATGTATATTTAAATTAATAAAAATTAAATAGCGAGAGGTATTGTGTGCGAAAAATTTCGGTTTTCATATTCGTCGTGACGTTTGTACGTACGTACGTATCTTGCATAACTCAAAAACGGTAAGCCATAGAAAGTTGAAATTTTGTATTTAGGACTACTATAACATCTAGTTGTACATCTCCCTTTTTGGTCATTACATATAATTTCCAGAAGTGGAACTGTACTTGAAGCCTATAATAGATTTTAATGAAAAACTATTTTAAATTTTAATCCATAACAATAACATAATAGAAGTGATATATTACCTGATGTTGTTAAAAATTTTTTTTTTTTTTGAATAAAATGGTTTTATTTTGATTTTAGAAATAAATGCTTCATATACTAGTTTTAGAGAATTAAATTCTGCGTCTAGCACACCTAATATTATTAAATTAGCCTTTTGTATAAGCGAGATATGTAAATTTAAAACTTATATACTTTTTAGTTTTTGTAACAAAGCTTGCTATGGATTAGGACAAAAAATTACAAAAAAATAAAAAAAATTAATGTTAATGTCAAATTACGACAAATGCGTGAAATTTTGTAATTGGGCCTATATTTCATGTTGTTTCCGTCCAGTGTGTAAGTGAATGGATGTGATTGATAAGGTGCTTAAAGAGAGGAAGTTTCCGAGTGGGAAGAGAAGAAAAGCGTGTATGAATACGATTATGAATGTGGTCGAGGCGAAAGAAGTGTGCTTAGAATGTGTGGTGACGGATTATTGTTTCGTAACTATTATTGTGGTTCGGTTGCGGTATTTCGGTACCGAAAATCGGTCATTTTAATATGTTAAGAGTTAGGAATATTTGTTGTATGATGTCAGGTTAGTAAGAATGTTGTTGAAAGAGAGAGTGATTATTTTTGTGGTTGATATTATTCTTTCGGGTTTGTGCTAACCCACTTAGTGGGAAATGTGTGATTTTATGTATGTATGTTTATATGTATGTATATTTAATGTTGGTTTTGTGTACAAGGAAGTCGTGTGGTGTCCACATCAGATTATTTTCTTTGTTTATAAAAACAAATTTCGCAACTATCCATGTAGTAATAGGTATTTGATATTATCCATTGCAATTTCTATGTTATCTTAAGTTAGATACATGCAGGGTCGGATTGGCCAGTCGGGATAATCGGGAATTTCCCGAGGCCGCGGCTTTTTGAGGCCGCTGCTCGGTTATTACAAACTAAAATTTGAGTACGTAGCATCATCTAATTAACTTCACTGAGTAACCGTTCTTATTTAGATCGTTTTTAATATTTTCTAATTCTTGACAAACTTTCTTTCGGTGTTGCAGACATAGTCTGAGGTGGAATATATGAGGTTTTGATAATTTCCTACTTTGTAGATTGTTAATGATTGGAATTATAGTTAAGGTATTATCCGGTGTTGGTGTGTTGGTTTACGGTAGGGTAGACTGATGTTACTAGTCCATGGTTCATTTTCTCTGTTAAAACATCCAAGAACGGAAGGAATCCTTGAGATTTTTTCTCCATTGTGAACCTAATATAAAGTATCATCGATATATCTAAGCCAAAGTTTAGGTCTCATATTGGCTGTATCTAGTGTTAATTCTTCAAAAAATTTCTTGTATAAATTGTCTATAACTGAGAAGAACCCATCAACAAAATATCTATCTTTTTTTGGAAATATGGCAAGAAGATTTTGTGGTTTTAATTGTATTTAGTTCAAAAGTTCCACAAAATAATTTGAATTCTTCACATATGATGTTCTTTTTCCTTGAAGTGGCTGAATGATTGGTAATAGAAATTGCGAAAGTTCGTAAGTAGGAGAATTTATGGAATTTTTGACGGGTTTCTGAGATGCTTAAATCTTTCTTATGGATTTTTGGAAGCCCCCCTGTACAGGTGTGGAAGCTTGCTAAAATATGGAGTGAGATTTGTTCTTGTTCTAAACGGAATATAATTCTTTATATATCTTAAGAGCACGGTACACGGTTTTCTATAGACGTAGCAGAATGTTTTCCAAGTTTTTTATAATTTCCTTGATTCAAAAGCTCTTCTATTTTCTGATCATATAAATTGATATCCAATATTACTGTAACACTTCCATTATCTGCGGGTAGAATCTTGGTTGTGTTATCTTTCAATGATTTATTTTCTTCTTTTTCAAAATTAGGTATGATCACATATTTTTTGCTTCAGAATTTTCCTCACTCTCCATTTATTAATAATTTAATGTTGTCTACAACTTTTAAACGAAACTAAATATTATTTTCTTAACTACAGAATGTTCTATATTTTAGATACTATTTTTAGGAGCGTTTTTTTATATTTCAACATCTTTTATAACTGTTCAATTTTTATGTAGGGAAAAATTCGTATTATCCAACACCAAAACTAATTTATTACTTTGTTGTAATATAAATATAAATTTTTAAAAAACTGGAGATGAGGCTGATCATTCTAGAATTTTCCCGGGCCGCTGAATCTTCCCAATCCGGCTCTGGATACATGTTTATGTATATTAGTATATTCCGTAACTTAACCGCGGTGACCAAGGTTCTGGTTATGCGTTCCGTAATGTAACCAAAACATAATTTCAGGTTCGCGGTTCAATTTCGGAATGTGGTTCCTGAAAGTTTTGGTTACTTTTTCGTGACCACGACGACCACCATTTTTTTGTGGTTGTTGTGGTCATCATATTTTTATTTCTTATAATATAATAAATAATATTGTGTAAACATATAATTACTATACATATACTGATATGTATAATATTTACGTTAGTATAAGGATAGACAAAAGTTATGTTGTCACTTATTTCTAATGACGCGGTGGTTCCCTGCTTTACCGACACAAATTAACCAAGATGTTCCGAATCACAACCACTTTTCAGTGACCATAACCTGACCACTTGAACCATAACTACGGTCGTGGTTAAGTTACGGAATATACTATATGTATCCACAGTCCCTATGTGAGTGATTATAATTTTTATTTTGCTTTATGTGTATAATGGGAATGGGTATGTGAAATAACAGTGTTGCAACAATTAATACAAAAGGATTGTTATCTATAGACAACTGTAGTTGTAGTATCTGCAAAAAACATAATTTTACTAGCTAATAAAGTTTTCTTATAATAGGAAAAATAAAGAACCAATATTACAATCATAGTAATAAAAAACAACGCTAGAATTACCTACGCCACTGCACTGAAATGAAATTGCACTAATTGTTGCTTCAATCAAATTACAACTTCTTCCTCTACCGTATAATATACTATTTTTCCTACAATCGACCGTACTTTGTACTTAACGTACGTTTTCATTAATTATATAACAAAAACAATGTCGGGCAAAAGGTTCCTGGAACACTGTTAAAGTGCGCAATTTTAAATACGGGTTAGTGAAATGATAAGAGCAACAAAATGCCCGGAAACGAATTATAAACAGTATCAGTATTTCAGAATAAGGTAGTTTGAATAGCTTATACGGTTGAAATTTGTAATTGTTACTAAGGCCCGGTATTTTCATCTCTGTGTATTTTCTGACATTTTCTAAATTTTGTTTCATAGAGCTACTTATGTAAAAAATGAAATACTGCAAAAGACATCAAATTTACTCTAGTAGGTATAACCCGTATAACGGTGTAGTATCTATTGGCGACTAAAATTAACGTGAATCCCTCAAGCGGACGATATTTGCAACTATTGAAAATGGTATTCTGTTATTCAACTTTACAGTAAATATATATAGTGCATTGGATTCCTTGCCGGTTTCTTGTTTGTCTTTTTGTTTTAAAATACATATAAATTACTTTGCAATATGAGCAAAGAACGAAAAAATATTAACGTCAATTGCTGCGTTTATGGCTGTCATTCTCAGGGCACTAAGAAATTATCTGTCCCAAAAATTGGGAGAGGACGAGTGACATCCAAAATAAATTTGGTAAAATGGAGTCTATCGACAAAAGAGAGGGCTGGATTAGGAAAATAAAAACTGGGAAACATGTAACGAATCATAACTGGATAACAAAAATGAAAAGTATTCTATTATTTCCTGACCGATTCATGAGTAAAATAATACACTTTTCACTTAATGTGTAGCATTCAATATATTTCTTACACTTGTAATTAAAACAATTTGAAAGATATTTGACATTAATTCCATTTTAATTTCCTTAACTAAGTAAATACATATTTATTTAACATCCATGAATAATATATGGTAATACTTTACTATCTTGTGCAAATTATTAAGACAGCTGTAATGTGTTTGCACTGGCCACTATGGCCACCTATACACGAGCATTTTGTAAATAATCAATTGTAAATTTAAAGTTCTTCTAATCTCATGAGGATGTGACGTTAGAGTACTTGTTTAAACACAGCCCCAACACAGCCCATTAAAATAACAACCCACGATTCAACAATTCTCCCCCTTCTATAAAACTTGGAGAAGAATTTGTTGCCTCCAAATAAGTAAACATTTCCTTAGTAATAAGTCTAAGATAACTTGCTTCGAATGTCATTATAATTTAAGTACGTGCACAAAATTATTACTAACACTATTTATAAAAAGTTTAATGAATTTGTTAGTATACTTCAAAACGAATGTTGGTTATACAATGTTTCTGTATGCGATCTTGTAGCACAATACCATTTTCAGAGCACGTGTATGCTACAACACTAGCGCCGCCATCGGTAGTTTTAGTCGCCAATAGGTGAGTGTACAACGTGTATGCATTACGAATAATGGGTAACTAACTGGGCTAGTTCATACAGTGTGCCGCTAGATATCAGGTTTTGTTGCGACCCGGTTTTTACACAAAATATTTAAAATTTTAAATTATTCATATATAAAGCATAATATATATTTCCAATACATTACCTTTTATCTTTTGTCAATTCTATGTATGTATTTTGTACAAATTCCATTGAGAAGGTTTCTATATTTCCAGTAAAATTATAAAACAAACATATGTCAAATGCACTTGACATTGACATCTTTTAATCAGAATTTCCTTTGTCCTAGTACCTATTTCTATAGTTATAGCATAGCTGGCTGCCGCAAAATCGCACATTTTGGCACCTTAGAAAGACTATATTTCTCTTTATTTGATCCATACCCTGTTGTGCAACCTGTAGCAAAACATTTTCTATTTAAACGTAAACTAATTTTAACCTGTAACCACAACCGGCACACTGCGGCACACCAACTGTCAAACACGTGTGAAATGGTATAGGGGCGCCTTAGCGCCATTTTGTTACCCAGTTACTTTGCCATGTCAACGCATCTCGTGTTCGCCTATAGATATTACACCGTGGTAGGTATTAATTAATTTACTCAGGTACTAATAATTTAATTTCATAAAAACTACTTCTAGAAAAATTTACTGCGGTGTATTGAAATAAGAATTTACCCCTGTCGGAAGGTAGGGGCGTATCTAAGATGTGGTTTTGTTTTTCCAAAATATTTCATAGGACACTAGATAATGGCAGAAAACTGAATTTGGTCAATTTTTTTACCGCTCGCTAGGAGAGGTATTGGATTCATGCTAAAAATCGCATATCCAGATTTTAGTGAATAAGCACGTTTAAGGTCCCTAGAATCCGATTATAACATTTTTTCGATGATGTCCGTATGTGTGTGTGTGTGGATGTGTGGATGTTGGATCCACGATTTCTCAAATACTATAAGATAAGACAATTTTAACTACGGATTCCTTAATCTAACAATAATGGGGGTTGATTAAGTTTTGGTAACAATTGGACAACCGGAAGTAGTAGTTACAAGAGAAAAATCATCTAAATATTATTTATCGAAAATTTATGTAAATACTTATATTAAAGAACGTTAAATTCTTTATTCGATAAATATAAATTCATTATTATATCTTCTATAGATTTAGAGATAAAGAAATGCATATAAAACAATTTGATGTAAAAATTCTCAGATCAAACTACTTCAAGGCAAGAAATTCAAATGTTTGTAATTCACACATAAATGTCACTGTCAACAATATTTGTATGCCACTGTCAAAAATATTTGTACATCATTATGAAGATTATGAAAATATATAAAAAGTCAACAACGCAAAAGAATATACCTAAAAAAGAATACAAAAGGAATTTGCAAAAAATGACGAATAAAAGAAAAAGAAAAAGAAAAGGAAAGTAGAAAAAAAATTCAGGATATTGAATATAAAGAAAATATATGTATTGTACATAATTTCTATTAAAATAATTATTTTGTAGTGAGACATGAATATATGTATTTGTATTTAAAAATATTTTTCGTTTTATGCGTACAACCGGGTAAAATATCTGGCGAGAGGTTATGTGCTGGCCATATCAGATTTTTTATTTATTTTGAAATTACTTCTATACTATCAGTAATTGAGAAAAATATTTCAAATAAAAAAGTTGCATATATTTATTGTCTATCCAGTGGCGTACAAAAATATTTTTTATGGGTAAATTTTCGAGATATAACACAAACTTACATTTTTTTAAATGGAACGCATATTTGATTTTTACTTTAAGAAAATCATTATTTTTCTCTTTCGATTGGTATAAGGGTTATCGTTTTTTATATGATTTTTCAAATCATACCTGGTATACCTACTTACGTTAACTTAAAAATATAGAATTAAAATTAAATCACAATCCGTGGTAGGTATGGAATATGTTAATATCTAATATTTGAAGGATAAAACAAATTTAAAATACAAACCTTTATACCAATTTTTTAAAGTAAAAATCAAATATGGTTCCATTTAAAAAAATATAACTTTGTGTAATATCTCAGAAATTTACCGATAAAAAAATATTTTAGTAAGCCACTGTATAGACAATAAATATATGTAACTTTTTTCTTTGAAATATTTTTCTCAATTACTGATCGTATAAAAGTAAATTCAAAATGAAAAAATGACCAAATTCAGTTTTCCGCCATTATCTAGTGCCCTATGAGAAATTTTTGGAAAACAAAAGCATATCTTAGATGGCCCCCTACAGGTGCACAAAAAGTTCCATTTATGGGGACACACTGTATAATTAAAGTGAGTGTGATATGGTATAACATCCCACGGTGATATATAAAATTTATTAATAGCTGAAACTTACTTTATTATTCCCACTTAAGGGAAGTAATGTTTTCGGTACAAAAATTCGGCACATTTTTATTATTTTTACAATGATGTCTGTGGCAGCAAAAGAATATTGCCTTTCACCGTTTTCTAATTTATTTCCATTTCTAAAATAAGATCCAAGAAGAAAAGCTTTGATTACTTTAGATAACATTTTTGGCAATATCTCATGTCAAACTGATATTTAATTTGTTCTTTCAAATTAGACATACCTATCTTTGTTCATAGCTTACTCCGAGTTAGGTTTCTTTTTATTGAACACACTCTACACCCAAATCATTCAAGCAGCCGTTGCACGTCATCAATAAAAAATGAATAAAAGTAACTAAATGTATGACGTCATGTCTTGGCAGTGGCGTACCTAAGTGAAATGGTGCCCAGGGCAAGGGTTGTAATTGCGCCCCGTGTCAACAATGTAAAATCAAGATTACTTCTTTCTCGCTTTAGTGTAGCGAGATATGTGGGCACTTGTATTGTTGTTGAAATTACTTAAGAATTTCAATATATATATATATATATATATATATATATATATATATATATATATATATATATATATATATATATATATATAGGGTGTTTCATAATATATGCGCAGGACTTCAGGATGTGATAGCTCGTCCAAAAATATGAAAAAAAGTTTCTCATAATAAGCTATGTTTTGTGCGGATTTTTTTTAAAGTCAATTGGTGAAGATTTTGTAGGGGTAGTGGGTGTTTTTCTCCCCAACTTCTACGCCACTGGAAAAAGTACAGTTTTGAGCCGCCCATTTGAACCGCCAATGTTTTCTACACAAAAAAGGTACTCTTGGTCATAAGCTCTAAAGTTGACCGTTTTCGAGAAAAATCAACTTTTATGTTGGTGTACATAGGAGATTAACATGGGAAATCAGTTTTTTGCAATTTCCTGCTCGCCTAATTATTTTAAGCAAAAACGCGTCAAATAAAAGTTTTAGGGCATAAAATTCTGCATATAAATCAATAAACAGAATTACATTTACATGCTTTGTAACGACAGAAATTAATTATGAAAATGTCGAAAATTACGTTGAAAATATCGACAGCCATGGAATTGAACAAAAAAAAAAATAAATGCTTGACGTTTTATTAAATTGTCAGAAACGTCAAATAAGTTAACTTACGTTGTGACAGATAAAACGTCACGCATTTATTTATTTTTTGTTCAATTCCATGGCTGTCGATATTTTCAACGTAATTTTTGATATTTTCATATTTAATTTCTGTCGTTATAATGCATGGAAAGGTAATTCTGTTTATTGATTTAGATGCAGAATTTTATGCTCTAAAACTTTTACTTGACACATTTTTGCTTAAAATAATTAGGCGAGCAGGAAATTGCAAAAAACTGATTTCCCATGTTAATCTCCTATGTACACCTTTAAGACAGACACACGGTATATATATATATATATATATATATATATATATATATATATATATATATATATATATATATATATATATATATATATATATATATATAAATAATTTCAACACCATGAATGAATCAGCACAATAACAAAATAATTATCAATATACGGGTGTTCTGTGACTCGACCGACATACTTATACCATATATTCCGGAGGTCATTACGCTCAAAAACGCTCATCAAAGCAAGATCACTTAATAGATCTTGACCCATGGAGACTCTCAGATAATTTAAGACTAGTTTTAATTTGTTGAAAGATCTTTCACAGCTAACGATGGAAACTGCAATAGTAACGATGGAAACTGCAATAGTCAACATTATTTGCATGGATATTCGAAGATTTTTCGCCGTTAGCGTTTTTCGGTTTCATCATTCCAGTTTTGACAGAGACTAAGTCCATCAAAGTTTCTCTTTCATTGCGAAAATGATATCTTAGAAACCTTTCAAATATAAGGCGGCATCATGAAAGTTCATATTTATATCTTGCAGTCTTTTCTGAACTCTATCAATAGGAATGAGTACTCCAAAATTCAAGTAGAGTCAGAAAATCGGTGTACAATTGCGTATCATCACTTCTTGTTTCACTCGTTTCATGTGCATCATCCATTATAGTCTCGAGAACTTAGAGTATGCCGTCAAGGTAGTTGTTTATGGGCTTCACAGCTTCCACTTTTGAACTCCATATTGTTTTAAACTCAGATTTAATAACTATGGGCACAGCGTTTTTGAGTATTTCCCAGCGTTGCGTAGACAATGAAAAAACAGATAGAGAGCTTTAACAATTCCGAAAAATGTCAATACGCACAGTAATAAACAGTTTTATCACTTCAAAGTTACATACGGATACCAAGGGCTCCAAGCAGCGCCCCCTTGGTTCTGGCGTCCAGGGCACCTGCCCTGTTTGCCCCGCCCTAGGTACGCCACTGTGTCTTGGTACATTTACGTAGGTTTAAGAATCGTAATGAAAAATGTAATACTGGTTGCATACAATCTTATTTCAAAATTTAAAGATATTTTAGAGACTATTTCACTCATAATTTTATAAACCAATGGATTCTGCCTAGTTACCAAGTTTTATTTCGACATAATACCGTCACATTTTGCATCCTTTGAGCAAATAAGATGTTGAATTTTTACAAGTAAATGAGTTTTGATAAGATTATAATTAACGAATTTGTAAATAACTATTCGTAATATTTGTGAATAATAAATATTTTATATAATTTAACTAGTATTGTCTCTTGGATAAATAATAACAAGCACTAATTTATAAATAAACAGGAATGGAATGAAAATACAACTCACAACGTACAAAAATCTTTCGAACACAATGCAAATATTTCTGAAATTGACAAATTCAAATAATAATCGTGAAACAAAAGTGTAAACATAGAAAATATTAATGTTACCAATTGTAGCAACAAATAAATGAATAATATAATATAGATGTCATTATTTATATACTATTCTTGTCATATAAGTTAAATAATAAACTCTACTAAACATCTAAATAATAATTCTATAAGGCCATACACTTTTTAACAGTTAAAAATGATTAAAATTTTATTTCATTTTTCAATATTAGTTATTTTACTGTATTAAAGTTGGTACAGTATTTGATGATGTGCAACGGCTGCTTGAATGATTTGGGTGTAGATATATATTTATTTACTTTTAACAAACTTAGTTAGTTAAAACTTTAATACGTTCCGTATGTTGTTTACAATTCAGATGGGGTGAATTGAAATACTGAATATAAATAAAAATAAATTTATTAATAATTACAATATAAAACGGAATGCTACATCGTTTTCTTTGAGTACCTATTTCACAGCTTAAAGAACATTTGATGTATTAAAGCGGTATATTTGACCTGAATATAATTAAAACACTGGCACAATATATTAAAGCGAGACTACTTCAGAACTGGATTTGGCACTGATGAAAAATATTTCTCTCAGATTTTATCTTGCACATGGAGTTCCAGATACAGCATCCGCCACGCTGTTCATCCACACCCTAAAGTTAACCTGTTCATAGTCGAGTCTTCCGAAGAGGAACCTGGGCATGCTGTTTGTCATCATCCACACATTGCCTTCACGGTCTAGCTTCACATCACTAGGGTAAATCATCCTCTCTGGGTCCTGGTGCACCAGACCTTGAGTTTCGGGCGTAAGGGGTCGGTCCGCGCGCCAACAGAACAAACCGTTTTTGTTCACTTCGCCCATGAAGATGATGTTGGTGGGCTGGTGGAGTTCATGGGTAGAGGATTGACCCTTGGGGCCGCGCTCACCTGCAACCTAAACAAGAAAAGTTGATTGTCATTTTTTATATATTTATAGCCGAATTCATCATTAATCTTTTGATTAATAATCAGCTGCTTAAGGAATCAAGCTGATCTATAGATCAACGTAGCTTTGAATGTCATAATTAGGATTCAAAGATGGGATCAGTGGAGGCCACACGAGAATACAGGCCTGAATGTTCAATTCGTGACGTCACAGCTAGCCTCTTGCTGTCACAAATCTGCCACCAGAGGTCACCCACTTTGAATTTTTTCGCCAATACATGACTAACGTCAACAGAAGCGACACTGTTGTATGTATTGCCGTCCGTGTGCTCATGGCTATGTGTGCGTGAACTGTGACCAGGGAGGGGTAACGCAAGGAGATTGGGCGTACTCCGGTACGCCAGGATATGCCAATGACGGAGTGCCTGGTCTGGCGTTCGTGTGCAGAGCGGCTCAGTACAAGAATATTACGACTACCAGACTAGACTTCTAGACATAATGCCAAGTGGTATAATATGTTGTTGCGTAAAAGGTTTTCCAAATAATAATAATAATGTTAAAACAATTCTAAAAAGCTTTTTTAGACTACCGGCTGACCCAGAAAAAAATTATATTTATTTTATTTTACATATCTATCGATTGCCTGAGTATTTTATGGCTACACTAAATTTATATGTAATTGTTAAGGAGTTTTATTAATTTAGAACAATTATTATATTTTTATATTTATCAAGTTGACATTTAAATTTGAATTTTAATTTAAACCGGAAATAGTAATAACATTGATATCAAAATAAATAATTTTTCCTCCTAGATACCTAAACTGACATCTTACGTACGCCTATGCTAGCGCGTAAAGCGAGCCTGTTGAAGGTCACCAGATTCAAATACACACGTATAGGGTAGTGTCATACCAGTGCCCATATTCTCGTGTGGCCTCGGATCAGTCCTTGATTCATGGAGTATGACGAATCAGTTGATTATTAATTTTGATTAGTAGATTAGCTTAATTTTTAATGGTGAATAGGATTGATTCATAATCAATGTTGATCGCTAAATTTTATCATTGTGATTTAATCCCATATCATTCAATTTAGCGGAAATTTTCTGAAATTCACGTGTCTGGAGTGTATAAGATCACAAATATTTATTTTGCGGCATACTTTTCAAAAGAGATACATGCAAACACAAAGAAGTACAAAATTCATAATACTGGTACTGTAGGTTGTAGTAATGGGGGTTTCCAAGGTAACACCTTTTTAAAGTATATTTATCTACGACTATTAATAATATGTATATTAAATATATGGTTTTTGATAGATAATGCTACATATAAATCCCGCAGGAAATAATAATCCGGAAATATTAGTCATTTATGACACTTTTTCATGCTCTTCCGGATAGCGATGCTCAAATTTGTTCAAAAGCAATAGTTCTGGCAATGAAATAAACTTAAAGCAATAAATTATAGATTATTATAAAATAATTACTTTATAAATTACACAAATTTGTTAGAATGACATTGACTTTGTTTAATGCCAAGAATAATTTTATAGAAACCTATAACCTTAAACTTGTTAATTTGTACTCACTCGGAAATCGTCGGAATGGAACGATCTTGTTGCTAAGTTTCTATCTCTGAGTACTCTCGTACTTGTACTGAACTCTTTCGTGCTGGCCATTGGGTGAAAATATGCTGTTCTGTATCCGTCGGAGTTAATATTAGATAGCGTAATGCTGAATATTCCATCGTTCCACATAAATTGATGACCGCCAATATCAAATTCTCCTTGTAAAGGATCCAAGAAGAAATAATTGTGAGAGACTTGCCAAGCATCGTTTTGTTTCCAGCTGTACACCTGTAATAAGAATGTTGCAATACAATAATATAAAAAAAATAATTACGTAACTATACGCCAATAATGGATTTTATCATATATAAATTTAAATATATGACAAATATATATGTATTTCCATGGCCTTAACAAAGATGTAACCAGTGGCGTTCCCAGAGTCGATATAGAGAAAATTTATATATAATTTTTGTGTATTTACTTTTCGCGAATTTTTTTAAATATATACATTAGGGTGGACCTTAAAAGGGATCGAGTCGAATTTTATTCGGGCCGCCCTTAAAATGGTTCCAAATATTAAAAAAAAAAAATGCGATGGAAATGATTCCGCTTAATATTAATATTTCACCGTACCTAAATGCATTTGATTTTTCCCCATTTAACTAACATTGGGTTTTGACACATTTTGAAACTGTATTTTTGTCAAAGGCAATAAGAGGTTTAAAAAATCCACTTAATATTTGAATATATACTAGAGTGACCCGAAAATATGTGGACAAAATTTAAAGTCCCAATCAATATTCTCAAGACAATTATAGCTTTTTTGGGCTTTTGGGCGATAGTTTAACCATCTATAATTATCTTAAGAATAATGATTGGGACTTCAAATTTTGTCCACATATTCTCGGGTCATTTTAGTACATATTCCAACATTGAGTGGATTTTTGAAGCCTCCTATTGGCTAGGAAAAAAAAGTTCCAAAATGTGTTATTTAAATAGAGAAAATCAAGGGCATTTTGGCACGGCCAAATATTAATATTAAGCAAAATCATTGCCAGCACAATTTTATATTTATTTATTTGGAACCATTTTAGGGGGCGTCCCGGTTAAAATTCGACTTGACCCCTTTTAAGGTCCACCCTAATATACATATATTTTGAACAATTTCATATACTTTTTTCTCATATTAAAAATAAAAGCAAAGATTTTTTTAAAGATATTAAGGTATTCGCAATCGTAAATAAAATTACCCCTTTAGTGGCGCAAATCGGTACTAAGGAAAGCAATCGTACAAGCGCCATATTGACTAAGTAACAGCTGAGTGAGTAGTGTAGTAATTAATAATTAAATATTTTAACTTATCGCCTTTATATAAATAAGTTTTTAAACTCGGTTTGTATACACAGTCAACGAAACACAGTGAAGAATGTGAACTGTCATGTGTCAAACCCATCGTATGGCGGACATCTTGTTTTGAAAATCAGCGCCTCTGTCGTTAATTTCGATTGCGAATAGTAACGTTAAATTCAAAATATTAGAAACATTAAACAAGAAAATCTGTCACACAATGATTTATACTTGAAATGGCTGTCTCTTCCTTAGAAATTCTAGCGCAATTTTTTCATCACGTCATTTTTCTCTTGATAACAAGTTGCAATTTCTTTTTTATTGTGAACGATACTTAAGTCAGATTTACTTAAGTGAGGAGGCATTATTAGAAATTTCGAGATAAATGAACAAAACTTAGAGCATTTTTATGACAATTGTTACAACTAACTCGAAATATCACCGATATAAAAAAATATGTGTAGGTCTAGGGGAGGGAACGATCGCCCCTGTGATAAGGCGAGGGTAAGAGCAATAACAGATAAATAAATATCTAAATTTTAGTTGCAATAATCATATTTTTAACTCTGTTTATCTATTTAAGTTATAAATGTCAAAATTCAGTTTAGAAATTCTTATCGTATTATGATAGTCACGACATTTATTTGTTTATCATTAAGTCTAGAAATTATTATGTATACGTGCGTGACTTTGAATGCCCTAGCCTATGCACCCTGTACCCCTACGATAATCCTGTCCTGAAGATAGCGCTTTGTTTTTGAGAGTCTAGATTATTTCGTCGAGTCGTGCAGACGTTTTGTTGTCGGAACATGTAGTGTCTTTAGTTTTGGGCGCGTGCTAAACGCCTGCCCGCTGGGTTACGGAATGTAACATGTTAGGCTTAATTGTATTAGGTAATAATAATAATATCATTTAGTTAAAAAGTTTAGTTATTAAAACCCAAGTATTTGTCCATATCCGTAGTGTTTATCAAGTGTAAAGTGTTCGTGTATGTGTGTTCTTCTTTGTCACAAAGTCGTGGACGCCAATCATCCGAGGCGTCCACCAGTCAGTTAGTGTGTCATCCCTGGAATAAACAGTAAGAACAAGTAGCATCATCTTCTTAGGGGACCCCCCTCGTGTTACACCCCCATCGCCATCCCTCTGGGTACGCCACTGGATGTAACTTTTTAAAAGGATAATCGTGTTTATCACCGGGTTATAGAAAAACAATAGATACAGGAATTTAACTGGTTAATACTCGTATGAATTCCATTAATAATTTTTCATTAGATTAATTCATTTTGACGAAAAATATTTTATTTCCAACATATTAAATAATTCGTTTGAATTACATTTGGGTATTTTAACCATTACATATTGCGTAAATTGCCCTAGGCCTCTATTAAAAACACATTATACATGTTCGTTACCTTGACATCCATGTATAACAAATATTTACAATTTATGAAAAATGATATTTTGATTTTGAAATATCTACCAGAGTTATTATGAAACTTTCGGCGAAGAAATATAAAATAAATATAAATACCAGGTGTTAAAAAATAATGTTTAAATATTTAAAGGACAAATATGATCAAAAAGAAGTAAAAAAGTCGTAATACAGGGTTGCCGGATTTCGAAGGCCACTATTGGGATCTCGGAAACTATAAGAGATAGGACTTCGGTTAAATGAGACATGTGGTGCGCCTTTGGGGGGCCATCTTAGATGTGCCTTTGTTTTGACAAAAATTCTCATAAGTAACTAGAAAATAGCGGAAAACTGAATTTGGTCGAAATTTTCATTTTGAAATAATTTTTAAACATACAATACAAAAATACAAAAAATAGTTACTCTCTAAAATTTTATAAACGCAGTAGTTTTTGAGATTAATTAAAAAAAATATCAAATATCCTAAAAAATAATGATGAAAAACTTTCATAGCTTCCCCATATTTATTATTATTATTATGAGAGGCCACTGGTTAAGATACAGAAACAAAGTACAAATCAACTGTAAATTTGAGCGTGTCACATCCAATTAATTAATAATTTTTTGTAAGTTATAGTTTATTATCTAAAGAATATATCATTAAATACTCCATATAGCAACCCCAAGGAATAATCCTAGCACGTTGCCGTATCCGGTTAAACCGTAGGACACTTTTAAATCAACCCTAAATTTGAGCATGTCACTTTAAATTAATTAATTGTAAGTTGTATAGTTAATTGTCTAATGAATATTATCATTAAATACTCAATATAGCAACCCCAGGGAACAATCCAAGCACGTTGCTGTATCCGGCTAACCCGTAGGATACTTTAAAATCAACCCTAAATTTAAGCCTGTCACATTAAATGAATTAATATTTTTTTGTAATTTGTATAGTTTATTGTCTAATGAATATCTCAATAAATACTGTATATAGCAACTTCAAGGAACAATCCTAGCACGTTGCCGTGTCCGGCAAACCCGTAGGACACTTTTAAATCAACCCTAAATTTGAGCCTGGCACATTAAATTAATTAATAATTTTTGGTAAGTTGTATAGTTTATTGTCTAATATTTTATTAAATTAAATACTAAAAATAGCAACCCCAAGGAACCATTCTAGCTCGTTGCCGTATCCGGCTAACCCGTAGGACACTTTTAAATCTGGCGTAAAATTTGAGCCTGTCACATTAAATTAATTAATATTTTTTGTATGTTGTATAGTTTACTGTCTGATAAGTATCTCATTAAATAGTCAATATAGCAACCCAAAGAAACAATCCTAGTACGTTATCGTATCCGGATAACCCGTAGGACACTTAAATCAATCCTAAATTTGAGCCTGTCACATTAAATTAATAAATAATTTTTTTTTAATAAAGGGAAAATAACGGAGCTGCAGTCACTTCTTGTTGAAATTTTATTGAAATTTAAAACATATAACCAACGTTTCGGTCACAATTTGACCATCATCAGGGTAACGGTTCAAGGATAAATTTAGAAAAACATGAAAATGAAAAGTTTTAAGGTCGAAACTTTCCGTCAAAATTACAATAAATAAATAAAAAACGTGCGTACATATCAACATTGCATAGAGTTTTATATGCATTTTCATGTTTTTCTAAATTTATCCTTGAAACGTTACCCTGATGATAGTCAAATTGTGACCGAAACGTTGGTTATATGTTTTAAATTTCAATAAAATTTCAACAAGAAGTGACTGCAGCTCCGTTATTTTCCCTTTATTAATACTTTCTACAGTCGAATCATTCCTAACCAATTTTTTTTAGTTATTTTATTGTTTAATGAATAACTCCTTAAATACTCAATACAGCAGTTCTTGTAAAAGTGCTTTTATACTATTCAATATTTGTTTAATATTGTCCACTTATTCATACGTAACGGACATACGTACAACCTAAAATATTTTACGATTTCTACAGACAAGTATTAATTAACAGAATTGCATTTTTGATCGTAGTGATTTCCGGGTCTTACATATATCGTAACTAACTTTACGAGCGTGCACATAATTTCAGCATTAATTAACCAGAGTAATTAATAAAATGTGTGTTTATGATGTGCAATTTCAAAGGGCTCTAATGGGTCGATTCTGTTCACATCTGTAAATCTGTAAAAACCTGACAAAAACGCATCTATTTTTGTTGAGTAATTTGAAATTATATATATAAGAGTGGCAGGTTTAGTTTATTTATTTACAAATTTACAGATCTGTAAGACCGTAGACTTATAGATGACTTTCGAACCCTTTAAGACTTTTTTCTATTTTGGTTCTTTAATAATATGTACTTTATGAATCCCATTTGGATGTCATAAAGTACTTCTTTATGACATCCAAATGAGTTTCATAAAGTACATATTAAACAATCGAAATTGAAAAATAGTATAAAATACACGTTTCATAAGACATTTCAGTGCACTTGTCCTCTTAGAAAACTCGCGGCAAACCGCTCGTTTCTAAGAAAGACGCGTGCGCTAAAATCATGTCTTATGAAACTTGTATCTTAATGTACTATTTTACTTCTTTTTTATCATTATATTTTTCCTTATTTTATAAGCTTTTAATGATGTATGTAACATGTCTTACAACAAGGCAATATTTCATAATTATTTTTCGCCAATATTCATCATTTAAACATTTAGAAAGGTAGCTTTGGAAAGTAAATGAATTCGTAAAATATAAGGCTTTTATATAATCTAAACATAAAAATCAATATTATTACCATTGTTTTGTAGTTGACAAGATCGGGTATGTAGGCGTAAGCATCATCACAAGTGTCTTTAGTGACGTCAACAGTGACGCTGGCCAAAGTAGCCCGAGAGTTTACAACTGTTGCGTTGAACGGGAAACGGCGGATGATTTTATCAGTTTTCAGGTCAAGCACGACCAGAGCGAATTGTTGAATTTGTTGACGACCAGCTAAAAATTTAAAATATACATTAGATGAATAAATTAAACACAGGCAAATAAAAAATAAATAAAAATATTCGAAGAATATACAAATAAAATATAACAGTACCATTACATAATAGCTATAAAATTTGAATAATGTTTTTTGTATTGTTTTATCTATATCTATGAGTATAACATATATAATTTGCTTCTATTACATGCAAGATTGGATTGGATTTTCTATTGCGGTTTATTTTAATTGTAATTATTGCAGTAAAAATATCACTACCAAATTTATTTTTAAATTAATGTTGTCCGGAAACCGCAATAAACTTTTTTGGTAATTAATTTTTACTACATAAATTATTATACACATCTCAAGGAAATTTTATAAATAACTGATTTGTAAGTACAATTCTCGTATATTCTTTCAGTTAATATCAATTTTACCAGTGAAGATAAATACAAATTTCTTTTTTACTTCCTTGTACAAAGTAAACGAAGTATTGTATTCGCGAAAAATTTCGGTTTCCAGATTTCAACGGAAATATCCATTTTGCCCATCCCTGAATCCATTCTGACTAATTTCGGCGTGACGTCTGTACGTACGTATCTCGCATATCTCAAAAACGGTAAGCCTTAGAAAGTTGAAATTTTGTATTTATGACTTCTCTAACATCTAGTTGTGCACCTCCCTTTTTGGTCATTACATAGTTGTTGTGGAAGACTCAAATCACCCTGCACTTGATATTCACTGCGCACGCCCTGTCAATCTTAAAACTAATAACTCTACATTTAATTCTTCTCTTACTTATAATTTCAAAGCTGCTAATTTTCCCCTACTATATACCTTACTGTCTGAAACCGACTGGGATATTTTAAAGAATTTTGACAACGCGAACGATGCGTTTAATAAATTTTATGAAATAATTTACGGCATCTTCGATCAATGTATACCTAAGATCAGCAGTAAACAGTCATCTAACTTTCCTCCCTGGTTCACGAGATCTATTATTCACAATATAAAGCTCAAAGAACATTATCGAAAGCTCTATATTAAAAATAAATTCGAGTTCTATAATTGTGAATTTAAAAGATTGCGTGCTCTTATTAAAAAAGATATTAACACTGCTTACTATAATTACATATCATCTATCGAGAACAAAATTAATGATAATCCTGCCAGCATATGGAACTTTATAAATGCGAAGAAAAATAATACGCGTATACCTGGTAAAATGCATTTAAACGATAAAGAATATAATTCTACTCCTGAGATTGTCCTAGGATTTTCAAGTAATTTTTCCAGTGTATATGAAAATAAACAAGCTTCATCCTCTTCATTAATTAATAAACAAGATTCCGGAGGTTATATAAATATTATTAATATATCCAAAGATGATATTAGGCAGGCAATTAATGGTATTAAACCGTCACGTACTCCTGGTCCTGATCACATTCCCGCCTATATCTTGAAAGGATGTCGAGATATATTTATTCTGCCTCTACACATATTATTCAATCTATCTTTATCTACAAATACTTTTCCTTCTTCTCTTAAAACTTCTTTCGTTACTCCTATATTTAAATCAGGTGACAAATGTGATATATCTAATTACAGACCTATCTCTATCCTTTCTAATCTCTCTAAAATTTTTGAATCTGTTATTTACAAATACATATATAGCGCAACACAGAAACTCATTGCACCACAACAACATGGCTTTATGAAAGGTAGATCGACCACTACTAATCTTATGAACTTTACTGAGAAAACTTTAAGAGCACTGCGTGACAATAGACAGATAGATGTAATTTACACTGACTTCGCCAAAGCATTTGACAAGCTTAATCATGCAATTCTTCTTTCTAAACTTTCTCATAATTTTAACTTCTCCCCTAACCTTATAGCTTTTCTTTCTTCATATTTAATTAACAGAAAAATGCAAGTACATTATAATAACTACCTTTCAGATCAGTATACTCCTACTTCTGGTGTACCTCAAGGTTCAAACCTAGGTCCTTTGCTATTTATATTATTTATTAATGACATTACTACCAGTGTTAAATACTCCGATGTATTTCTCTATGCCGACGATATGAAGATATCTAAAATAATAAATTCACCTGAAGATAGTTTATTGCTGCAAGAGGATATAAACAGCATTATAGAGTGGTCCAAATCCTCAAAACTCGATTTCAATGTCAAAAAATGTAAAATTATGTCGTATTCTGTAAAAAAAAATTTTGCCTGTTATTCTTATAAAATGGAACAACATACACTTGATCGAGTTACAGAATTTAAAGATTTGGGAGTCATATTTGATGTTAAGCTCTCTTTCAATGCGCATATAAATTATACTGCAAGGTCTGCCTACAAAAATCTAGGCTTCATAATTCGCAATAGTCGTTCCTTTCTTAGGTTAAGAACTCTAAAAATGTTATATTTTTCATTCGTGCGTTCAAAATTGGAATACTGCTTACAAATATGGAATCCGTCATATAATATATATAGCAACAGCATTGAAAGGATACAAAAAAAATTTGTAAGGTACTGTTATTATAAAACTTACGGTGTTTATCCTACTCATGATATCTCATACAATAACTTACTATCCATTTTCAACCTGGTGTCATTAGAAAATAGAAGAAACATGCAATCTTCGATCTACGTATATAAATTAGTCAACAATATTATAGACGATCCTATTTGTTTAGCTAGTATTCCATTTTCTGTTCCGCGCCTATCTTCTAGAAATAAGTATACATTTCAATGCTCACTTGTAAGAACTAACTACGAAGCAAGATCGCCCTTCAGACAATTATGCTATATTTTTAATAACATTAATATAGATATTGATATTTATCACGTATCACTTAGACATTTCAAGCGAGCATTATTACATAAGTATATTTTGAATTGATTTTCATTTTTGAAAATTATGTTGTGTAAATAATTATTCTTGTCTGTTGAAACATTGTATTGTAACTGTTATGTATTCGTTGTGCATCCACTCCGTAATTGGGATTTCGATCCTGTGGGATGGATGGGATATTAAATTAAATAAATAAATAAATAAATAAATAAATAAATAATTTCCAGAAATGGTACTTTATTTGAAGCCTATAATAGATTTTAATGAAAAACTATATTAAAATATAATCCAAAACTTTTCAAATTTAGTGTATAAGACTTTTATATCAATTGGAATAACATAGCAGATTTTGGTTAAAACAGGCTAACCGGAAGTGGTATATTACCTGAAGTTGTTAACAGTTTTTCTTGAACAAAATGATTTCAATTTTATTTTAGAAATAAATGCTTCAAATAAGCGTTTTAGAGAATTAAATTCTGCGTCTAGCACATCAAGTATTATTAAATTAGCCCTTTGTATTAGCGAGATATGTAAATTTAAAACTTATATACTTTTTGGTTTTTGTAATGAAGCTTGCTATGGATTAAAACAAAAAATAACAAAAAAATAAAAAATAGATGTTATTGTCAAATTACGTCAAATACGTGCAATTTTATAATTGAGTCTATACTTCATATTAGTCTTGCGTACAAGGAAGTCGTGTGGTGTCCACATCAGAATTTTTAAAATACATCACATAACAAACATTTTCAGACATTTTGGAAAATAGTATATACTTCCTATACCTCGTATTTTTATAAATTAATGAAGTACTTCTTTGATGACAATTGTCATTACTTAAGTAATAACCATACCGGGTGTAATACAATATGCGATCCATAGGCGTTTAACATCGGCAAACACTTCTGCCCTGCGTAAAAGTGGCCTATTTATTTTAGACAATAATACTCAAATAAATATTGTAGAGATTAAAATTCTACTCCTAATTCAGGAATCACATTTTATTTTGTACATTTGCACGTTTCCTGGCAACATTTTCCGGTCCCGGTACTGTCCCATTTCCCGGACTCAAATTCAATTGTCACAAATTCAGAGATGATGTGATCTAAGTTAAATACACAAGTTTGAATTAATAAACACGTAGACAGTATGAAATAAAATGTACGCTATACGGCCGTGAAGGAGTATTACAGTACTCATTTCGAAATTTTTAACTCGGCTTCCTTCGTCGCCTCGTCCGTAAACTTCTCATTCGTACCGTAATAACTCACTTCCCAGCCTTATAACTTAAATAACTAATAAAAATTAGTTGTTTATAGTGTTTGCATAATATTGTTGCTCATAAAACGTGCAAAATAAAATGTGATAATTGAGTTAGATGTAGTACTTAATTCTCTACAATATTTATTTGAAGCATTATTGTTCAAAATAAATAGGCCACTTTTGAGCAAGGAAGAACTGTTTTCCCTTATTAAATGCTCATGGCTCGCTTTTCGTGTTAATCCGGTATACTATATACCGAGTGGCTCTCGAAATCCGTTACATAGGCATTTAACATGGGAAAACCGTTTTTTCTAGTGCGTTGCCCCCAAATTATTTTAGAAAAAAATCTTCAAATAAAAGTTGTAAAATATAAAATTCTGCATGTAAATCAGTAAACAAAATTTATTTCGTAAGTTTAGTAACTCCAGAAATTGAATATGAAAATTTTGAAAATTTCAGTTTAATAGTGCTAGCCATGGATTTAAAACAAAAAAGGCAAATAAATGTGATAATTTAAATGCCAAATATTGTTATTTTTGTCGAGAAAAATATGTATTTGAACTGTATAGAAGAATTAAATTATTATTCTGCTTAAGAATTTTACGTTGTGATAATTTTATTAAATAATAAAAAGTAAATTAAATTTTATGACAGACACGTTTGTTTGTTAAGCTTTTTGTTAATTCCATGGCTATCACTATTTTTGAGTAGATTTTCGACATTTTCATACCTAATTTCTGCTGTTACAAAGCATGCAAAATCAATTTTGCTTATTGATTCAAATGCAAAATTTTTGTTCTACAACTTTTATTTGAAGATTTTTTTTCTAAAATAATTTGGGGAGCAACGTTCTAGAAAATCGGTTTTCCCATGTTAAATGCCTATGTATCGGATTTCGAGCGCCACCCGGTATATGATGGCTCATATAATTAAATTACATAAAATCTCTCAAAAAT
Source organism: Harpalus rubripes (assembly GCA_963082715.1). Lineage (NCBI taxonomy): Eukaryota > Metazoa > Arthropoda > Insecta > Coleoptera > Carabidae > Harpalus > Harpalus rubripes. Next base: position 104,044,474 of record OY720448.1, read on the forward strand.
GACACAAAATCCGTATTTATGTGTACATAAATTTATGTTTAAGAATTCTACTATCTTACTACTTATCCTAATGAAGGTATTAAGTGTACAGGTGTCTCATTTTCGATGTTTTTTTAAGGTATCTCGGGTAATATTAACGATAGATCAAAACCGTTTCCACATAGCAGGGTCAACTTTTTGAGAAAAATTTAATAGTCACCACAGGAATTTTCGATCTTCTTTTGTTTTTGAGCTACAGGCAAAAACTCGTTTTTTGCTCATTTTGAAAATGTTTCATATCTTATTTATTATAATAGTTATAGAAAAATTGTTTTTAAAAAAATTTTACCGTTTTTTAGATAGAATAAAATGGCGAAATTCGATTTTTTGAAAACTTAATAATTCTTGAGATATAATACAAACTTATGATTTTTTAAATGGGAACCTATGTTGAAAATAGTGTCGTCTTTTGGCTTAATTTATAAGCTTTTCAATGATGTACAAGTCTACATTCTTTTGTTTTAAACATTAATAAAAGACGAATTTTTAATTTATTGGGGTGAAAATATTGGAAATTATTCAAAAAAAAACAAATGAAAAAATCTCTTACAGATCATCATTTGCATATTTCTAATAGTATTTGTTTCAGTTTTACTCATTTTTTCAATTTATTTACTTCAAAGGCATATTAAACCGTTTTTTTCGGATTGTGTCAAAGCCAACTATAACGTAGATAAATAGTAATTTAACTGACCCGAAAATAATTAAGTAGTTAAGAATAATTTTGAAAACACAATTAATAGATATAGAATCAAAATAAACAAATAATGAATAAATTTTTTCATTTGTTTCTTAATAATTTCCAATATTTTCACCCCAATAAATTAATAATTCGTCTTAATGTTTAAAACAAAAGAATGTAGACTTGTTGTATATCATTGAAAAGCTTATAAATTAAACAAAAAGACGAGACTATTTTCAACATAGGTTCCCATTTAAAAAATCATAAGTTTGTGTTATATCTCGAGAATTATGAAGTTTTCAAAAAATTTAGTTACGCCATTTTATTCTATCTAAAAAACAGTAAAAATTTTGTAGAAACAATTTTCTCTAACTATCATAATAAATAAGATATGATATATTTTTAAAATGAACGAAAAACGAGTTTTTGCCTGTAGTTCAGAAACAAAAGAAGATCGAAAATTCCTGTGGTGACTATCAAACTTTTCTGGAAATGTTAACCCTGGGATGTGCAAACGGTTTTGATCTATCATTAATATTACCCGAGATACCTTAAAAAAATATCGAAAATGAGACAGCCTGTACATCGAAACTCGAAACGTCGGTTTTGGGATTTTGAAAGAATATAAATTTTGTAGGTATGTATATTTACTAATATTTGGAATGGAATATATGATCCAATATTATAGAACCTTTTATTGATGGCAGACTGAACGCTGAAAAATATTTGGGGTTACGTCAAAAGGGCCGGCTTGAGGGTATGTAGCAGCATTTCAGTGTCGAAACATTTTATTTTTATATTCACACTTTTCGTTTATTGTTCTTATTGCAAATTTTCCATTTTCAAGTTCAACAATTATTTAGGTACTACCTATCTTATACTTACTTGGATACTCCAACATTCCCATATCCACGAACCATAACCTATCACAGGCATCAACCGTGGTTCTGTAGACGGACACTAGAGGGGTGTTGACGTCTGTAGGGTCATCGGGTCTGGAGGCTGTAAGTGAGTTGAGTTCCCAGCTGGGGTATGGCTTCAAAGGCACATTGTGTCTTACGGGACAGTCCAAGTCCACGTAGCTCAAAGTGGCAGGAATACCAACCCGACGACGTGGAACAGTAACAAATAGTCGATTCTTGTAGCGGGTTGCTCCCATCGGAATGTTGTTTTCTAAAGAAGAAGATGAGAATGTTACATTTTTATAACAGATGTGGGTAGTAGGTAGATGGTAACAGACTGGTCAATCAACAAATTGTTATTGTTTGTGATTTTAGTCACACTTAAATTGCTAAAATACAATCCAATAAACTTTGCATATAAATAACTTGAATGGAAGAGGTTGCCTGCACTAGGTAGAATATTTCGACAAAATGTCCAGTTAAGTTATATAAAGTTCCTTGCAAAAGGTCAAGTGTCTATAATTTTTGGATATGTTGTAAGGACTAAGGCCAGTGATAAGAAACCAACTTTGCAGAAACGAAAGTCCTGTGCTATCGGAGTTAAGCCGCATTCACAGCCGAAATTCGGCGAAAATTGTAGCACTGAAACAGAGCTGGGATAGATACTTTGAAAAAGTATCTTCGATATTTTTGTAAGATACTTACATAAATTTTGTTAGAGATACTTAAATATCTAGATACTTTAAGTGAAAATTTTTAAGATACAAATCTTTTTAAAAAGTATCTTAGATATCTACTTGAAAATATCTTAGATACTCTTAAAATATCTTAAATACGCTTCAATTATCTTAGATACTTTTAAAATATCTTAAATACTCTTAAAATATCTTAGATACTCCTAAAATATCTTAGATACTCTTAAAGTATCTTAGATATTATAGTATTTTAGATAATCTTAAAATATGTAGATACTTTTAGATACCTAAAAATAAATTTGGTACTTTTAAAATGTCCTCAGTATCTTTCACGTACCTTAAAAAATATTTTAAATGGGTAATTGAAAATGTGCATATACTTAAGAATAAATTTTCAAAATATATTAACACATTTTTAAAAATGTGATACAAAAAACAAAAATCTTCACAGGACTAATGAGAAAGGAAGCACGATGCACTACAGCCTTCTACTACGCACTAGTCTTGTTTGAACAAGCTAAATAATATCTTTATTAATAAAAAGATACTTCAACTGCATTTATGGCCGTATTATGGTCAAAACTGTAAGTTTAAATCTGTGGAAAAACTGACAAAAACACATCAATTTTTGTTGATTAATATGAAATTATCCATAAGAGTGGCAGTTTTCGTTGCGATTTTGCTCATTATTTACAGATTTAAGACTTACAGTTTTGACCATAATACGGCCATTAGATACCTCAAATATCTAGATACTTTAAAAGTATCTAAATGCATTAAAAGTATCTAAAATAAAAAAAGTATCTTAAATATTTTAGAAGTATCTAAAATACATTTTTAAGATAAAAGATACAGATAATTTTTAAAAGTATTTAAAATTAAGATACATTACCTATAAAATAGGAAGTATCTAAGATAAAGTATCTAAGATATTAAAAGTATCTTAGATATCATCGTGTATCTATTTTCGTAAGATACTCCCAGCTCTGCACTGAAATTTGGAGAAATTAATTTGACCGTTCACAGCTCGAAATTTGTGCCGTAATGCCATCTAGCAAAAAATAAACTTTTTTGAAAATTAATGATTTGTTTGTCAATGCATTCATTAACTCGTTAAAAATTATTAAAAACCAGGTCAATAAAATAGCAATCCTTCCCTTGCGATTTCTACGCGTTATTAAATTGTCATATAAAATTAAAATTGTAAAAGTTTTTTTATTTTTTGGTTATAATTATACATAAGCATAGACAGTTCTATTTTAAATACATGTAATAAATACATTATTTAGACCTTTGCTCTACTTCTTTTAGATAATAATACAACAAACATCAAATTAAAAACATTGAAATAACCACAACAACTTTGGTTATGACTTTTATAAGAAAACTGTTCTACGCTAAAAACATAAAATATAGATGTTGACAGATTTTCCATCAATAATATAATTTCTAAAACATAAATACTGTCTTCCTGAATCTAAATGTGTATTATTTATTTCCTAATACCTACTTAACATTTTACTATTTCACCGAAACAAGAGTAACAAATGTAACAAAAGTTGTTGTCTTTAAAAGAATTGCTCGTAAATTATAATAAACAAATTATTTATCTTAATTTTCATTATCAAATTCCATCTTCTGTTTTGTACTTTATTGAAAAAGGCAGATTTGAACATATAATAAAGAAAAAAAAAAAAGAAAAAAAATATATCATCACGGCTTAGTACCCATTGCTGGGTGTGCCAATCTGCTTTGTACACAGATATCGGTAAAGATGATATATTTGTACCGTGCGGGCGCTTACCAGGCGTCACCCACGGGCACTCATTGCTGGCGTGGAGAGTGCACCACAGGGGTCAATTTTGTGCCATTTAAAATTGGAAATATTTGGCGTCGGTCGGGATCGAACCCGGTTCCCCAGATTCGCGACCTGACACTCAGGCACGCGGCCACAATGAAATCCATTCAAATCACTCAAAGGTCAAAAAACGAGTTCATTTAAATTAAATATATTTTACACAATTGGTAGAACGCACCCTAAATTAGCCACAAAAGTTTGGAGCTTGCAAACTTTTCTACAAATTATAATTCGTGTACACCAAATTTCAGCACTATGAACACGTTGCCATAAGACAAACTCCACGAATTTCAACGAATTTCACCGAATTTCGAGCTGTGAATGCGACTTTATAGGGAAAAAATTCGAAATTTTCTGTCTTTTCTCGGTTTTTCCTCAATTTCTCTGTATCTATACATCGGAGAGTATAAGTTGTTATTATAAATATTGTAGAAGATAAAATTTGCTACAACTTTTGTATTTACAATTTTTTCTATGGCCTATACTTATTGAACTAGAGAACACTGAAAGTATCAGAATTTTTGGGAAATGACAAAACATACACATATCGCAGAGATATTGATGTAGTCCGGATGTTAAGCGCAAAAATTTCGAACTTTTTTCCCTATAACTCTGATAGTACAAGGCTTTCGTTTTTGCAAAATTATAGTTTCTTATCACTGGCCTTTGTCCTTACAATATATCCAAAAATTATAGATATATACCCGACCTTTTGCATGGAAATCAGGTTCTATTGTACATATTGACTAGACTATTGATGTTTCTACAAATTTTATTAAAATATGTAGGTATCTAAACTAATAGTAGGGCAAGCAAATTTGAAGTGAATATTTTATTTACAGATCACAGATCTTGCATTGTGTGAAAATTCTCGTATTCTACTGAATAATAATACAGAGTGATAAAAAATTCGTGTCTCCCAACAGACGTCATAACTTATTTCGAATTTTAAATGGCACAAAATTAACACCTGTGATGCACTCTCCACGCCAGGAATGAATGCTCGTGAGTTGACGCCTAATAAGCGCCTGCGCGGTACAAATATTTCATCATTACCGATATGTGTGTACAAAGCAGATTGGTAAACCCAGCAATGGGTAATATTCCGTGATGATATATTTATTTATTTTACCGGTTTCAGGATATTAATCCCTTGTTTACATGTACAAAAGTAGGCTAGTAACTAAGTAATAACTGTATCTGTACGGTAATATTATTACCATACTGACTTGTCAACAACGATCTACAAAATGAAAATAAATAAAATGAAAGTATAATGCTCTTCATTAATACATACAGATAACGCTAGTGTATCGTTCTAAATACGTTTTACTTCATATTGATATATGTCAAAATAATTGTTCTGTTAGCCACAGCATTCTGAAAGTAGCATTAATGAGAGAATTTTCAAAAATAATATTTATTAATAATGTCTTCATTTTCTGAAACCGATAAACTATTGAACAAACCACGGATGTTATGAATCATAACAAGCCTTAGATGTCTTAAAATCCGAGCTCTCTGCGGCAGGTATGATACACATAACATTCCTATACTCTATCCGTTTTAACTATAGAGCGTTGGGTGAGATAGGGCCTAAGATTCTAGGTCTCTGATTGGTTCAAACGTGAACCGAATTTACACAGCAAAATAAGTGACGCGAAATTTAATTTACATGACAACTGTATCAATATTTTGATTTATGTTATGCCGTCTGACATAAAATAAATAAAAGTCAACAAAGTCAATAGTACACGATTTATTACATATTATTAATTTCTGTTCAGTTCTGTTTGTTAATTATATTATTGTTCTTTTCGTTTATATAATTTTCTTAGTGTTTTGGAGTTAAATTTCATATTAAATGGCGTATAATTTATAATGCACATATCGTGCCACGAATCCATATTCCAATTCAGAATGTGTTAAACATGAGGAAAAAGGATCATTCGGATCACCCCAGGAACAAAGAAATTTGTTTAGAATACACAGTATATATTTCAGAGAGTAAATTATTTATATTTCAAAGGTGAATTAAATTTTTATTTTACGTTGTTTTCTTTAAAATTTATTTGAATAATGTGATTTTCATTTATGCATGCTCCTTTCGCTGACATGTAGAGATAGGTACGGAGATTATAAAGTGTATGCATAAAAACAATGTCAATGTCAATTAGAAAGAATTTTTTTAAATCCAGGAATGGCGCCAAAATTTGAATTCTTTATTTAATACATGTAAAAACGGCCGCGCTCGAAACGCCATCTAGTCTATAGTTAAAACGGATAAAGTATAGGTATGTAGGTAAATACTCGTAGCTATTTCACGTGACGACTTTTGTTCCAAAATAATGTCAAAATTATATCTCAATTTTCCATAATTCATCAAAACTATGCTCTATTCCATTTAAGCCATTTAGCAGATGGCGCTCGCATCAGCGCCAGTTTGAAGAAGCCGAAATTACATTAAGCTAACTTGTCTCTTGTCTCCAATTTCGGCCAATCAGACAGGTCAAAACTATTCCCTATTCTCGGCAGTACTCAATGGCTTAAATGGAACAAGATATATATTCCATATATGACAGATGATGACATGTGCATGACATTTGATTAAAATCATTGCCGTTAGTTCATTCATTTGATATTTGTTTCGCATACCTTCGTGCAAAATATTTAAGTAATTTTTTTCATTATGGCTATTAGTGAAGAGCGCGACAAATTTGAACGTAAAAAAGACGGTTCCTAGGATTATTCAAATGACAGCTAGCAAAATTCGAAAGGTACGCCCATGGAAATAGTAATGCTTTCATATTAAGTTAGCGGCAAATGTCAAAATCGTATGGAGCGGCACGATTCAGCTATTTTTGATCACTATATATATTATTACCTATACGAGAGTTATGCTAGAATTATTGAGATTAATAATAAAAATATCAGGTATATCATGAAATAGCTATTTGTGTATTAAGAGCGCAAAATTTGCGCTCGAAACACACACAAGATTTTTTCTACAGTCGCCACAATGGGGTCCTCCACCATAACAAAAATTTATTTTTTATTTATTTTTACTTATCGGTATTTTCCATTCTTCTTGAGCTATTGCTTCAATCTAATCTAAGCATTTTATACATTCGTTTTTGTAGATGAATGCCCTATTTTATTTTCACAGCAGTGCGGCATTTTGTTTGGTTATGTAAGTGGGTAATGTGTAACTACAGTGTCATTAATTCCTGACTAAACGTTTCCATTAAGAATGTAACCAAGTAACATTTCTCAACATTATATAGTTAGAAATTTGAGGAGCGAGCGTTTTTTCTACTTTGTCGCTCTAGAGCGGCAAAGTAACATTTTGCGTTGACAAAAGAGAGCGCAAATGGCTACTTTGTATATAGACTGTAGAAAAACAATATTATTTTCTCTGTCATTTGAAATTAAGTTGCGAAAGTTAGTTTAGTTAAAACTTAATTAATCAATTTTTAAAGTATCGTTGTGAGTGAAAATATGGAATTAATCAGGAAACCGTTTATTCAGTTTTTGATAAAAAGTAACAGTAATAGTACAACCGCCATACTCACTGATTTGGCAATATGCGATGTATAGCTATTTTTTGATAAAAAATTAAGGGGTAGAAAGTCTAAAGAAGAAATTGTTGCTGCAATAGTGCAATTTATAACTATTTTGAAAGCCTCTTAAGAGGTGGAAGGAAAGAATGGTGAATTTTATTATTGTGGAATGGAACTACTTCGTATGTAACTAAAATAAAATTTTAAAGAATATGAACCGTATGTGTTTTAATCTCAATAATAACAACATTATGTAACTTATATTTAAAATTAATGTATAAATAATATATGTATGTACATATACTGGTGTTTTTAAATAATTAAATTTTCATTAAATATGGCATCAATGATTCAAAGTAAATAAAAACACATGAGAGCGAAAGAAGCAGATATAATATACTCGTAGGTACTCGCTGTTTTCTGTTTTATTGAATGCAAAATTAATTACGTATGATGTTCATGGTTATTATTATATTTTATTTATGTAAATTTTTAGTATATGTCTATAAAAGGTAATATATATACTTTTAAATTTTAAATGAGATCATATATTTTTTATTTGCTCATTTGTTAGAGAATTTAATTCTGAATTCAGTGATATAATATTTTTATTCCCTTACATAATGATTTTTTTGCGAAAAATGCATGTAAAGTTGGAAAAAACGAATACCTACGTGTTAATTTTTTCAACATAGAATTAGATTGCCATTAAAGAAATACATAAATATTTTGTTTACATTAACATTTATAATCACTTACAAGAACAAAACATTCACTTCTTTAGGTCAGGGTACTCTAATTCTATGTAGTAAAAATAACATATGTAGTCATTTTTTTTCCATTCGTGGCACTCTTATTATAGCCATCTAATTAGTATAAAACTTTACATGCATTTTTCTCAAAAAAATCGTTATGTAAAAGTATAAAAATATATCACTGAATTTTGAATTAAATTTTCTAACAAATGGGCAAATAAAAAAATATATGGTCTCATTTAAAATTAGAAAGTTATGTCCCGTATTTTGAGAACCACTGGCCCAAAGAAAATAATTTTCCTTTATTTAAATTTGTCTTGTGAAATAGAAATTATTTGCCCATTTAACCGTCTTTGTAGCTCTTATAGTTCTTAAGATAGCAACGATGGCCAATTTAAAATGAACAGCCTGTATTCTATTGAATGCAAAATTAAGTACATATGATATTCATGGTTATTATTAAATTTTATTATGTAATTTTTTAGTATCTATAAAAGGTTATATATTTTAATAGGTACATATATCTTTTATCTAAGACTGATTTATTGATTAAGAATTAAGATTACATATACATACGCGTAGGTACTCGCTATATCCGATTGAATGCAAAATTAAGTACGAAAGTACATATGATATTCATAGTTATTATTAAATTTCATTTATATAAAACTTAGTATTTATCTATAATAGGTAATATTTTAATAGATACATATATTTTTTATCTAAGTTTAAACTTAGTCAGTGTTACTTAAGTGTTGATTAAGATTATACAGGGTGATTCATCGGTCTGTCCTCTCTTTATAACTCTTTTATTTTAAGTCAGGTAGAAAAACTCTTCAAATATAATTTATATGATATATTATTGTCTATCTACGTACCATATGCATTTGTATACAGGATGCTCCGTTTAAGCGCAACAATATGTAACTTTATGTTTCTTAATGAAACACCCTATATTTATTTATTTATTTATTTTGATAGTAAATTGGATTCCCTTTAAAAAAGTATTAAGTAATAAAGGGTCTAAAATTATAAATTAAGAGGTTATTTACGTTCATAAAAAATAGTAGTTCAGAGTGGAAAAAGCATAATATAATACAAAATTTTGGTCCTTTCTTATTAATACTTATTTTAAACATTACACTAATTCCAAAGAAGCTATTAAAATTTAGTGACAGACTAAAGAATGCAAAATTATAATAAATGCTCGAAAACTTGTACTTCAACTTCAATAGATTTTTCTATTATAAATATTAATGATGTGTCTACTAGAAGTCGGCCATGAGAAAATTCAAGATGGAGTACGCCATGAAAAAGAAATAAAGGAATTAGAATATGAAATGTCATAAAAAGAATATTGTCAAATAAAGTATTTATCTCTTTCGTTCCTTTCATTCTCTACAAATCACGATATAATTTATAAGAAATACGTTATATCATTTTGGCGACGAGGATGGGATCAAAATTTCTTTCGCCCGACGATTTTTTACCTATGCCTGGAGATCCCCCGGTACCTTGGCCTGCATGGTACACAACGGTGGAGGATTTTTTCTTTTTAATGGACCGTGTCGCTACCGAAAATCAGAAATTGGATGATAAAACAAAGAGCACCAATTCGAAATGAAAATTTTACTCCTTTTGAACATTTTGACATCAAACAAGTAATCACAACGAATATTTCACTTCATGCACTTCGAAGTTGTCAAAAACAAGATGACACATGTCAAAATTTGTTTAAATTCATAAAATATGGCTGGCCTTCTAGATCAAAAATTGCGAAAGATTTTTCAAGATATTATTTCTTACGTGAAGAGTTTTCTGTGGATAATGGCCTAATTACTCGCGGTGATAGAATTCTTGTTCCAGAATTAATGCGCAAGAAAATTCTGGTATCTGCTCACGAAGGTCACCCAGGAATAGTAAGAATGAAACGGCAACTCAGAAAATCTTTTTGGTGGCCGGGACAAGACAAAGATGTAGAAAGATTTGTAAAATATTGTATACCTTGCCAAGATAGTGAAAAATCTCACAAACATCCGAAGATAATTAGCGACCCAATTGAAATGCCGCAGAAACCATGGTCAAAAGTAGCAATAGATGTTACTGGACCATTTGCAGTAGCACCATATAATCAAAGGTACGTGGTTGTTATAATCGATTATTATTCAAAATATCCAGAAATTTTACTCGCACATTCAATAACTTCCACTATTATAATCAAATGGTTAAAAGAAGTATTCGCAAGATATGGAAATCCAGATATTCTTGTAAGTGATAATGGTACAAACTTCACTTCGGATGAGTTTTCAAAATTTCTTCATTCTAAAGACATTCTACACTGGCGTACACCAAATTATGATCCACAACGTAACGGTCTGGTAGAAGTTTTTAATAGGTATTTAAAATATGGTGTACAAACATTTAAATCAAGTAAAAAATGTTTCGATGTTGGCATTCTCGAATTGCTATTCAGTTTTCGTGCCACTGCTCCTTCGGATGGGGGAAAATCGCCAGCTTTCTACATGTTCGGACGTGAAATGCGAACTAATTTCGAACCCCGGAAAATTACTTACGACTACGAAAACAAGAAAAATTTCGACTTAAAATCGAAAGAAGAAAACAGAACCCGAACTAAAACCGCTAGAAGCAAGCAACCTGCATTTACTAAAGGAAGTTGGGTACGTTTTCGCCTTCCTTCCGTACCAAAGGGTGCATCTCCATTCTCCAAACCAATTCAGATTGTCGACTGCCTTGGAACTCATACGTTTCGCCTTAACAATGGAAAAGTATGGTCTTCAAGAAATTTGATTTCGTGTCGTCAACCGAGTCACGAGTTTATAGAAAATAATTCGTCTCTACCGCCAGAAAATAATAAAGAAGAACTTCGAAGATCTACAAGACCAAATAAGGGCGTTCCCCCTAAATATTTTGGGAATCAGAACCTTCTTCGGAGGGAGACTAATGATGTGTCTACTAGAAGTCGGCCATGAGAAAATTCAAGATGGAGTACGCCATGAAAAAGAAATAAAGGAATTAGAATATGAAATGTCATAAAAAGAATATTGTCAAATAAAGTATTTATCTCTTTCGTTCCTTTCATTCTCTACAAATCACGATATAATTTATAAGAAATACGTTATATCAATTATATTAACCATCTCGTCTTTACTAAAATTTGTATTATTCAATCAACATCAACAATGTTAACTAATAGTATTTGGACAACTTGTTTGTTTAAATTTGAAACAATTGATCAAATTATCCATAGCTTACTTTGTTAATAATAACATGATAGAAACATATTCAACGAATAAAGGTAAATAACTTCTTAATTTATAATTTTAGACCCCTTATTACTTAATACTTTTTTAAAAGGAATCGAATTTACAATCAAAATAAGTAAATAAATGTAGGGTGTTCCATTAAGAAATATAAAGTTACATATTGTTGCGCTTAAATGGAGCACCCTGTATACAAATGGATATGGTACGTAGATAGATAATACTATATCAAATAAATTATATTTGAAGAGTTTTTCTATCTGACTTAAAATAAAAGTTATAAAGAGAGGACAACCGATGAATCACCCTGTATATACTCTCGTAGGTACTAACTATATTCTATTGAATGCAAAATTAATTACGTAAAATGTTTATAGTTATTATTAAATATTTATGTAAGTTTTAATATTTATCTATAAAATGTAATATTTTAATAGATATTGTCTAAATTTATATACCTATACTCCATGAACGTAACGTGTTCAGTATATAATCTATTTTTTATGATAACTTCAATGTCCTAGATTAGCAATAGGCATTTACGAAAATTCTACCGGTGAACTGTTACCGGTATATATCGGTAAACAGCTGTTTACCAGGTTACAGCTACCGGAATCGATATTTTAAAAACGTAAATGGTAAATAGGGTAGATTTCTAACCTATGAAAAAAATTTGAAAGTTCTAAGCAATAGTTAATAGTAATTTATGTTTCGAGGCACTGAAGTTATACAGGGTGAGTCTGGGAAGACGCCCCCCCCCTTTAACTTTTTTATTAAAAGTAATAGAAAAAAATGGCTCATATAAAAGTTTTATTATTTTACATATACTATTTGATGGCAGATGTAGATATTTTTTATAAAGTCAGGTTTACAAGATACGACTATCAACTTTTATTTTTCAAATGGCAACCTATAATTATTTTAATAAAATAGAAACCGCCATTTTTTTCTCTTTTCAACGATGTATTATTTTTTATTAATGTATTTCAAAAATTTCGAGAAAAATGAGATAATTTAGAAATATTAGAAATCCGGCAGTTGCATGTATTTTATGCAAATTTCATACAGAAAATTATTATTTTGTGACGTTTTCTATATACAGTGTAATGTATCTGCAGAAATAAAATATTTATTATTATTATTATTTCTTGTACATTACCTTAAAGCAGTAGTATGTATTTTATACAAATTCCATACAGAAAGCAAAAGATCCAATATTTCCAGTAAAACACACTATGTCAATTTCACTTGACACTGACATCTTTCAATCAGAATTTTCTTAATATAGTAGCTGTTTCCATAGCTATGGCTACTTTCTGAAATTTAATTTCTTTATAATTTTTTAACTCTATATCCATTTAATATTAAGTATAAAATGCAGTCAAATCGTATAGAGAATAAAATATTCTTTAATATTTATAATAACATCAAATGTGAAAAAATTATATTTAACATAGTTTTTTCAAGAAAAACTGTTAAAATCTTCAAATGATGGTACTTCCGGTTGACCAATTGTAACCAAAATCTAATCAGCTCTTCATATGGATGTAACGAAGAAGTATACGAAAAAATTATAATTTTTGTAACTGTAGTATTAGAATTATCGCAGACGAAAATTTTGTTACACACACACACACATCCACACACACACACATCCACACACACACACACACACACACACACACACACATACAGACATCATCGTAAAAATAGTAAATTCGTATTCTAGGGACTCTAAAACGTGCTTATTGATTAAAAACTCATCATCGAATTTTTTGACCAAAGACAATACCTTCCTTACCTAAAGGTGACGGAAGGTAAAAAGTATACATTTGTTTGTTACTTAATTTAACTTATTTGTAAACAAAAAAAAAACGTTTTGAAATGTTTACAAAGAACGAATTAATTGATATGATTCTAATAATTGGTGAATCGACTGGAATCATAAGAAGAGCAAAAAGAATTTACCGGGAACGGTTGTTTTTGTTACTAAATGTGTTGTTTTAGTTTGCTAAGTTGTATAGCACTGTTACGTTTTGTTTACTTTCATATAGTCACCTATAATATTTGTTTAAAAATTATTTCGAATATTTCTAAATTATCTCATTTTTCTCGAAATTTTTGAAATACATTAATAAAAAATAATACATCGTTGAAAAGAGAAAAAAATGGCGGTTTCTATTTTATTAAAATAATTATAGGTTGCCATTTGAAAAATAAAAGTTGATAGTCGTATCTTGTAAACCTGACTTTATAAAAAATATCTACATCTGCCATCAAATAGTATATGTAAAATAATAAAACTTTTATATGAGCCATTTTTTTCTATTACTTTTAATAAAAAAGTTAAAGGGGGGGGGCGTCTTCCCAAACTCACCCTGTATAACTTCAGTGCCTCGAAACATAAATAACTATTAACATTGAATTTATAATACCCCTCCCTATTATAAATTCAATGCTATTAATCTATTTTCAATTTGTTATTTACAGGTCAAATAATCTATAATTTCATTATTAACGATCAAGTGCAAGGCAACTTATATCTCGATAAAAATGAAATATTTATATAACTTCCATCATGCAAGTTAATGTCATAGTTCAATTTATGACCTTCTTGGGATTTTCTAATTAAAATATTATGGTAATAAATTGTTTAACATTATTCATTTTTTGTACTATTGTTTGATTTTTTATTTTCTTCTTCCATTGATTTGTCTGCCATTACTTACACTAGGTATTTAACAATTGTTATAAGAAACCTATTTAAAATAAATACTTCTCAAATATTTGCATACATACATATTTAAAATTAATTTACCGATGCCTTTGCTTTACAT
>OY720448.1:104061582-104064082 GCA_963082715.1 Harpalus rubripes
TGTCTGTCTGTCTGTCTGTCTGTCTGTCTGTCTGTCTGTCTGTCTGTCTGTCTGTCTGTCTGTCTGTCTGTCTGTCTGTCTGTCTGTCTGTCTGTCTGTCTGTCTGTCTGTCTGTCTGTCTGTCTGTCTGTCTGTCTGTCTGTCTGTCTGTCTGTCTGTCTGTCTGTCTGTCTGTCTGTCTGTCTGTCTGTCTGTCTGTCTGTCTGTCTGTCTGTCTGTCTGTCTGTCTGTCTGTCTGTCTGTCTGTCTGTCTGTCTGTCTGTCTGTCTGTCTGTCTGTCTGTCTGTCTGTCTGTCTGTCTGTCTGTCTGTCTGTCTGTCTGTCTGTCTGTCTGTCTGTCTGTCTGTCTGTCTGTCTGTCTGTCTGTCTGTCTGTCTGTCTGTCTGTCTGTCTGTCTGTCTGTCTGTCTGTCTGTCTGTCTGTCTGTCTGTCTGTCTGTCTGTCTGTCTGTCTGTCTGTCTGTCTGTCTGTCTGTCTGTCTGTCTGTCTGTCTGTCTGTCTGTCTGTCTGTCTGTCTGTCTGTCTGTCTGTCTGTCTGTCTGTCTGTCTGTCTGTCTGTCTGTCTGTCTGTCTGTCTGTCTGTCTGTCTGTCTGTCTGTCTGTCTGTCTGTCTGTCTGTCTGTCTGTCTGTCTGTCTGTCTGTCTGTCTGTCTGTCTGTCTGTCTGTCTGTCTGTCTGTCTGTCTGTCTGTCTGTCTGTCTGTCTGTCTGTCTGTCTGTCTGTCTGTCTGTCTGTCTGTCTGTCTGTCTGTCTGTCTGTCTGTCTGTCTGTCTGTCTGTCTGTCTGTCTGTCTGTCTGTCTGTCTGTCTGTCTGTCTGTCTGTCTGTCTGTCTGTCTGTCTGTCTGTCTGTCTGTCTGTCTGTCTGTCTGTCTGTCTGTCTGTCTGTCTGTCTGTCTGTCTGTCTGTCTGTCTGTCTGTCTGTCTGTCTGTCTGTCTGTCTGTCTGTCTGTCTGTCTGTCTGTCTGTCTGTCTGTCTGTCTGTCTGTCTGTCTGTCTGTCTGTCTGTCTGTCTGTCTGTCTGTCTGTCTGTCTGTCTGTCTGTCTGTCTGTCTGTCTGTCTGTCTGTCTGTCTGTCTGTCTGTCTGTCTGTCTGTCTGTCTGTCTGTCTGTCTGTCTGTCTGTCTGTCTGTCTGTCTGTCTGTCTGTCTGTCTGTCTGTCTGTCTGTCTGTCTGTCTGTCTGTCTGTCTGTCTGTCTGTCTGTCTGTCTGTCTGTCTGTCTGTCTGTCTGTCTGTCTGTCTGTCTGTCTGTCTGTCTGTCTGTCTGTCTGTCTGTCTGTCTGTCTGTCTGTCTGTCTGTCTGTCTGTCTGTCTGTCTGTCTGTCTGTCTGTCTGTCTGTCTGTCTGTCTGTCTGTCTGTCTGTCTGTCTGTCTGTCTGTCTGTCTGTCTGTCTGTCTGTCTGTCTGTCTGTCTGTCTGTCTGTCTGTCTGTCTGTCTGTCTGTCTGTCTGTCTGTCTGTCTGTCTGTCTGTCTGTCTGTCTGTCTGTCTGTCTGTCTGTCTGTCTGTCTGTCTGTCTGTCTGTCTGTCTGTCTGTCTGTCTGTCTGTCTGTCTGTCTGTCTGTCTGTCTGTCTGTCTGTCTGTCTGTCTGTCTGTCTGTCTGTCTGTCTGTCTGTCTGTCTGTCTGTCTGTCTGTCTGTCTGTCTGTCTGTCTGTCTGTCTGTCTGTCTGTCTGTCTGTCTGTCTGTCTGTCTGTCTGTCTGTCTGTCTGTCTGTCTGTCTGTCTGTCTGTCTGTCTGTCTGTCTGTCTGTCTGTCTGTCTGTCTGTCTGTCTGTCTGTCTGTCTGTCTGTCTGTCTGTCTGTCTGTCTGTCTGTCTGTCTGTCTGTCTGTCTGTCTGTCTGTCTGTCTGTCTGTCTGTCTGTCTGTCTGTCTGTCTGTCTGTCTGTCTGTCTGTCTGTCTGTCTGTCTGTCTGTCTGTCTGTCTGTCTGTCTGTCTGTCTGTCTGTCTGTCTGTCTGTCTGTCTGTCTGTCTGTCTGTCTGTCTGTCTGTCTGTCTGTCTGTCTGTCTGTCTGTCTGTCTGTCTGTCTGTCTGTCTGTCTGTCTGTCTGTCTGTCTGTCTGTCTGTCTGTCTGTCTGTCTGTCTGTCTGTCTGTCTGTCTGTCTGTCTGTCTGTCTGTCTGTCTGTCTGTCTGTCTGTCTGTCTGTCTGTCTGTCTGTCTGTCTGTCTGTCTGTCTGTCTGTCTGTCTGTCTGTCTGTCTGTCTGTCTGTCTGTCTGTCTGTCTGTCTGTCTGTCTGTCTGTCTGTCTGTCTGTCTGTCTGTCTGTCTGTCTGTCTGTCTGTCTGTCTGTCTGTCTGTCTGTCTGTCTGTCTGTCTGTCTCTGTCTGTCTGTCTGTCTGTCTCTGTC
This sequence comes from Harpalus rubripes, assembly GCA_963082715.1. Taxonomy (NCBI): domain Eukaryota; kingdom Metazoa; phylum Arthropoda; class Insecta; order Coleoptera; family Carabidae; genus Harpalus; species Harpalus rubripes. The sequence continues at coordinate 104,063,931 of OY720448.1, forward strand.
TGTCTCTGTCTGTCTGTCTGTCTGTCTGTCTGTCTGTCTGTCTGTCTGTCTGTCTGTCTGTCTGTCTGTCTGTCTGTCTGTCTGTCTGTCTGTCTGTCTGTCTCTGTCTGTCTGTCTGTCTCTGTCTGTCTGTCTGTCTGTGTCTGTCTCTG
>OY720448.1:104066582-104256582 GCA_963082715.1 Harpalus rubripes
ATCCTTATGAAGAGCTGATTAGATTTTGGTTACAATTGGTTTTTTCACATTTGATGTTATTATAAATATTAAAGAATATTTTATTCTTTATACGATTTGACTGCATTTTATACTTAATATTAAATGGATATAGAGTTAAAAAATTATAAAGAAATTAAATTTCATAAAGTAGCCATAGCTATGGAAACAGCTACTATATTAAGAAAATTCTGATTGAAAGATGTCAGTGTCAAGTGAAATTGACATAGTGTGTTTGTCTTATAATTTTTACTGGAAATATAGGATCTTTTACTTTCTGTATGGAATTTGTATAAAATACATACAACTGCTTTAAGGTAATGTACAAGAAATAATAATAATAAATTTTTATTTCTGCAGATACATTACACTGTATATAGAAAACGTCGCAAAATAATAATTTTCTGTGTGAAATTTGCATAAAATACATGCAACTGCCGGAAGGTAATGTACAAGAAATAGAATATTTAATTTAGCAAGGAACTTTCCGTATGAAATTTGTAAGAAATACATAGAACTGACGGAAGGTAATGTGCTGGCCACATCAGATTTTTTAGGGTTAAAAATGACATTTTATGACACCAGAGTTAAAAAGTGACAGATCATTGTTACTTTTCACACTAGTGTTAACACTTTTAATTAAAAGTGAATTAGTTACCTTGGTAATAATGCAATGAACAACAAATCGACATTTTTACATTTCAAAAAATTATTAGAAAATCAAATTTAAATGAAATAATTTTGTAAAACATTATTTTCAATTAGTTTATTTTTATGCCTTATTCTATTTAACGTATATTTCATCTATTCAACCCTACGGTGAGTACATATATTTTTGTTTCATTTTGTCTTTTAGTGGTTCACTTAACCTTAAACCGTAAATTTAAATTTTAATAACACATCAAAAACTGTTCAATATTCTGAATTTCAAAAAATGTATATTATATTTTAGCTGTGGCCTGATGATGGCAATTTGAAAAGCCGAAATCGATCACCTCTAAGGATTTTGAAATAAATAAAAAATACCAGATTGCTCATATAACATATTTATTTAATAATGCATTCTGAATTGAAGAATTTCATTCATAATGAAAAAAATATGATATACGTGTTAATAGTTATTTGTATATCAAGGCCGCGAAATCACTCTTTAGCGTACCGAGAGAAAAATTGTCGCCGAGGCCGAGGCAAGACTATCTCGAGGGCGCTAAAGGATTTCGCGGACAAGGTGTACACAATATTTTTTGTGCAACCGTAAAAAATATGTAATTACAAATTTTATTATTTTTAAATAGTTTCATTGTAAATAGAAAGTTGGCTTTCAAGGTGGCAATGGGATTGACATTTGATAAACAAAACCATGCAATTTTCAAGTGTCAAAGTGATTGTTTACCTAATTTCGCGGCTGCTACCACGACAACGGCCGCGAAATGAATTTCCGCGACCGCTACCATAACAACGGTCGCGAAATACAATTTCGCGGCCTGTATTGAGGCTGCGAAATGCTTACTTCGCGTCCGGTTGCACAAAAAAGTGATTTTATTTTGTACGAGAGTTTGAACCACTCCCCTCGTGTTCCAAATTTCCTTTTCCTTCTCACAAAATAAAATATCACTTTTAACACATATCATAAATAACTATTTTTAATTAGCCTTTGCAGTGTTAATTTGCCGCTATCAAAGTCAAAATATGAATTTTTTGTGTTCCTTTATTTTTGCCATGTACATTGTTTATATTGTATATTATTATAAAAGTAAAAAATTATTTACCTAAGACGTAGTCAGGTGTTTGCTCGGTAGCTCCGAACCGATTTCTAAAACTGTGGTACCCTCTTCTGGGAGCTTCTGCATAGCTTGGAAAAACAAAATCATTGCCTCCAGGTCGTCCAGCATTAGTAGGTTGTTGTTGAATTTTCTGTTGACAACCAGTAGAATTTCCTGGCCCGTCATAATTGATAAAAGTCCATGTAAATTCTTCTTTTAGTCCGGCAGAGAACACTGTAGTTGCTAAACAACACAGAAAAAACAAGCAAGAGTACTTCATCTTGTTGCGTCTTCGATAAGCGCAAACTGAAGACTGCGAGAAATAAATGCAAGAGTTGATGCTTATTTGTTTTGTTGGATGACCTTCAACTTTCAGACCACTTCTAATTCTGTGATTAGTTTTTTTGGTAGAAATTATGGGAATTATAAGAGATTACACGTGGGAAATTTTTCATTAAACCGAACATCCAAGTAGATAAAAATTTCGAATATGTCAGGGGTAGAAATATGAAATTCAATGAAATGTGTTGGAATCTGCATATTATCTAAAATTACATCTATATTTTTTGCGATATTTCTATTAATTAATAATTTCAAATCACTACGATTAACATTTACTCGTTGGAAAAAACGTTTTTTTTAAAATGTTTTATAAGATAATCGTGATTTACAGAGAAATCTTTTCTTAAAATATTTTTTAATTATTAGAATAAAGGTATTTACAGTACAGGATGTCTCATTTTCGATGTTTTTTCAAGGTATCTCGGATAATATCAATGATAGAGCGAAACCGTTTGCACATTGCAGGATCAACTTTTCGAGAAAAGTTTAATAGTCACCACAGAAATTTTCGATCTTCTTTTGTTTCTGAGCTAATGGCAAAAACTCGTTTTTCGCTCATTTTGAAAATATCTCATATCTTATTTATTATGATAATTACAGAAAAAATGTTTTTACAAAAATTTTACCGTTTTCTAAATAGATTAAAATGGCATTATTAAATTTTTTGAAAACTCAATTATTTTCGAGATATAACACAAACTTATGATTTTTTAAATGGGAACCTATATTGAAAATAGTCTCGTCTTTTTGCTTATTTTATAGGCTTTTCAATGATATATAACAAGTCTACATTCGTTTGTTTTAAACATTAATAAAAGACGAATTATTAATTTATTGAGGTGAAAATATTGGAAATTATCAAGAAACAAATGAAAAAATTTATTACAAATCATCATTTGTTTATTTTGATTCTATATCTATTAATTTTGTTCTCAAAATTATTCTTAACCAGTTATTTTCGGGTTAGTTAAATTACTATTTATCGACGTTACAGTTGGCTTTGACACAATCCGATTAAAATGCTTTTGAAGCAAATAAATTGAAAAAATGAGTAAAACTGAAACAAAAACCATTAGAAATATGCAAATGATGATCTGGAATAAATTTTTTCATTTGTTTCTTAATAATTTCCAATATTTTCACCCCAATAAATTAATAATTCGTCTTTTATTAATGTTTAAAACAAAAGAATGTAGTCTTGTTATATATCATTGAAAAGCTTATAAAATAAGCAAAAAATGAGACTATTTTCAATATAGGTTCCCATTTAAAAAATCATAAGTTTGTGTTATATCTCGAGAATTATTAATTTTTAAAAAAATCTAACTACGCCATTTTATCCTATTTAAAAAACGGTAAAATTTTTGTAAAACATTTTTTCTCTAACTATCATAGTAAATAAGATATGAGATATTTTCAAAATGAGCGAAAAACGAGTTTTTGCCTGTAGCTCAGAAACAAAAGAAGATCGAAAATTCCTGTGGTGACTATTAAACATTTCTGGAAAAGTTGACCCTGGAATGTGCAAATGGTTTTACTCTATCATTAATATTACCCGAGATACCTTAAAAAACATTAAAAATGAGACACCTGTACACCTTAATGTAAAGACAATTTTAGATATGTTGTCATTTTATTAGAAAATTTAATATAAATTAACAATATATATTTAACATATAATAGACATATATAGCTTATTTACAAACTTAACTTAGTTTAACAACAAAATACTATATGTAATACAATAAATATATTCTAATTAAACTTATCAATACTTTTAAAGTAATATATAAATATTAAAACAAATACTTTACTAACTTCACTAACTAAAGATTTAAAATTAAATGAGAACACCAGTTCTTAACCTTTAAAATTTACAATTCCTGCATTAAGACACGTAAATAGCAGTGTTCACAATAATAAATCTGTTTCTTCATTCGACGTCATTTTATGGACGTCACAGTTATTTAAGGTTGTTCAAGATTTTGCTGATGTGCCTCATAGTGGTTGCCGGAACGGCCTCTGACATCGCTCGTTGGAAGTTGTGATGATTGGAAAGCTCCATGAACATGTTCTTCGCATGTTTCCTGGAAGAACAGAACATTATGGATTACATCATATCGTAATAATTCTGGAATAAATTAGTCAGTAAAATTTATAACTGTCATTATAAGTATATTTTAAAATTTAAAATGTCAAAATATAATATAACAAATAATTAAAAACAAATGATGGTTTATTATTTATTATTTGATGGGCTAATTTTTTCTCGCCGATTTTCTATGTAGTTCTAGGTGGTTAATAGGTTTGTTCGTTCCGATATGCTGCGTTTTGCGATTCACTGCCAATCGCCGCGGTAATAATTTAAGTTACTAAAAATTATTTTTCTGTTCGATCCGTTTGCGTTAAATTATTTTCGAAGATACTTCACACTATTAATTATAAAGGATACTGAGTAAAAATATATTATTGCATTTTCCATTTTTTATTTATTTACTCATTTAAATTTACCTTATTGCAAATCATAAATCATATGACACTGACATATATTTTACAAATGTATTTCAATTTCTAAAACTGAAACATTACATAGCATATTTATTGAAAAAATAACAATTTTTCCTAGTATTTCTTTGTCAAACACTGTCATACTGGCACTTCATATGTAGACGCGAACATTACCGCCGATTATTTTTTTACCACCGAGTCATGAGTCACTGTAAAAATTATCACCGCCAGCTGCCGCGGCGTTTTACCGCAAGTTACTAGAAAAACGGAACGAACAGAATCTAGTGACTTTACAGTGAACCGCGAATCGAAAAAAACAGCAAATTTCACCGCCGCGGTTTGCGGTAGACACAGGGTAGCGGAACGAACAAACCTAAGTGATACTTTGTGTGGCGAGCATGGAAGTTTGCACGACGAGCGAAGCGAGTCGGACAATTGCATGCGAAGCACACAAAGACACTTATTCCGAATGACACATTATTTGTTTTTTTCAAACGCACTACTTTTCTTCTTATTCACTAATTCTATGTGGTTTCTATGGATACTTATTTATTTTATTTCTGCGCCCCCGGTGTAGAAATTTTCAGCGGCGTAGAAATGAAACTTCTAGTCACAAAAATGCCATTTCTACGACGTTGGAAAAAAATTAATTTATTTTGTACCTGATGTTAAAAGTAGGCTTTGTGCGTTCTTTTTAACCTTCCGTCATACCTTTAGGTTAGGAAGGTATTGTTTTTGGTCAAAAAATTCGATGGTGAGTTTTTAATGAATAAGCACGTTGTAGAGTCCCTAGAATACGATTTTACTATTTTTGCGATGTGTGTGCGTGCGCACGCGCACGTGCGCGTGCGTGTGTGAGCGTGTGCGTGTGTGTGCGCGTGTGTGTATGACGATTTTTTCTACGTCAATAACTCTAACACTACAATTTTAAAAATTATAATTCTTTCTTCGTTACGTCCATATGAAGAGCTGATTAGATTTTAATTATAATTGGTCGACCGGAAGTCCCCTCATTTGAAGATTTTAACAGTTTCATAGCAAGCTTTATTACAAAAACCAAAAAGTATATAATTTTTAAATTTACATATCTCGCTTATACAAAGGACTAATTTAATAATATTAGGTGTGCTAGACGCAGAATTTAATTCTCTAAAACTATTATTTGAAGCATTTATTACTTCTTATATCAAAATAAAACCATTTTATTCAAGAAAAACTGTTAATAACTTCAGGTAATATCTCACTTCCGGTAAGCCTATTTTAACTAAAATCTATGTTATTCCCATTGACATAAAAGACTTATATACCATATTTGAAAAGTTTTGGATTATATTTTGAAATAGTTTTTCATTAAAATCTAGTATAGGCTTCAAGTAAAGTACCACTTCTGGAAATTATGTAATGACCAAAAAGGGAGGTGCACAGCTAGATGTCATAATAGTCCTAAATACAAAATTTAAACTTTCTATGGCTTAAAGTTTTTGAGTTATGCGAGATACGTACATACGTACGTACATACGTACGTACATACGTACGTACATACGTACGTACATACGTACGTACATACGTCACGACGAAAATAGTCAAAATGGATTCAGAGATGGTCAAAATGGATATTTCCGTTGAAATCTGAAAACCGAAATTTTTCGCGATTACAATACTTCCTTTAAGTAAAAATCTGATAGACAGATGTCAATGTCAAGTGCGATTGGCAGTATGTGTTATAATTTTACTGCAAATATAGAATCAATTCTAAGAAACTTTCTGTTTGGAATTTGTACAAAATATATAGAACTGAGGGAAGGTAATGTATTAGAAATATAGAATTTTTCGCAATAAACTGTCTGCATGGAATTTGTATAAAATACATAGAATGTAATGTGCTGGCCACATCAGATTTTTTATTGATAAAATAACAATTTAACATCAAGAGTACATAAAGTAGGTCATATTTTATCTACACTTTGACTTTACATTGAATTTTTATGTACAATTTATAAAAATAATAATGATGCATAATGTAAAGAAATGTTATACACGACGATATAGAGTATTGACTCGTCGATAAAGTATCTCTTTATCGTCTTGTATAATAAAAAACTATTATATACTTACATTTTTGTTTTTAATTTGGGTAAGAAATCTTAGTTATTTTTATTTATGCTGGGTTTATGTAGCATGTAAATTATAAAATTAAATTAAGCAATTAAATTAAGAAACTAAATTAAAACAACGTCGTTTATGCAGTAATTAACAATTGAAAATTTTATTATCGTAGATATGTTTCAGGAAAAAACTCGGGAAGTTTTTATATAATGTTTTATTTAATAAAAATGGTGCTTTGTGAGAATTTTGTATTTGACATTTTGTAAGTATCGATTAAGGAAATATAGTTTGAAGTATAAAGTAATTGAAAATAGATTATGAATTCACGGTTGTCCGGTCCGGATTATTCTAGATTCTCAACAGTTTGAATTATTTGAAAGTATTTTTTTACCAAAATTAGTTTATCGTCATCAGTAACAAAGCAAAAGTACAAATGCTAAAAAAATATATTTTTAATGTAGGTACTTTTTTCTGTTCTGTATGAAGTATTTTAAATTTCATAATGTTTTTAGGAACTCGGTGAAAATTTATAAACTACAATTATACTCTCCCCTATTCCTACTCTAATAATTTATAGTGGTTTATGATTCAGAAAATAATCAATAATAAAATTAGCATTGTCCGATTTCGTTTTGCATTGTGTGGGGTTCGTGTTCGTGAATCAGGGAAACTGGTCATTTACCCGCACTACGTGACTGCTAGACTGGTTAATGTATTTTCAATACAACGAATATTTATGTTGATTAAAATAAAGACTTGGTAGTAGGGTCAATATATTTAAGGAGTAGCTTGAACTTCTTCAACCTTTAGTGAAGCCAATTAATATAAAAAACTATTAAGATTAAAGTGGGTAGATAAACATAGCTAAAAGACAGTTTGAGGAAATTATTAATTTTTCTACGTAAAGGTAGTAATTTTGTCAAAAAAAGTTTTACTAGTCAGAAAATTAATGTAATGGTTTGTAGAAGTAAATTACAGTTTTTATTTATGTACGAAATTTGTTCACCTTTAGCTCACATTATCGTTTTTTAAATAATATATTTTCCACGATCAACATATAATTTTATGTTACCAGAAATACTTTGAAGCTAAACAAGTAATGAAATATCTATAATACTAAAAGGTCAAGCCCCCCAAAATTCATCACGACGATCGGGAAATTTTTAGACAAAGCTACAACTGAAACGGTTTCAGCGATTTGGATGGAATTTGCTTTAAATAGTAGAGAATAAATCAACTTAGGGCCTTTGATATGTCTCTTATTTTTACTGTGCATAGTTTTTGTGGAAAAAATTATTAACTGGTCAAAATTCTTACATTAAAACAATAGATCAAAGTTCTCTGTACTGATGTCAAATGTACAAAATCAGAGAATACTGGCTAATTATTTGAATTGAGTATGCGTGAAAATTTTTAAGAAGACAGTCTAAAAAGTTATGTGTCATTTTGAATCCATTTTAAATACATTAAATTTATTGTATTTGATTATTTTAAATAAAAATTATTTATTTTTGTACCTCTCTGCTTATTATTATTTATTATTATTATTTATTATTATTATTATTATTATAATTATTATTATTATTATCATCAGATATAATTTTTTATGTTCTTTTATTATTATTATTATTTTAATAAATATTTACCTATATCTGACTTCATTCATTTCATATTAATTACGTATTTTATAACAAAATTACATTGTTTTAACAATAAAATTAATTTATTATTATTTTTTATCTCTATTTAGTATATTACATAGTTTTAAACAATATTATACAATTTTGTATGAATAAAATTTAAACTGTTCCACACATTTTGGAATATATCGCCAATATGACTTATTATACATCAAAACGGACTGCTTTTTACCTATCTATGACTTGAAACGATTATCATATTTTTTAAATCACGCATTTGTGACTTAAAAAGCCGTTTTACATCTATAATACTAAAAGGTCAAGCCCCCCAAAATTCATCACGACGATCGGGAAATTTTTAGACAAAGCTACAACTGAAACGGTTTCAGCGATTTGGATGGAATTTGCTTTAAATAGTAGAGAATAAATCAACTTAGGGCCTTTGATATGTCTCTTATTTTTACTGTGCATAGTTTTTGTGGAAAAAATTATTAACTGGTCAAAATTCTTACATTAAAACAATAGATCAAAGTTCTCTGTACTGATGTCAAATGTACAAAATCAGAGAATACAGGCTAATTATTTGAATTGAGTATGCGTGAAAATTTTTAAGAAGACAGTCTAAAAAGTTATGTGTCATTTTGAATCCATTTTAAATACATTAAATTTATTGTATTTGATTATTTTAAATAAAAATTATTTATTTTTGTACCTCTCTGCTTATTATTATTTATTATTATTATTATTTATTATTATTATTATTATAATTATTATTATTATTATCATCAGATATAATTTTTTATGTTCTTTTATTATTATTATTATTTTAATAAATATTTACCTATATCTGACTTCATTCATTTCATATTAATTACGTATTTTATAACAAAATTACATTGTTTTAACAATAAAATTAATTTATTATTATTTTTTATCTCTATTTAGTATATTACATAGTTTTAAACAATATTATACAATTTTGTATGAATAAAATTTAAACTGTTCCACACATTTTGGAATATATCGCCAATATGACTTATTATACATCAAAACGGACTGCTTTTTACCTATCTATGACTTGAAACGATTATCATATTTTTTAAATCACGCATTTGTGACTTAAAAAGCCGTTTTACATCTATAATACTAAAAGGTCAAGCCCCCCAAAATTCATCACGACGATCGGGAAATTTTTAGACAAAGCTACAACTGAAACGGTTTCAGCGATTTGGATGGAATTTGCTTTAAATAGTAGAGAATAAATCAACTTAGGGCCTTTGATATGTCTCTTATTTTTACTGTGCATAGTTTTTGTGGAAAAAATTATTAACTGGTCAAAATTCTTACATTAAAACAATAGATCAAAGTTCTCTGTACTGATGTCAAATGTACAAAATCAGAGAATACAGGCTAATTATTTGAATTGAGTATGCGTGAAAATTTTTAAGAAGACAGTCTAAAAAGTTATGTGTCATTTTGAATCCATTTTAAATACATTAAATTTATTGTATTTGATTATTTTAAATAAAAATTATTTATTTTTGTACCTCTCTGCTTATTATTATTTATTATTATTATTTATTATTATTATTATTATTATAATTATTATTATTATTATCATCAGATATAATTTTTTATGTTCTTTTATTATTATTATTATTTTAATAAATATTTACCTATATCTGACTTCATTCATTTCATATTAATTACGTATTTTATAACAAAATTACATTGTTTTAACAATAAAATTAATTTATTATTATTTTTTATCTCTATTTAGTATATTACATAGTTTTAAACAATATTATACAATTTTGTATGAATAAAATTTAAACTGTTCCACACATTTTGGAATATATCGCCAATATGACTTATTATACATCAAAACGGACTGCTTTTTACCTATCTATGACTTGAAACGATTATCATATTTTTTAAATCACGCATTTGTGACTTAAAAAGCCGTTTTACATCTATAATACTAAAAGGTCAAGCCCCCCAAAATTCATCACGACGATCGGGAAATTTTTAGACAAAGCTACAACTGAAACGGTTTCAGCGATTTGGATGGAATTTGCTTTAAATAGTAGAGAATAAATCAACTTAGGGCCTTTGATATGTCTCTTATTTTTACTGTGCATAGTTTTTGTGGAAAAAATTATTAACTGGTCAAAATTCTTACATTAAAACAATAGATCAAAGTTCTCTGTACTGATGTCAAATGTACAAAATCAGAGAATACAGGCTAATTATTTGAATTGAGTATGCGTGAAAATTTTTAAGAAGACAGTCTAAAAAGTTATGTGTCATTTTGAATCCATTTTAAATACATTAAATTTATTGTATTTGATTATTTTAAATAAAAATTATTTATTTTTGTACCTCTCTGCTTATTATTATTTATTATTATTATTTATTATTATTATTATTATTATAATTATTATTATTATTATCATCAGATATAATTTTTTATGTTCTTTTATTATTATTATTATTTTAATAAATATTTACCTATATCTGACTTCATTCATTTCATATTAATTACGTATTTTATAACAAAATTACATTGTTTTAACAATAAAATTAATTTATTATTATTTTTTATCTCTATTTAGTATATTACATAGTTTTAAACAATATTATACAATTTTGTATGAATAAAATTTAAACTGTTCCACACATTTTGGAATATATCGCCAATATGACTTATTATACATCAAAACGGACTGCTTTTTACCTATCTATGACTTGAAACGATTATCATATTTTTTAAATCACGCATTTGTGACTTAAAAAGCCGTTTTACATCTATAATACTAAAAGGTCAAGCCCCCCAAAATTCATCACGACGATCGGGAAATTTTTAGACAAAGCTACAACTGAAACGGTTTCAGCGATTTGGATGGAATTTGCTTTAAATAGTAGAGAATAAATCAACTTAGGGCCTTTGATATGTCTCTTATTTTTACTGTGCATAGTTTTTGTGGAAAAAATTATTAACTGGTCAAAATTCTTACATTAAAACAATAGATCAAAGTTCTCTGTACTGATGTCAAATGTACAAAATCAGAGAATACAGGCTAATTATTTGAATTGAGTATGCGTGAAAATTTTTAAGAAGACAGTCTAAAAAGTTATGTGTCATTTTGAATCCATTTTAAATACATTAAATTTATTGTATTTGATTATTTTAAATAAAAATTATTTATTTTTGTACCTCTCTGCTTATTATTATTTATTATTATTATTTATTATTATTATTATTATTATAATTATTATTATTATTATCATCAGATATAATTTTTTATGTTCTTTTATTATTATTATTATTTTAATAAATATTTACCTATATCTGACTTCATTCATTTCATATTAATTACGTATTTTATAACAAAATTACATTGTTTTAACAATAAAATTAATTTATTATTATTTTTTATCTCTATTTAGTATATTACATAGTTTTAAACAATATTATACAATTTTGTATGAATAAAATTTAAACTGTTCCACACATTTTGGAATATATCGCCAATATGACTTATTATACATCAAAACGGACTGCTTTTTACCTATCTATGACTTGAAACGATTATCATATTTTTTAAATCACGCATTTGTGACTTAAAAAGCCGTTTTACATCTATAATACTAAAAGGTCAAGCCCCCCAAAATTCATCACGACGATCGGGAAATTTTTAGACAAAGCTACAACTGAAACGGTTTCAGCGATTTGGATGGAATTTGCTTTAAATAGTAGAGAATAAATCAACTTAGGGCCTTTGATATGTCTCTTATTTTTACTGTGCATAGTTTTTGTGGAAAAAATTATTAACTGGTCAAAATTCTTACATTAAAACAATAGATCAAAGTTCTCTGTACTGATGTCAAATGTACAAAATCAGAGAATACTGGCTAATTATTTGAATTGAGTATGCGTGAAAATTTTTAAGAAGACAGTCTAAAAAGTTATGTGTCATTTTGAATCCATTTTAAATACATTAAATTTATTGTATTTGATTATTTTAAATAAAAATTATTTATTTTTGTACCTCTCTGCTTATTATTATTTATTATTATTATTTATTATTATTATTATTATAATTATTATTATTATTATCATCAGATATAATTTTTTATGTTCTTTTATTATTATTATTATTTTAATAAATATTTACCTATATCTGACTTCATTCATTTCATATTAATTACGTATTTTATAACAAAATTACATTGTTTTAACAATAAAATTAATTTATTATTATTTTTTATCTCTATTTAGTATATTACATAGTTTTAAACAATATTATACAATTTTGTATGAATAAAATTTAAACTGTTCCACACATTTTGGAATATATCGCCAATATGACTTATTATACATCAAAACGGACTGCTTTTTACCTATCTATGACTTGAAACGATTATCATATTTTTTAAATCACGCATTTGTGACTTAAAAAGCCGTTTTACATCTATAATACTAAAAGGTCAAGCCCCCCAAAATTCATCACGACGATCGGGAAATTTTTAGACAAAGCTACAACTGAAACGGTTTCAGCGATTTGGATGGAATTTGCTTTAAATAGTAGAGAATAAATCAACTTAGGGCCTTTGATATGTCTCTTATTTTTACTGTGCATAGTTTTTGTGGAAAAAATTATTAACTGGTCAAAATTCTTACATTAAAACAATAGATCAAAGTTCTCTGTACTGATGTCAAATGTACAAAATCAGAGAATACTGGCTAATTATTTGAATTGAGTATGCGTGAAAATTTTTAAGAAGACAGTCTAAAAAGTTATGTGTCATTTTGAATCCATTTTAAATACATTAAATTTATTGTATTTGATTATTTTAAATAAAAATTATTTATTTTTGTACCTCTCTGCTTATTATTATTTATTATTATTATTTATTATTATTATTATTATTATAATTATTATTATTATTATCATCAGATATAATTTTTTATGTTCTTTTATTATTATTATTATTTTAATAAATATTTACCTATATCTGACTTCATTCATTTCATATTAATTACGTATTTTATAACAAAATTACATTGTTTTAACAATAAAATTAATTTATTATTATTTTTTATCTCTATTTAGTATATTACATAGTTTTAAACAATATTATACAATTTTGTATGAATAAAATTTAAACTGTTCCACACATTTTGGAATATATCGCCAATATGACTTATTATACATCAAAACGGACTGCTTTTTACCTATCTATGACTTGAAACGATTATCATATTTTTTAAATCACGCATTTGTGACTTAAAAAGCCGTTTTACATCTATAATACTAAAAGGTCAAGCCCCCCAAAATTCATCACGACGATCGGGAAATTTTTAGACAAAGCTACAACTGAAACGGTTTCAGCGATTTGGATGGAATTTGCTTTAAATAGTAGAGAATAAATCAACTTAGGGCCTTTGATATGTCTCTTATTTTTACTGTGCATAGTTTTTGTGGAAAAAATTATTAACTGGTCAAAATTCTTACATTAAAACAATAGATCAAAGTTCTCTGTACTGATGTCAAATGTACAAAATCAGAGAATACAGGCTAATTATTTGAATTGAGTATGCGTGAAAATTTTTAAGAAGACAGTCTAAAAAGTTATGTGTCATTTTGAATCCATTTTAAATACATTAAATTTATTGTATTTGATTATTTTAAATAAAAATTATTTATTTTTGTACCTCTCTGCTTATTATTATTTATTATTATTATTTATTATTATTATTATTATTATAATTATTATTATTATTATCATCAGATATAATTTTTTATGTTCTTTTATTATTATTATTATTTTAATAAATATTTACCTATATCTGACTTCATTCATTTCATATTAATTACGTATTTTATAACAAAATTACATTGTTTTAACAATAAAATTAATTTATTATTATTTTTTATCTCTATTTAGTATATTACATAGTTTTAAACAATATTATACAATTTTGTATGAATAAAATTTAAACTGTTCCACACATTTTGGAATATATCGCCAATATGACTTATTATACATCAAAACGGACTGCTTTTTACCTATCTATGACTTGAAACGATTATCATATTTTTTAAATCACGCATTTGTGACTTAAAAAGCCGTTTTACATCTATAATACTAAAAGGTCAAGCCCCCCAAAATTCATCACGACGATCGGGAAATTTTTAGACAAAGCTACAACTGAAACGGTTTCAGCGATTTGGATGGAATTTGCTTTAAATAGTAGAGAATAAATCAACTTAGGGCCTTTGATATGTCTCTTATTTTTACTGTGCATAGTTTTTGTGGAAAAAATTATTAACTGGTCAAAATTCTTACATTAAAACAATAGATCAAAGTTCTCTGTACTGATGTCAAATGTACAAAATCAGAGAATACAGGCTAATTATTTGAATTGAGTATGCGTGAAAATTTTTAAGAAGACAGTCTAAAAAGTTATGTGTCATTTTGAATCCATTTTAAATACATTAAATTTATTGTATTTGATTATTTTAAATAAAAATTATTTATTTTTGTACCTCTCTGCTTATTATTATTTATTATTATTATTTATTATTATTATTATTATTATAATTATTATTATTATTATCATCAGATATAATTTTTTATGTTCTTTTATTATTATTATTATTTTAATAAATATTTACCTATATCTGACTTCATTCATTTCATATTAATTACGTATTTTATAACAAAATTACATTGTTTTAACAATAAAATTAATTTATTATTATTTTTTATCTCTATTTAGTATATTACATAGTTTTAAACAATATTATACAATTTTGTATGAATAAAATTTAAACTGTTCCACACATTTTGGAATATATCGCCAATATGACTTATTATACATCAAAACGGACTGCTTTTTACCTATCTATGACTTGAAACGATTATCATATTTTTTAAATCACGCATTTGTGACTTAAAAAGCCGTTTTACATCTATAATACTAAAAGGTCAAGCCCCCCAAAATTCATCACGACGATCGGGAAATTTTTAGACAAAGCTACAACTGAAACGGTTTCAGCGATTTGGATGGAATTTGCTTTAAATAGTAGAGAATAAATCAACTTAGGGCCTTTGATATGTCTCTTATTTTTACTGTGCATAGTTTTTGTGGAAAAAATTATTAACTGGTCAAAATTCTTACATTAAAACAATAGATCAAAGTTCTCTGTACTGATGTCAAATGTACAAAATCAGAGAATACTGGCTAATTATTTGAATTGAGTATGCGTGAAAATTTTTAAGAAGACAGTCTAAAAAGTTATGTGTCATTTTGAATCCATTTTAAATACATTAAATTTATTGTATTTGATTATTTTAAATAAAAATTATTTATTTTTGTACCTCTCTGCTTATTATTATTTATTATTATTATTTATTATTATTATTATTATTATAATTATTATTATTATTATCATCAGATATAATTTTTTATGTTCTTTTATTATTATTATTATTTTAATAAATATTTACCTATATCTGACTTCATTCATTTCATATTAATTACGTATTTTATAACAAAATTACATTGTTTTAACAATAAAATTAATTTATTATTATTTTTTATCTCTATTTAGTATATTACATAGTTTTAAACAATATTATACAATTTTGTATGAATAAAATTTAAACTGTTCCACACATTTTGGAATATATCGCCAATATGACTTATTATACATCAAAACGGACTGCTTTTTACCTATCTATGACTTGAAACGATTATCATATTTTTTAAATCACGCATTTGTGACTTAAAAAGCCGTTTTACATCTATAATACTAAAAGGTCAAGCCCCCCAAAATTCATCACGACGATCGGGAAATTTTTAGACAAAGCTACAACTGAAACGGTTTCAGCGATTTGGATGGAATTTGCTTTAAATAGTAGAGAATAAATCAACTTAGGGCCTTTGATATGTCTCTTATTTTTACTGTGCATAGTTTTTGTGGAAAAAATTATTAACTGGTCAAAATTCTTACATTAAAACAATAGATCAAAGTTCTCTGTACTGATGTCAAATGTACAAAATCAGAGAATACAGGCTAATTATTTGAATTGAGTATGCGTGAAAATTTTTAAGAAGACAGTCTAAAAAGTTATGTGTCATTTTGAATCCATTTTAAATACATTAAATTTATTGTATTTGATTATTTTAAATAAAAATTATTTATTTTTGTACCTCTCTGCTTATTATTATTTATTATTATTATTTATTATTATTATTATTATTATAATTATTATTATTATTATCATCAGATATAATTTTTTATGTTCTTTTATTATTATTATTATTTTAATAAATATTTACCTATATCTGACTTCATTCATTTCATATTAATTACGTATTTTATAACAAAATTACATTGTTTTAACAATAAAATTAATTTATTATTATTTTTTATCTCTATTTAGTATATTACATAGTTTTAAACAATATTATACAATTTTGTATGAATAAAATTTAAACTGTTCCACACATTTTGGAATATATCGCCAATATGACTTATTATACATCAAAACGGACTGCTTTTTACCTATCTATGACTTGAAACGATTATCATATTTTTTAAATCACGCATTTGTGACTTAAAAAGCCGTTTTACATCTATAATACTAAAAGGTCAAGCCCCCCAAAATTCATCACGACGATCGGGAAATTTTTAGACAAAGCTACAACTGAAACGGTTTCAGCGATTTGGATGGAATTTGCTTTAAATATTAGAGAATAAATCAACTTAGGGCCTTTGATATGTCTCTTATTTTTACTGTGCATAGTTTTTGTGGAAAAAATTATTAACTGGTCAAAATTCTTACATTAAAACAATAGATCAAAGTTCTCTGTACTGATGTCAAATGTACAAAATCAGAGAATACAGGCTAATTATTTGAATTGAGTATGCGTGAAAATTTTTAAGAAGACAGTCTAAAAAGTTATGTGTCATTTTGAATCCATTTTAAATACATTAAATTTATTGTATTTGATTATTTTAAATAAAAATTATTTATTTTTGTACCTCTCTGCTTATTATTATTTATTATTATTATTTATTATTATTATTATTATTATAATTATTATTATTATTATCATCAGATATAATTTTTTATGTTCTTTTATTATTATTATTATTTTAATAAATATTTACCTATATCTGACTTCATTCATTTCATATTAATTACGTATTTTATAACAAAATTACATTGTTTTAACAATAAAATTAATTTATTATTATTTTTTATCTCTATTTAGTATATTACATAGTTTTAAACAATATTATACAATTTTGTATGAATAAAATTTAAACTGTTCCACACATTTTGGAATATATCGCCAATATGACTTATTATACATCAAAACGGACTGCTTTTTACCTATCTATGACTTGAAACGATTATCATATTTTTTAAATCACGCATTTGTGACTTAAAAAGCCGTTTTACATCTATAATACTAAAAGGTCAAGCCCCCCAAAATTCATCACGACGATCGGGAAATTTTTAGACAAAGCTACAACTGAAACGGTTTCAGCGATTTGGATGGAATTTGCTTTAAATAGTAGAGAATAAATCAACTTAGGGCCTTTGATATGTCTCTTATTTTTACTGTGCATAGTTTTTGTGGAAAAAATTATTAACTGGTCAAAATTCTTACATTAAAACAATAGATCAAAGTTCTCTGTACTGATGTCAAATGTACAAAATCAGAGAATACTGGCTAATTATTTGAATTGAGTATGCGTGAAAATTTTTAAGAAGACAGTCTAAAAAGTTATGTGTCATTTTGAATCCATTTTAAATACATTAAATTTATTGTATTTGATTATTTTAAATAAAAATTATTTATTTTTGTACCTCTCTGCTTATTATTATTTATTATTATTATTTATTATTATTATTATTATTATAATTATTATTATTATTATCATCAGATATAATTTTTTATGTTCTTTTATTATTATTATTATTTTAATAAATATTTACCTATATCTGACTTCATTCATTTCATATTAATTACGTATTTTATAACAAAATTACATTGTTTTAACAATAAAATTAATTTATTATTATTTTTTATCTCTATTTAGTATATTACATAGTTTTAAACAATATTATACAATTTTGTATGAATAAAATTTAAACTGTTCCACACATTTTGGAATATATCGCCAATATGACTTATTATACATCAAAACGGACTGCTTTTTACCTATCTATGACTTGAAACGATTATCATATTTTTTAAATCACGCATTTGTGACTTAAAAAGCCGTTTTACATCTATAATACTAAAAGGTCAAGCCCCCCAAAATTCATCACGACGATCGGGAAATTTTTAGACAAAGCTACAACTGAAACGGTTTCAGCGATTTGGATGGAATTTGCTTTAAATAGTAGAGAATAAATCAACTTAGGGCCTTTGATATGTCTCTTATTTTTACTGTGCATAGTTTTTGTGGAAAAAATTATTAACTGGTCAAAATTCTTACATTAAAACAATAGATCAAAGTTCTCTGTACTGATGTCAAATGTACAAAATCAGAGAATACAGGCTAATTATTTGAATTGAGTATGCGTGAAAATTTTTAAGAAGACAGTCTAAAAAGTTATGTGTCATTTTGAATCCATTTTAAATACATTAAATTTATTGTATTTGATTATTTTAAATAAAAATTATTTATTTTTGTACCTCTCTGCTTATTATTATTTATTATTATTATTTATTATTATTATTATTATTATAATTATTATTATTATTATCATCAGATATAATTTTTTATGTTCTTTTATTATTATTATTATTTTAATAAATATTTACCTATATCTGACTTCATTCATTTCATATTAATTACGTATTTTATAACAAAATTACATTGTTTTAACAATAAAATTAATTTATTATTATTTTTTATCTCTATTTAGTATATTACATAGTTTTAAACAATATTATACAATTTTGTATGAATAAAATTTAAACTGTTCCACACATTTTGGAATATATCGCCAATATGACTTATTATACATCAAAACGGACTGCTTTTTACCTATCTATGACTTGAAACGATTATCATATTTTTTAAATCACGCATTTGTGACTTAAAAAGCCGTTTTACATCTATAATACTAAAAGGTCAAGCCCCCCAAAATTCATCACGACGATCGGGAAATTTTTAGACAAAGCTACAACTGAAACGGTTTCAGCGATTTGGATGGAATTTGCTTTAAATAGTAGAGAATAAATCAACTTAGGGCCTTTGATATGTCTCTTATTTTTACTGTGCATAGTTTTTGTGGAAAAAATTATTAACTGGTCAAAATTCTTACATTAAAACAATAGATCAAAGTTCTCTGTACTGATGTCAAATGTACAAAATCAGAGAATACTGGCTAATTATTTGAATTGAGTATGCGTGAAAATTTTTAAGAAGACAGTCTAAAAAGTTATGTGTCATTTTGAATCCATTTTAAATACATTAAATTTATTGTATTTGATTATTTTAAATAAAAATTATTTATTTTTGTACCTCTCTGCTTATTATTATTTATTATTATTATTTATTATTATTATTATTATTATAATTATTATTATTATTATCATCAGATATAATTTTTTATGTTCTTTTATTATTATTATTATTTTAATAAATATTTACCTATATCTGACTTCATTCATTTCATATTAATTACGTATTTTATAACAAAATTACATTGTTTTAACAATAAAATTAATTTATTATTATTTTTTATCTCTATTTAGTATATTACATAGTTTTAAACAATATTATACAATTTTGTATGAATAAAATTTAAACTGTTCCACACATTTTGGAATATATCGCCAATATGACTTATTATACATCAAAACGGACTGCTTTTTACCTATCTATGACTTGAAACGATTATCATATTTTTTAAATCACGCATTTGTGACTTAAAAAGCCGTTTTACATCTATAATACTAAAAGGTCAAGCCCCCCAAAATTCATCACGACGATCGGGAAATTTTTAGACAAAGCTACAACTGAAACGGTTTCAGCGATTTGGATGGAATTTGCTTTAAATAGTAGAGAATAAATCAACTTAGGGCCTTTGATATGTCTCTTATTTTTACTGTGCATAGTTTTTGTGGAAAAAATTATTAACTGGTCAAAATTCTTA
Source organism: Harpalus rubripes (assembly GCA_963082715.1). Lineage (NCBI taxonomy): Eukaryota > Metazoa > Arthropoda > Insecta > Coleoptera > Carabidae > Harpalus > Harpalus rubripes. Next base: position 104,087,158 of record OY720448.1, read on the forward strand.
CATTAAAACAATAGATCAAAGTTCTCTGTACTGATGTCAAATGTACAAAATCAGAGAATACAGGCTAATTATTTGAATTGAGTATGCGTGAAAATTTTTAAGAAGACAGTCTAAAAAGTTATGTGTCATTTTGAATCCATTTTAAATACATTAAATTTATTGTATTTGATTATTTTAAATAAAAATTATTTATTTTTGTACCTCTCTGCTTATTATTATTTATTATTATTATTTATTATTATTATTATTATTATAATTATTATTATTATTATCATCAGATATAATTTTTTATGTTCTTTTATTATTATTATTATTTTAATAAATATTTACCTATATCTGACTTCATTCATTTCATATTAATTACGTATTTTATAACAAAATTACATTGTTTTAACAATAAAATTAATTTATTATTATTTTTTATCTCTATTTAGTATATTACATAGTTTTAAACAATATTATACAATTTTGTATGAATAAAATTTAAACTGTTCCACACATTTTGGAATATATCGCCAATATGACTTATTATACATCAAAACGGACTGCTTTTTACCTATCTATGACTTGAAACGATTATCATATTTTTTAAATCACGCATTTGTGACTTAAAAAGCCGTTTTACATCTATAATACTAAAAGGTCAAGCCCCCCAAAATTCATCACGACGATCGGGAAATTTTTAGACAAAGCTACAACTGAAACGGTTTCAGCGATTTGGATGGAATTTGCTTTAAATATTAGAGAATAAATCAACTTAGGGCCTTTGATATGTCTCTTATTTTTACTGTGCATAGTTTTTGTGGAAAAAATTATTAACTGGTCAAAATTCTTACATTAAAACAATAGATCAAAGTTCTCTGTACTGATGTCAAATGTACAAAATCAGAGAATACAGGCTAATTATTTGAATTGAGTATGCGTGAAAATTTTTAAGAAGACAGTCTAAAAAGTTATGTGTCATTTTGAATCCATTTTAAATACATTAAATTTATTGTATTTGATTATTTTAAATAAAAATTATTTATTTTTGTACCTCTCTGCTTATTATTATTTATTATTATTATTTATTATTATTATTATTATTATAATTATTATTATTATTATCATCAGATATAATTTTTTATGTTCTTTTATTATTATTATTATTTTAATAAATATTTACCTATATCTGACTTCATTCATTTCATATTAATTACGTATTTTATAACAAAATTACATTGTTTTAACAATAAAATTAATTTATTATTATTTTTTATCTCTATTTAGTATATTACATAGTTTTAAACAATATTATACAATTTTGTATGAATAAAATTTAAACTGTTCCACACATTTTGGAATATATCGCCAATATGACTTATTATACATCAAAACGGACTGCTTTTTACCTATCTATGACTTGAAACGATTATCATATTTTTTAAATCACGCATTTGTGACTTAAAAAGCCGTTTTACATCTATAATACTAAAAGGTCAAGCCCCCCAAAATTCATCACGACGATCGGGAAATTTTTAGACAAAGCTACAACTGAAACGGTTTCAGCGATTTGGATGGAATTTGCTTTAAATAGTAGAGAATAAATCAACTTAGGGCCTTTGATATGTCTCTTATTTTTACTGTGCATAGTTTTTGTGGAAAAAATTATTAACTGGTCAAAATTCTTACATTAAAACAATAGATCAAAGTTCTCTGTACTGATGTCAAATGTACAAAATCAGAGAATACTGGCTAATTATTTGAATTGAGTATGCGTGAAAATTTTTAAGAAGACAGTCTAAAAAGTTATGTGTCATTTTGAATCCATTTTAAATACATTAAATTTATTGTATTTGATTATTTTAAATAAAAATTATTTATTTTTGTACCTCTCTGCTTATTATTATTTATTATTATTATTTATTATTATTATTATTATTATAATTATTATTATTATTATCATCAGATATAATTTTTTATGTTCTTTTATTATTATTATTATTTTAATAAATATTTACCTATATCTGACTTCATTCATTTCATATTAATTACGTATTTTATAACAAAATTACATTGTTTTAACAATAAAATTAATTTATTATTATTTTTTATCTCTATTTAGTATATTACATAGTTTTAAACAATATTATACAATTTTGTATGAATAAAATTTAAACTGTTCCACACATTTTGGAATATATCGCCAATATGACTTATTATACATCAAAACGGACTGCTTTTTACCTATCTATGACTTGAAACGATTATCATATTTTTTAAATCACGCATTTGTGACTTAAAAAGCCGTTTTACATCTATAATACTAAAAGGTCAAGCCCCCCAAAATTCATCACGACGATCGGGAAATTTTTAGACAAAGCTACAACTGAAACGGTTTCAGCGATTTGGATGGAATTTGCTTTAAATAGTAGAGAATAAATCAACTTAGGGCCTTTGATATGTCTCTTATTTTTACTGTGCATAGTTTTTGTGGAAAAAATTATTAACTGGTCAAAATTCTTACATTAAAACAATAGATCAAAGTTCTCTGTACTGATGTCAAATGTACAAAATCAGAGAATACTGGCTAATTATTTGAATTGAGTATGCGTGAAAATTTTTAAGAAGACAGTCTAAAAAGTTATGTGTCATTTTGAATCCATTTTAAATACATTAAATTTATTGTATTTGATTATTTTAAATAAAAATTATTTATTTTTGTACCTCTCTGCTTATTATTATTTATTATTATTATTTATTATTATTATTATTATTATAATTATTATTATTATTATCATCAGATATAATTTTTTATGTTCTTTTATTATTATTATTATTTTAATAAATATTTACCTATATCTGACTTCATTCATTTCATATTAATTACGTATTTTATAACAAAATTACATTGTTTTAACAATAAAATTAATTTATTATTATTTTTTATCTCTATTTAGTATATTACATAGTTTTAAACAATATTATACAATTTTGTATGAATAAAATTTAAACTGTTCCACACATTTTGGAATATATCGCCAATATGACTTATTATACATCAAAACGGACTGCTTTTTACCTATCTATGACTTGAAACGATTATCATATTTTTTAAATCACGCATTTGTGACTTAAAAAGCCGTTTTACATCTATAATACTAAAAGGTCAAGCCCCCCAAAATTCATCACGACGATCGGGAAATTTTTAGACAAAGCTACAACTGAAACGGTTTCAGCGATTTGGATGGAATTTGCTTTAAATAGTAGAGAATAAATCAACTTAGGGCCTTTGATATGTCTCTTATTTTTACTGTGCATAGTTTTTGTGGAAAAAATTATTAACTGGTCAAAATTCTTACATTAAAACAATAGATCAAAGTTCTCTGTACTGATGTCAAATGTACAAAATCAGAGAATACAGGCTAATTATTTGAATTGAGTATGCGTGAAAATTTTTAAGAAGACAGTCTAAAAAGTTATGTGTCATTTTGAATCCATTTTAAATACATTAAATTTATTGTATTTGATTATTTTAAATAAAAATTATTTATTTTTGTACCTCTCTGCTTATTATTATTTATTATTATTATTTATTATTATTATTATTATTATAATTATTATTATTATTATCATCAGATATAATTTTTTATGTTCTTTTATTATTATTATTATTTTAATAAATATTTACCTATATCTGACTTCATTCATTTCATATTAATTACGTATTTTATAACAAAATTACATTGTTTTAACAATAAAATTAATTTATTATTATTTTTTATCTCTATTTAGTATATTACATAGTTTTAAACAATATTATACAATTTTGTATGAATAAAATTTAAACTGTTCCACACATTTTGGAATATATCGCCAATATGACTTATTATACATCAAAACGGACTGCTTTTTACCTATCTATGACTTGAAACGATTATCATATTTTTTAAATCACGCATTTGTGACTTAAAAAGCCGTTTTACATCTATAATACTAAAAGGTCAAGCCCCCCAAAATTCATCACGACGATCGGGAAATTTTTAGACAAAGCTACAACTGAAACGGTTTCAGCGATTTGGATGGAATTTGCTTTAAATAGTAGAGAATAAATCAACTTAGGGCCTTTGATATGTCTCTTATTTTTACTGTGCATAGTTTTTGTGGAAAAAATTATTAACTGGTCAAAATTCTTACATTAAAACAATAGATCAAAGTTCTCTGTACTGATGTCAAATGTACAAAATCAGAGAATACAGGCTAATTATTTGAATTGAGTATGCGTGAAAATTTTTAAGAAGACAGTCTAAAAAGTTATGTGTCATTTTGAATCCATTTTAAATACATTAAATTTATTGTATTTGATTATTTTAAATAAAAATTATTTATTTTTGTACCTCTCTGCTTATTATTATTTATTATTATTATTTATTATTATTATTATTATTATTATTATAATTATTATTATTATTATCATCAGATATAATTTTTTATGTTCTTTTATTATTATTATTATTTTAATAAATATTTACCTATATCTGACTTCATTCATTTCATATTAATTACGTATTTTATAACAAAATTACATTGTTTTAACAATAAAATTAATTTATTATTATTTTTTATCTCTATTTAGTATATTACATAGTTTTAAACAATATTATACAATTTTGTATGAATAAAATTTAAACTGTTCCACACATTTTGGAATATATCGCCAATATGACTTATTATACATCAAAACGGACTGCTTTTTACCTATCTATGACTTGAAACGATTATCATATTTTTTAAATCACGCATTTGTGACTTAAAAAGCCGTTTTACATCTATAATACTAAAAGGTCAAGCCCCCCAAAATTCATCACGACGATCGGGAAATTTTTAGACAAAGCTACAACTGAAACGGTTTCAGCGATTTGGATGGAATTTGCTTTAAATAGTAGAGAATAAATCAACTTAGGGCCTTTGATATGTCTCTTATTTTTACTGTGCATAGTTTTTGTGGAAAAAATTATTAACTGGTCAAAATTCTTACATTAAAACAATAGATCAAAGTTCTCTGTACTGATGTCAAATGTACAAAATCAGAGAATACAGGCTAATTATTTGAATTGAGTATGCGTGAAAATTTTTAAGAAGACAGTCTAAAAAGTTATGTGTCATTTTGAATCCATTTTAAATACATTAAATTTATTGTATTTGATTATTTTAAATAAAAATTATTTATTTTTGTACCTCTCTGCTTATTATTATTTATTATTATTATTTATTATTATTATTATTATTATAATTATTATTATTATTATCATCAGATATAATTTTTTATGTTCTTTTATTATTATTATTATTTTAATAAATATTTACCTATATCTGACTTCATTCATTTCATATTAATTACGTATTTTATAACAAAATTACATTGTTTTAACAATAAAATTAATTTATTATTATTTTTTATCTCTATTTAGTATATTACATAGTTTTAAACAATATTATACAATTTTGTATGAATAAAATTTAAACTGTTCCACACATTTTGGAATATATCGCCAATATGACTTATTATACATCAAAACGGACTGCTTTTTACCTATCTATGACTTGAAACGATTATCATATTTTTTAAATCACGCATTTGTGACTTAAAAAGCCGTTTTACATCTATAATACTAAAAGGTCAAGCCCCCCAAAATTCATCACGACGATCGGGAAATTTTTAGACAAAGCTACAACTGAAACGGTTTCAGCGATTTGGATGGAATTTGCTTTAAATAGTAGAGAATAAATCAACTTAGGGCCTTTGATATGTCTCTTATTTTTACTGTGCATAGTTTTTGTGGAAAAAATTATTAACTGGTCAAAATTCTTACATTAAAACAATAGATCAAAGTTCTCTGTACTGATGTCAAATGTACAAAATCAGAGAATACTGGCTAATTATTTGAATTGAGTATGCGTGAAAATTTTTAAGAAGACAGTCTAAAAAGTTATGTGTCATTTTGAATCCATTTTAAATACATTAAATTTATTGTATTTGATTATTTTAAATAAAAATTATTTATTTTTGTACCTCTCTGCTTATTATTATTTATTATTATTATTTATTATTATTATTATTATTATAATTATTATTATTATTATCATCAGATATAATTTTTTATGTTCTTTTATTATTATTATTATTTTAATAAATATTTACCTATATCTGACTTCATTCATTTCATATTAATTACGTATTTTATAACAAAATTACATTGTTTTAACAATAAAATTAATTTATTATTATTTTTTATCTCTATTTAGTATATTACATAGTTTTAAACAATATTATACAATTTTGTATGAATAAAATTTAAACTGTTCCACACATTTTGGAATATATCGCCAATATGACTTATTATACATCAAAACGGACTGCTTTTTACCTATCTATGACTTGAAACGATTATCATATTTTTTAAATCACGCATTTGTGACTTAAAAAGCCGTTTTACATCTATAATACTAAAAGGTCAAGCCCCCCAAAATTCATCACGACGATCGGGAAATTTTTAGACAAAGCTACAACTGAAACGGTTTCAGCGATTTGGATGGAATTTGCTTTAAATAGTAGAGAATAAATCAACTTAGGGCCTTTGATATGTCTCTTATTTTTACTGTGCATAGTTTTTGTGGAAAAAATTATTAACTGGTCAAAATTCTTACATTAAAACAATAGATCAAAGTTCTCTGTACTGATGTCAAATGTACAAAATCAGAGAATACAGGCTAATTATTTGAATTGAGTATGCGTGAAAATTTTTAAGAAGACAGTCTAAAAAGTTATGTGTCATTTTGAATCCATTTTAAATACATTAAATTTATTGTATTTGATTATTTTAAATAAAAATTATTTATTTTTGTACCTCTCTGCTTATTATTATTTATTATTATTATTTATTATTATTATTATTATTATAATTATTATTATTATTATCATCAGATATAATTTTTTATGTTCTTTTATTATTATTATTATTTTAATAAATATTTACCTATATCTGACTTCATTCATTTCATATTAATTACGTATTTTATAACAAAATTACATTGTTTTAACAATAAAATTAATTTATTATTATTTTTTATCTCTATTTAGTATATTACATAGTTTTAAACAATATTATACAATTTTGTATGAATAAAATTTAAACTGTTCCACACATTTTGGAATATATCGCCAATATGACTTATTATACATCAAAACGGACTGCTTTTTACCTATCTATGACTTGAAACGATTATCATATTTTTTAAATCACGCATTTGTGACTTAAAAAGCCGTTTTACATCTATAATACTAAAAGGTCAAGCCCCCCAAAATTCATCACGACGATCGGGAAATTTTTAGACAAAGCTACAACTGAAACGGTTTCAGCGATTTGGATGGAATTTGCTTTAAATAGTAGAGAATAAATCAACTTAGGGCCTTTGATATGTCTCTTATTTTTACTGTGCATAGTTTTTGTGGAAAAAATTATTAACTGGTCAAAATTCTTACATTAAAACAATAGATCAAAGTTCTCTGTACTGATGTCAAATGTACAAAATCAGAGAATACAGGCTAATTATTTGAATTGAGTATGCGTGAAAATTTTTAAGAAGACAGTCTAAAAAGTTATGTGTCATTTTGAATCCATTTTAAATACATTAAATTTATTGTATTTGATTATTTTAAATAAAAATTATTTATTTTTGTACCTCTCTGCTTATTATTATTTATTATTATTATTTATTATTATTATTATTATTATAATTATTATTATTATTATCATCAGATATAATTTTTTATGTTCTTTTATTATTATTATTATTTTAATAAATATTTACCTATATCTGACTTCATTCATTTCATATTAATTACGTATTTTATAACAAAATTACATTGTTTTAACAATAAAATTAATTTATTATTATTTTTTATCTCTATTTAGTATATTACATAGTTTTAAACAATATTATACAATTTTGTATGAATAAAATTTAAACTGTTCCACACATTTTGGAATATATCGCCAATATGACTTATTATACATCAAAACGGACTGCTTTTTACCTATCTATGACTTGAAACGATTATCATATTTTTTAAATCACGCATTTGTGACTTAAAAAGCCGTTTTACATCTATAATACTAAAAGGTCAAGCCCCCCAAAATTCATCACGACGATCGGGAAATTTTTAGACAAAGCTACAACTGAAACGGTTTCAGCGATTTGGATGGAATTTGCTTTAAATAGTAGAGAATAAATCAACTTAGGGCCTTTGATATGTCTCTTATTTTTACTGTGCATAGTTTTTGTGGAAAAAATTATTAACTGGTCAAAATTCTTACATTAAAACAATAGATCAAAGTTCTCTGTACTGATGTCAAATGTACAAAATCAGAGAATACAGGCTAATTATTTGAATTGAGTATGCGTGAAAATTTTTAAGAAGACAGTCTAAAAAGTTATGTGTCATTTTGAATCCATTTTAAATACATTAAATTTATTGTATTTGATTATTTTAAATAAAAATTATTTATTTTTGTACCTCTCTGCTTATTATTATTTATTATTATTATTTATTATTATTATTATTATTATAATTATTATTATTATTATCATCAGATATAATTTTTTATGTTCTTTTATTATTATTATTATTTTAATAAATATTTACCTATATCTGACTTCATTCATTTCATATTAATTACGTATTTTATAACAAAATTACATTGTTTTAACAATAAAATTAATTTATTATTATTTTTTATCTCTATTTAGTATATTACATAGTTTTAAACAATATTATACAATTTTGTATGAATAAAATTTAAACTGTTCCACACATTTTGGAATATATCGCCAATATGACTTATTATACATCAAAACGGACTGCTTTTTACCTATCTATGACTTGAAACGATTATCATATTTTTTAAATCACGCATTTGTGACTTAAAAAGCCGTTTTACATCTATAATACTAAAAGGTCAAGCCCCCCAAAATTCATCACGACGATCGGGAAATTTTTAGACAAAGCTACAACTGAAACGGTTTCAGCGATTTGGATGGAATTTGCTTTAAATAGTAGAGAATAAATCAACTTAGGGCCTTTGATATGTCTCTTATTTTTACTGTGCATAGTTTTTGTGGAAAAAATTATTAACTGGTCAAAATTCTTACATTAAAACAATAGATCAAAGTTCTCTGTACTGATGTCAAATGTACAAAATCAGAGAATACAGGCTAATTATTTGAATTGAGTATGCGTGAAAATTTTTAAGAAGACAGTCTAAAAAGTTATGTGTCATTTTGAATCCATTTTAAATACATTAAATTTATTGTATTTGATTATTTTAAATAAAAATTATTTATTTTTGTACCTCTCTGCTTATTATTATTTATTATTATTATTTATTATTATTATTATTATTATTATTATAATTATTATTATTATTATCATCAGATATAATTTTTTATGTTCTTTTATTATTATTATTATTTTAATAAATATTTACCTATATCTGACTTCATTCATTTCATATTAATTACGTATTTTATAACAAAATTACATTGTTTTAACAATAAAATTAATTTATTATTATTTTTTATCTCTATTTAGTATATTACATAGTTTTAAACAATATTATACAATTTTGTATGAATAAAATTTAAACTGTTCCACACATTTTGGAATATATCGCCAATATGACTTATTATACATCAAAACGGACTGCTTTTTACCTATCTATGACTTGAAACGATTATCATATTTTTTAAATCACGCATTTGTGACTTAAAAAGCCGTTTTACATCTATAATACTAAAAGGTCAAGCCCCCCAAAATTCATCACGACGATCGGGAAATTTTTAGACAAAGCTACAACTGAAACGGTTTCAGCGATTTGGATGGAATTTGCTTTAAATAGTAGAGAATAAATCAACTTAGGGCCTTTGATATGTCTCTTATTTTTACTGTGCATAGTTTTTGTGGAAAAAATTATTAACTGGTCAAAATTCTTACATTAAAACAATAGATCAAAGTTCTCTGTACTGATGTCAAATGTACAAAATCAGAGAATACAGGCTAATTATTTGAATTGAGTATGCGTGAAAATTTTTAAGAAGACAGTCTAAAAAGTTATGTGTCATTTTGAATCCATTTTAAATACATTAAATTTATTGTATTTGATTATTTTAAATAAAAATTATTTATTTTTGTACCTCTCTGCTTATTATTATTTATTATTATTATTTATTATTATTATTATTATTATAATTATTATTATTATTATCATCAGATATAATTTTTTATGTTCTTTTATTATTATTATTATTTTAATAAATATTTACCTATATCTGACTTCATTCATTTCATATTAATTACGTATTTTATAACAAAATTACATTGTTTTAACAATAAAATTAATTTATTATTATTTTTTATCTCTATTTAGTATATTACATAGTTTTAAACAATATTATACAATTTTGTATGAATAAAATTTAAACTGTTCCACACATTTTGGAATATATCGCCAATATGACTTATTATACATCAAAACGGACTGCTTTTTACCTATCTATGACTTGAAACGATTATCATATTTTTTAAATCACGCATTTGTGACTTAAAAAGCCGTTTTACATCTATAATACTAAAAGGTCAAGCCCCCCAAAATTCATCACGACGATCGGGAAATTTTTAGACAAAGCTACAACTGAAACGGTTTCAGCGATTTGGATGGAATTTGCTTTAAATAGTAGAGAATAAATCAACTTAGGGCCTTTGATATGTCTCTTATTTTTACTGTGCATAGTTTTTGTGGAAAAAATTATTAACTGGTCAAAATTCTTACATTAAAACAATAGATCAAAGTTCTCTGTACTGATGTCAAATGTACAAAATCAGAGAATACTGGCTAATTATTTGAATTGAGTATGCGTGAAAATTTTTAAGAAGACAGTCTAAAAAGTTATGTGTCATTTTGAATCCATTTTAAATACATTAAATTTATTGTATTTGATTATTTTAAATAAAAATTATTTATTTTTGTACCTCTCTGCTTATTATTATTTATTATTATTATTTATTATTATTATTATTATTATAATTATTATTATTATTATCATCAGATATAATTTTTTATGTTCTTTTATTATTATTATTATTTTAATAAATATTTACCTATATCTGACTTCATTCATTTCATATTAATTACGTATTTTATAACAAAATTACATTGTTTTAACAATAAAATTAATTTATTATTATTTTTTATCTCTATTTAGTATATTACATAGTTTTAAACAATATTATACAATTTTGTATGAATAAAATTTAAACTGTTCCACACATTTTGGAATATATCGCCAATATGACTTATTATACATCAAAACGGACTGCTTTTTACCTATCTATGACTTGAAACGATTATCATATTTTTTAAATCACGCATTTGTGACTTAAAAAGCCGTTTTACATCTATAATACTAAAAGGTCAAGCCCCCCAAAATTCATCACGACGATCGGGAAATTTTTAGACAAAGCTACAACTGAAACGGTTTCAGCGATTTGGATGGAATTTGCTTTAAATAGTAGAGAATAAATCAACTTAGGGCCTTTGATATGTCTCTTATTTTTACTGTGCATAGTTTTTGTGGAAAAAATTATTAACTGGTCAAAATTCTTACATTAAAACAATAGATCAAAGTTCTCTGTACTGATGTCAAATGTACAAAATCAGAGAATACAGGCTAATTATTTGAATTGAGTATGCGTGAAAATTTTTAAGAAGACAGTCTAAAAAGTTATGTGTCATTTTGAATCCATTTTAAATACATTAAATTTATTGTATTTGATTATTTTAAATAAAAATTATTTATTTTTGTACCTCTCTGCTTATTATTATTTATTATTATTATTTATTATTATTATTATTATTATAATTATTATTATTATTATCATCAGATATAATTTTTTATGTTCTTTTATTATTATTATTATTTTAATAAATATTTACCTATATCTGACTTCATTCATTTCATATTAATTACGTATTTTATAACAAAATTACATTGTTTTAACAATAAAATTAATTTATTATTATTTTTTATCTCTATTTAGTATATTACATAGTTTTAAACAATATTATACAATTTTGTATGAATAAAATTTAAACTGTTCCACACATTTTGGAATATATCGCCAATATGACTTATTATACATCAAAACGGACTGCTTTTTACCTATCTATGACTTGAAACGATTATCATATTTTTTAAATCACGCATTTGTGACTTAAAAAGCCGTTTTACATCTATAATACTAAAAGGTCAAGCCCCCCAAAATTCATCACGACGATCGGGAAATTTTTAGACAAAGCTACAACTGAAACGGTTTCAGCGATTTGGATGGAATTTGCTTTAAATAGTAGAGAATAAATCAACTTAGGGCCTTTGATATGTCTCTTATTTTTACTGTGCATAGTTTTTGTGGAAAAAATTATTAACTGGTCAAAATTCTTACATTAAAACAATAGATCAAAGTTCTCTGTACTGATGTCAAATGTACAAAATCAGAGAATACAGGCTAATTATTTGAATTGAGTATGCGTGAAAATTTTTAAGAAGACAGTCTAAAAAGTTATGTGTCATTTTGAATCCATTTTAAATACATTAAATTTATTGTATTTGATTATTTTAAATAAAAATTATTTATTTTTGTACCTCTCTGCTTATTATTATTTATTATTATTATTTATTATTATTATTATTATTATAATTATTATTATTATTATCATCAGATATAATTTTTTATGTTCTTTTATTATTATTATTATTTTAATAAATATTTACCTATATCTGACTTCATTCATTTCATATTAATTACGTATTTTATAACAAAATTACATTGTTTTAACAATAAAATTAATTTATTATTATTTTTTATCTCTATTTAGTATATTACATAGTTTTAAACAATATTATACAATTTTGTATGAATAAAATTTAAACTGTTCCACACATTTTGGAATATATCGCCAATATGACTTATTATACATCAAAACGGACTGCTTTTTACCTATCTATGACTTGAAACGATTATCATATTTTTTAAATCACGCATTTGTGACTTAAAAAGCCGTTTTACATCTATAATACTAAAAGGTCAAGCCCCCCAAAATTCATCACGACGATCGGGAAATTTTTAGACAAAGCTACAACTGAAACGGTTTCAGCGATTTGGATGGAATTTGCTTTAAATAGTAGAGAATAAATCAACTTAGGGCCTTTGATATGTCTCTTATTTTTACTGTGCATAGTTTTTGTGGAAAAAATTATTAACTGGTCAAAATTCTTACATTAAAACAATAGATCAAAGTTCTCTGTACTGATGTCAAATGTACAAAATCAGAGAATACAGGCTAATTATTTGAATTGAGTATGCGTGAAAATTTTTAAGAAGACAGTCTAAAAAGTTATGTGTCATTTTGAATCCATTTTAAATACATTAAATTTATTGTATTTGATTATTTTAAATAAAAATTATTTATTTTTGTACCTCTCTGCTTATTATTATTTATTATTATTATTTATTATTATTATTATTATTATAATTATTATTATTATTATCATCAGATATAATTTTTTATGTTCTTTTATTATTATTATTATTTTAATAAATATTTACCTATATCTGACTTCATTCATTTCATATTAATTACGTATTTTATAACAAAATTACATTGTTTTAACAATAAAATTAATTTATTATTATTTTTTATCTCTATTTAGTATATTACATAGTTTTAAACAATATTATACAATTTTGTATGAATAAAATTTAAACTGTTCCACACATTTTGGAATATATCGCCAATATGACTTATTATACATCAAAACGGACTGCTTTTTACCTATCTATGACTTGAAACGATTATCATATTTTTTAAATCACGCATTTGTGACTTAAAAAGCCGTTTTACATCTATAATACTAAAAGGTCAAGCCCCCCAAAATTCATCACGACGATCGGGAAATTTTTAGACAAAGCTACAACTGAAACGGTTTCAGCGATTTGGATGGAATTTGCTTTAAATAGTAGAGAATAAATCAACTTAGGGCCTTTGATATGTCTCTTATTTTTACTGTGCATAGTTTTTGTGGAAAAAATTATTAACTGGTCAAAATTCTTACATTAAAACAATAGATCAAAGTTCTCTGTACTGATGTCAAATGTACAAAATCAGAGAATACAGGCTAATTATTTGAATTGAGTATGCGTGAAAATTTTTAAGAAGACAGTCTAAAAAGTTATGTGTCATTTTGAATCCATTTTAAATACATTAAATTTATTGTATTTGATTATTTTAAATAAAAATTATTTATTTTTGTACCTCTCTGCTTATTATTATTTATTATTATTATTTATTATTATTATTATTATTATAATTATTATTATTATTATCATCAGATATAATTTTTTATGTTCTTTTATTATTATTATTATTTTAATAAATATTTACCTATATCTGACTTCATTCATTTCATATTAATTACGTATTTTATAACAAAATTACATTGTTTTAACAATAAAATTAATTTATTATTATTTTTTATCTCTATTTAGTATATTACATAGTTTTAAACAATATTATACAATTTTGTATGAATAAAATTTAAACTGTTCCACACATTTTGGAATATATCGCCAATATGACTTATTATACATCAAAACGGACTGCTTTTTACCTATCTATGACTTGAAACGATTATCATATTTTTTAAATCACGCATTTGTGACTTAAAAAGCCGTTTTACATCTATAATACTAAAAGGTCAAGCCCCCCAAAATTCATCACGACGATCGGGAAATTTTTAGACAAAGCTACAACTGAAACGGTTTCAGCGATTTGGATGGAATTTGCTTTAAATAGTAGAGAATAAATCAACTTAGGGCCTTTGATATGTCTCTTATTTTTACTGTGCATAGTTTTTGTGGAAAAAATTATTAACTGGTCAAAATTCTTACATTAAAACAATAGATCAAAGTTCTCTGTACTGATGTCAAATGTACAAAATCAGAGAATACAGGCTAATTATTTGAATTGAGTATGCGTGAAAATTTTTAAGAAGACAGTCTAAAAAGTTATGTGTCATTTTGAATCCATTTTAAATACATTAAATTTATTGTATTTGATTATTTTAAATAAAAATTATTTATTTTTGTACCTCTCTGCTTATTATTATTTATTATTATTATTTATTATTATTATTATTATTATAATTATTATTATTATTATCATCAGATATAATTTTTTATGTTCTTTTATTATTATTATTATTTTAATAAATATTTACCTATATCTGACTTCATTCATTTCATATTAATTACGTATTTTATAACAAAATTACATTGTTTTAACAATAAAATTAATTTATTATTATTTTTTATCTCTATTTAGTATATTACATAGTTTTAAACAATATTATACAATTTTGTATGAATAAAATTTAAACTGTTCCACACATTTTGGAATATATCGCCAATATGACTTATTATACATCAAAACGGACTGCTTTTTACCTATCTATGACTTGAAACGATTATCATATTTTTTAAATCACGCATTTGTGACTTAAAAAGCCGTTTTACATCTATAATACTAAAAGGTCAAGCCCCCCAAAATTCATCACGACGATCGGGAAATTTTTAGACAAAGCTACAACTGAAACGGTTTCAGCGATTTGGATGGAATTTGCTTTAAATAGTAGAGAATAAATCAACTTAGGGCCTTTGATATGTCTCTTATTTTTACTGTGCATAGTTTTTGTGGAAAAAATTATTAACTGGTCAAAATTCTTACATTAAAACAATAGATCAAAGTTCTCTGTACTGATGTCAAATGTACAAAATCAGAGAATACAGGCTAATTATTTGAATTGAGTATGCGTGAAAATTTTTAAGAAGACAGTCTAAAAAGTTATGTGTCATTTTGAATCCATTTTAAATACATTAAATTTATTGTATTTGATTATTTTAAATAAAAATTATTTATTTTTGTACCTCTCTGCTTATTATTATTTATTATTATTATTTATTATTATTATTATTATTATAATTATTATTATTATTATCATCAGATATAATTTTTTATGTTCTTTTATTATTATTATTATTTTAATAAATATTTACCTATATCTGACTTCATTCATTTCATATTAATTACGTATTTTATAACAAAATTACATTGTTTTAACAATAAAATTAATTTATTATTATTTTTTATCTCTATTTAGTATATTACATAGTTTTAAACAATATTATACAATTTTGTATGAATAAAATTTAAACTGTTCCACACATTTTGGAATATATCGCCAATATGACTTATTATACATCAAAACGGACTGCTTTTTACCTATCTATGACTTGAAACGATTATCATATTTTTTAAATCACGCATTTGTGACTTAAAAAGCCGTTTTACATCTATAATACTAAAAGGTCAAGCCCCCCAAAATTCATCACGACGATCGGGAAATTTTTAGACAAAGCTACAACTGAAACGGTTTCAGCGATTTGGATGGAATTTGCTTTAAATAGTAGAGAATAAATCAACTTAGGGCCTTTGATATGTCTCTTATTTTTACTGTGCATAGTTTTTGTGGAAAAAATTATTAACTGGTCAAAATTCTTACATTAAAACAATAGATCAAAGTTCTCTGTACTGATGTCAAATGTACAAAATCAGAGAATACAGGCTAATTATTTGAATTGAGTATGCGTGAAAATTTTTAAGAAGACAGTCTAAAAAGTTATGTGTCATTTTGAATCCATTTTAAATACATTAAATTTATTGTATTTGATTATTTTAAATAAAAATTATTTATTTTTGTACCTCTCTGCTTATTATTATTTATTATTATTATTTATTATTATTATTATTATTATAATTATTATTATTATTATCATCAGATATAATTTTTTATGTTCTTTTATTATTATTATTATTTTAATAAATATTTACCTATATCTGACTTCATTCATTTCATATTAATTACGTATTTTATAACAAAATTACATTGTTTTAACAATAAAATTAATTTATTATTATTTTTTATCTCTATTTAGTATATTACATAGTTTTAAACAATATTATACAATTTTGTATGAATAAAATTTAAACTGTTCCACACATTTTGGAATATATCGCCAATATGACTTATTATACATCAAAACGGACTGCTTTTTACCTATCTATGACTTGAAACGATTATCATATTTTTTAAATCACGCATTTGTGACTTAAAAAGCCGTTTTACATCTATAATACTAAACGATCAGATTCACTATAGTTATATATATTAATCAAAAAGCCGATCGCCAAACTTTAGACAAGGCTACAGGTTAAACGGAGCAACCGATTTTCATAAAATTTGTACCAAGTTGTAGGAAATGATTGGCTTCAGCTCCCTTCTAATGGATCAAATTTCTGTAGGATGCATAGTTTTTGTGTAAAACATTATTAAAGATTGAAAATTGGGACAGAAACAATAGGTCACTGTAATGATCACAGTTCTCCGTGAAAATTTTAAGACGAAGAACGCCATGTTTGTCATGTCATTTTGAACCTTTAAATGGAAGTATTTATGAAATGGAGACAATTTGAAAGAAGTTTAATTCATAATTATAAATTTTGAGAATGGGCAATTATATCCGCACAGGTAAAAAAGGCCTAAAACATTTTAATTAAAAATTATAAATTTTGACGTTTCATATGTACTTGAACAGTGTTGCCAAATATGTCATAAGTAACTAGGTAAAAAACAAATATTCCTAACTAAACAATATTTTTCACAGTAACGATCACAGTTTTCCTTGAAAATTTAAGACGATAAACGCTGTTATGTCAATGTCAATGATGACATATTATCAGTTTTCTTCCTTTTAAATGCAATAAAATGTTTAAATAATATGTAATAATTAAAGAAAAGATGATGAATTTAACAAGGTAGGTATATGTAATGATTTTAAGCCATGTTTATTATTATGTTACATATTTTATTTTGTAAATAGAATTTTGGAAAATGTATAAGGAAACACGTCGAAAAGGATCAGAAAGGTAGGAATAATATCACAATCGATGTACAAAATTAAAAAGATAAACATTGTCATGTCATATTTGATATGTTAATGACAAATTATGCATGTCGTATCAATACTAAAAACATAGTCTGGAAGTAAACATGCAAAACAGAATATACGTGTTTAAATGGAACCCAAAAAGATTTGGTGCTAAACACAAGACAAAGGATTAAACACTACAGAATACAAAAAATAAGGAATCAGGGCACCATAAAGGAACTCTGTACACAATGAAGAAAGGCTATACCTATTTTACCTATTTTAAGACGTATGTTTATTGTTAATTTATATATTTAATTTTGTAAATAGATTTAACAATGTCAGGCTGAGAAAGACATAATAAACATCACAGTCGCCAAAGAACACATGTACAATATCTAATACGTATTTAGAGGCAAGAATAAAAATTAAATCCTACAGGAAAATCATAAAATCTGGAACAAGACAATTCCATAATTTTAGATAGTATGTTTTAATCTGTTCTTTTTTTGTAATTCATTTTCTTATTACGTTTAAAATTTTTTCAGATTATACATAATTCGATATCTATCTTAAAACGGTACAGAATTTAATCTGTGTTTTATTTTCTTATATTACGTTAAAATTATCTATATTAAAATTCTTTTATTCCCAATTATTGTATCGTACTAATAAAAAATCTTTTAAATTACATAATCATACAGCATGAGCCAGAAAAGTCATCTTATGATTTTTGCATTCTATCCCCTTATTAACAATCCAAACTTTATTGATATATTTTCAAATTCGTTGTAAAAGTTCAGATCTAATGTAATGTAAGTACTTACTTTTCTGCAGTTTGTAAACTGTTTACTCTAGAATTAAAATATCACATCTTTTAGTTTTGTTTGATTTATTTTTATCTTTAAATTTAGTATTGTGTACTCATATACATGTTACTAATACAGGGTCCGCATTTTAAAAGTTCCCGCCTGAAAATTCATGATTAGGCAATCCATGATACATTTCATAAGTGAGTTGGTTTTTAAAATTTTGTTTTGCTCTTATACCTACTGTGATTATTCGATTTAAAGTACTAATATTAATCAAGTGGCTTATGAAATGTATTTGGTTTTGCTTCTTCTTAAAATTTTAGGCGGGAACATATAAAATGGGCAGCCTGTATTATGTTTATATTTATCCTGTAATTGGGACATTTTGTCCTGTTTGCTCGCATAAAATGCACATTTTATTATATGTTTTAATCAGTTCCTACCACGGTGTAGTATCTATAGGTGAGAGCACGAGATGCGTTGACATAACTAGCTGGTACAAAAGACGCTAAAGCGACCCGTTACCATTTGACAGGCGTTTGGCAGTTGGTGTGCCGCAGTGTGCCGGTTGCGGTTAAAATAAGTTCGCGTTTAAATAGAAAATGTTGTGCTATAGGATGCACAACAGGGTATGGATCAAATAAAGAGATATAGACCCGAATTTTCACCTCTTGAAGTAACGTTACTTCAGAAGTAGCGCTATTTCGATTTTTTATTTATTTTATTTTATGAATAGATAAGAATAGGTTTCATATTTTTGTAAATGAGACCTATGACATTTGAAATAAATGCTTTTTACAATTTAATTTATTTTTATATCTCTAATTTTGATGTTAAAGTTGACATTTAACAGTTGAAGTAGCGATTTTTCGAAAGTAGCGCTACTTAAAGATGTAAAAATACGGGCCATAGTCTTTTTAAGGTGCCAAAATGTGCGATTTTGTAGCAGCCAGCCATGCTATAACCATAGAAACAGGTACTACGATTAAGAAAATTCTGATTGGAAGATGTCAGTGTCAAGTACATGACATAATGTTTATTTTATAATTTTACTGAAAATATAGAAGCCTTCTGTATGGAATTTGTCCAAAATACATATATAGAACTGACAAAAGATAATGTATTGAAAATATAAAATGTGCGTTATATAGGAATAATTTACTATTTTAAATATTTGTAAAAACCGGGTCGCAAAAAACCTGACATCTAGCAGCATACTGTATGAACTAACCCGGTTATTTAGCCATTCTTTGTAATCCATTATACATCGTGCACTCAGCTATAGATACTACATTTCCGAAATATTACTGACAATTTTATAAAAAAAAAACAATAGCCGATCGAGCTGTCGTATTTTTGACAATTCTCTATGACAGTCCCTGAGAAAACATTTATTGTTTTTCGTATAAATTTGTCAGAAATACAGGGTGTTTCAATTAACTATGTAAGGCTTCGGAGTATAAATTCTAGACACCAACATGAAAAAAAATCCAATAAACATTGGTGCTAGAACGCTTCATAACAGAGATACCGAGGATTTATCTTAAATGAAGCGTAATACTGAAATAGAAAATACTTTGCTGATGGCATTTGTTTAATTCATTTAAAATTTAAATGAGATTTAATTAATTAAAAATTCTACTCATTTCAATCCGATAATTATTTAATTATTACACCTGTTATTTAATATTTTGATAATATTTCTAATACAAAAAAGTATTGCCAAGCTCTCTGTATTTAATAAAAATGTAATATTTTAATAATTTACCGTAGTATTTTTAAATAATAATGATTTATTTATTGAATGTAATGGCTTTCATTTTGAACACTTGCTCTCGGATTCTTTTTATAAATAATTATTTATGACCCAATACAAAATAAATAAAACTAACCTATTTCCTGTTTTTTTTTTAAAAAATAAAATCCTGGGTATCTCTGTTAGTCAGCGTTATAGCACCAATGTTTATTGGGATTTTTCCCCCTTTTGGTATCAGAATTCATACTCCTACGCCTTGCACTCTTATATGAAACACCTGTATATCCTGTTTAGTATTAAATGAAAAGTTTTCTGCATGGCTAAACAATAGAACTTTCAAAATTTTGACTTCAACTTGACCGGCTTTTGTTTTTCACATAAAGTTGTCAGAACCATGTCGTGATTAGGATCAAGTGAATTTTTTTCTGCAGGGCTATAACATAGAAGTGTCAACAAATAGACATCTCGGTCGGCTTTTGTTTCTGTATAAAGGTGCTAGAAATATGTCGTGTTTGGTATCAAATGAGAGGTCTGGTTACGAACTTTTAGACACAAGTGTGGAAATTTATAACAGGTTGATTGGCTTCTGTTTTATGCATAACGCTAATTCGTTTGATAGAACGGGGACCTTGGGTATCTGACAAGACTGTTGGCGTTACCACTTTGGTTTTAAATTGTGCGTAGACAGATTGGATGTACGTATAAACTATTATAATACACTATCGGCGGAGCCCTAGGGTAAACTCGGCGAAGCCGAGGTTAGGCTAGTCTATAATACTAAAAGGTCAAGCCCCCCAAAATTCATCACGACGATCGGGAAATTTTTAGACAAAGCTACAACTGAAACGGTTTCAGCGATTTGGATGGAATTTGCTTTAAATAGTAGAGAATAAATCAACTTAGGGCCTTTGATATGTCTCTTATTTTTACTGTGCATAGTTTTTGTGGAAAAAATTATTAACTGGTCAAAATTCTTACATTAAAACAATAGATCAAAGTTCTCTGTACTGATGTCAAATGTACAAAATCAGAGAATACAGGCTAATTATTTGAATTGAGTATGCGTGAAAATTTTTAAGAAGACAGTCTAAAAAGTTATGTGTCATTTTGAATCCATTTTAAATACATTAAATTTATTGTATTTGATTATTTTAAATAAAAATTATTTATTTTTGTACCTCTCTGCTTATTATTATTTATTATTATTATTTATTATTATTATTATTATTATAATTATTATTATTATTATCATCAGATATAATTTTTTATGTTCTTTTATTATTATTATTATTTTAATAAATATTTACCTATATCTGACTTCATTCATTTCATATTAATTACGTATTTTATAACAAAATTACATTGTTTTAACAATAAAATTAATTTATTATTATTTTTTATCTCTATTTAGTATATTACATAGTTTTAAACAATATTATACAATTTTGTATGAATAAAATTTAAACTGTTCCACACATTTTGGAATATATCGCCAATATGACTTATTATACATCAAAACGGACTGCTTTTTACCTATCTATGACTTGAAACGATTATCATATTTTTTAAATCACGCATTTGTGACTTAAAAAGCCGTTTTACATCTATAATACTAAAAGGTCAAGCCCCCCAAAATTCATCACGACGATCGGGAAATTTTTAGACAAAGCTACAACTGAAACGGTTTCAGCGATTTGGATGGAATTTGCTTTAAATAGTAGAGAATAAATCAACTTAGGGCCTTTGATATGTCTCTTATTTTTACTGTGCATAGTTTTTGTGGAAAAAATTATTAACTGGTCAAAATTCTTACATTAAAACAATAGATCAAAGTTCTCTGTACTGATGTCAAATGTACAAAATCAGAGAATACAGGCTAATTATTTGAATTGAGTATGCGTGAAAATTTTTAAGAAGACAGTCTAAAAAGTTATGTGTCATTTTGAATCCATTTTAAATACATTAAATTTATTGTATTTGATTATTTTAAATAAAAATTATTTATTTTTGTACCTCTCTGCTTATTATTATTTATTATTATTATTTATTATTATTATTATTATTATAATTATTATTATTATTATCATCAGATATAATTTTTTATGTTCTTTTATTATTATTATTATTTTAATAAATATTTACCTATATCTGACTTCATTCATTTCATATTAATTACGTATTTTATAACAAAATTACATTGTTTTAACAATAAAATTAATTTATTATTATTTTTTATCTCTATTTAGTATATTACATAGTTTTAAACAATATTATACAATTTTGTATGAATAAAATTTAAACTGTTCCACACATTTTGGAATATATCGCCAATATGACTTATTATACATCAAAACGGACTGCTTTTTACCTATCTATGACTTGAAACGATTATCATATTTTTTAAATCACGCATTTGTGACTTAAAAAGCCGTTTTACATCTATAATACTAAAAGGTCAAGCCCCCCAAAATTCATCACGACGATCGGGAAATTTTTAGACAAAGCTACAACTGAAACGGTTTCAGCGATTTGGATGGAATTTGCTTTAAATAGTAGAGAATAAATCAACTTAGGGCCTTTGATATGTCTCTTATTTTTACTGTGCATAGTTTTTGTGGAAAAAATTATTAACTGGTCAAAATTCTTACATTAAAACAATGGATCGCAGTGTTCTGTAATGAAGTCAAGGTATATACATAAGTAAGCAAAAAAAAAAAAAAAAAAAAAAAAAAAAAAAAAAAAAAAAGTCCACAAAAATTCACTGTTGCCTACTTCACACTGTATATACATTTTACAATTCATACTAAATCTTAGTCGAAATCGTAGGTGCTGATTCACTTTATAAATAATAGATTAATTTAATGTACAATAATTAAAAATTAAAAAACAAACGTCGCATCATCTCTGACGGAAGGTATACAATGCTTCACTATCAATGCAGCTACACTAATTTCACAAGTCCCAACATTCAAACACTCTTAATATTGAGTAATAAATTCTATTTTTTAAGAACATAATCTAAATAATTGTTTTATGACTTTACATATACAAATTTCATCTAAAAACACTTTGTGTCGGAAAATAACATATTCTAGGGATATTTCCAAATCTTAAAGACATCATTTTAAAATTCTATTTCTATTTCATCAATTATATTGCATCATAATGTAAGTAAAATACGTGTTTTCATGATTTATTTCAATTTAATTAAGTTTATTTTCATACATTACATTTTACACAATAAGTTATCACCCCAAATATTACTTGTCAAGAACACACTTACCTGGAGTGTACAATTCGCGTAGTGAGACTGATATAACCATCTTTAGCGCCATCTTTTGTTACTATTTTAACGTGACAATTTTCTAAATTAAATCAATATTCTGGTACAATACTAGTACTTATTGTAATAATTACCCTATACTTAGAATATAATTATTATGTATTTTTCGTTTCTCTACTCTAATGTGGATATGTAGTTTTTTATAATTTCCTAATAAATTTTAATATTCACTCAAATGGCACTGTCATCTGTCGGCAGTATAATAATTCACATATAAAATAAAATATGACATTATCGCCAAATATCATATAGCTATGGAAATAAAAAAAAACAGAAGAAAATATCAATTAAGATCATACTATTTGAATATTTATTTCTGAATTATAACAATGTAGACACAATGATTACAACAATTAACATCAATAACACTGAACTGCGAAAATAAAATTTTGTTTTATTTCCATGGATAGGATATCTGATTTTTGAAGAAAAATGTTTTTTTTTCTATATATCTAGTGCAACAGATATTCTATTGTATTAAATAAAGATTTTTTAGAAGTAAATATTAATTTTATTTGTAAATTTTTGCTCCAAAATATAGAGGACAACAAATTTTCGCACAATTGAATACCCATGTTAAACTTCTATATGTTTCATCTTGTCGGTCTGTATTATTGAAAATATATTGTTTAAATGTAAGAATGTTAAATCATATTCTAAGATGGCAAATTTTAATAGCTCGATCGGCTTTTGTTTTTTGTCAAAATTTAGATTTTTTCGAGAGAAGAGATCTTTGATATCTGAGAAAAATGTTAACGTTAGCACTATTCGTGAATTGTGTGTACAAGTAAACATGTAATATATATATATATATATATATATATATATATATATATATATATATATATATATATATATATATATATATATACAGGATGTCCCATAACTTTAGGTACATTTTAGAAGGGCGTATAGTTCTTAATGTCCTGATTACGGAACAAAAAGAATTTTTTTCAAAATTCAATAATTAGTTTTTGAGGTTTTTGAAGGAAACAGTTTTGGGACACTGGTTGAATAGGTTGTGTGTTTTTTTCATTACATACACATCTCCCAAACTTAATTGGTGTGACAAAGCTTTACGTAATTGCATAAATTAATTTCATTGTTAAATTATTTTATGTTATAGTTATAACTAATTTCACTATTCCAAATATCATAGTATCCAGGGGTACAAAAAATGTTCTTCTTAAGTGAACTACCCTTAATTATAGGAATTTTGAAAAAATTCTTTTTGTTCCGTAATCAGGACATTAAGAACTATATGCCCTTCTAATATGTACCTGAAGTTATGGGACACCCTGTATATATATATATATATATATATATATATATATATATATATATATATATATATATATAGCCCAAGGGGAAACTCGAAGGTTAGAGTAGCTTTCTATAGTTCACGGTATGATAAAGAGAACTCAAAGAAATTATAATCTGGAAAAATCTGAAACATATTTTGCATAATTTGTCAAGTTGTAAAAGTTGTAATACTGTAAAGTCGACCAATTACGTACCAGCTAAATCTGAATATCAATATATTCTAGAGAACAATATTTTTCGGTTGTCATAAATGACGTTTAATTTGCAAAAAGTGGAATATCACTTAGATATGCATGTTACTTTCACTAATCAAAGTATACGACATGCATTTGATTTACACAGAAGTCCGCCAAACAGTTGCCATTAGTAAAAAATGTCTTATCCATGTTCTGTCTCTGACTTCAAACCTTCAAAAATGACAAGTGTTGTCTTCACTCAAACTACTCTAATTTTGAAATATTTGTTCAAATAAATAATTTTTATTAGTCCATCTAGATCTAGTTTTACAACTACAACACCAACAAGAACATTAGAAAAGAAATTATTGCAGATTACGACAGTTTGAGTCGGCAGTATGAGTAGGCAGTTTAACCGGGCAGTTTGGGTGTGCTGTTTGAGTGGGCAGTTTGGTTGAACAGGTTCCGTGGGCAGTATGGATAGGTAGTTTGAGTGGGCAGTTTTGGTGGGCAGTATGAATAGATAGTTTGAATGGCAGTTTGGGATGAGCAGTTTGGGTAGGCAGTTTCAGTGGGCAGTTTTGGTGGGCATGCTGCGTGAGCAGTTTGAATGAGCATGTAGCTGGGGCTGTATGGGTGGCCAGGTTGCAGGGGCAAACGAGAAAAAAAATGGTTTTACATTGTGCGTAGAAAGGTTGCATGCACGTAAAGACTATTATAAAACACTGTCGGCGGAGCCCTAGGGGAAGCTCGGCGTAGCCGAGTTTTCGCTAGTCTTATATACTAAACGATTAGATTCACTATCTATATTTATATATTTTAATCAAGACGATCGCCATCCTTTGAACACCTCTACAGCCTGAATGGTGTGAGCGATTTTCGTGAAATTTGCACCAAGTTGTAGGAAATGATTGTCTCGAGTGCCCTCGTAATAAGTAAAATTTCTGTAGGATGCATAGTTTTTGAGTAAAAAATTATTAAAGATTGAAAATTGGGACAGAAACAATATTTGTCACAGTAACGATCACAGGTTTCCTTGAAAATTTAAGACGAAGAACGCCATGTTTGACATATCATTTTGAACCTTTAAATGGAAATATATATGAAACGGAGACAATTTGAAAGAAGTTTAATTCATAATCATAAATTTTGAGAATGGGCAACTATATCCGCACAGATAAATAAGGCCTAAAACATTTAAATTCAAAATTATAAATTTTGACGTTTCATATGTAATTGAACAGTGTTGCCAAATATGTCATAAGTAACTAGGTAAAAAACAAATATTCCTAACTAGACTAATGTGAAGTCAGTACACAAATGTGTATTTTCCACACCGCAATATGTGAAAAAAATGACCGAAGATGATAAGGCGGTGGCCGACAAAAATATTGTAAATTTGCGGTGAATGTAATGTTTTAATATTTCGTGCACCAAACTATAGATGTTAATAAAAATTAGTATAAAAGATAAATACTTCACCTGGAATATATTTTTAACGTCGTAAATGATATATTTTAACCGTGTCCGAGGTAATTTACAATAAAACACAAATTTTATGACTATTTCATTATTATTATATTCTTTGCTGTAAATAATAAAAGTTAATAAAATAGAGTAAACAATATATGTAGAATTTAGATTTTAAGTTAAAATATCTGTAAATTTAACCATGAGTGAGTTCAATATACTATTTTTAATCAGCCAGGTGCCAGGTAACTTAAGTCTGGACACGAAAAATGCGGGACAATGTATTAGACTTACAAAGATTATATAACAAAGGTAAGTGATCACTGAATAACTTATTGAATAGGAGTACAATATTTAAATAATTCGTGGGGTTAACAACAATTAAAATGTTTCCTTTAAAATATTGTGGTTCAACAACAATGCACTTTACATATTTATCTTTAAAATGTCTTGATTACAACAATGCTTTTTAACATTATAATCACAACACAGCATTTATACAAAATCATATGTTGATTACAATAATAATATAAAAGCTCTTTCATATTTCAACCTCATACATCACCAATTTGGTGTTAATTTGAAGACATTTCAAACAGTTCAGTGGTTATGGGCCCCCAAAATGCATGCAATCAAATCTCACGATTTCTGTTGCAAATAGAGTGTTTATTCTTACAAAAATGAATTTTAGAGGGTTGATTTGTATTTTTCCGGTATAAAAGTAGTTAAATGTCGGATTAAAAACACTTCACGCGGGGGTTTAAAAACATGGGTTGAATTATGTATATATTCAAAATTTGGTAGCGTCAACTTTATTTTTTAGTTATACTTTCCCAATTTTGAAATTATGAATTTTTAAATCAAGGCTAACATTGAAAATCAAATATCTGTATTGACTAACAAATATATCAACTGTTACTTTGACAGGGGTGGTTAAAAATACATAATTCAAAAACGAGGAAAGATATTCCAAATCTGTTTGGACGAATACATAGGGGAATGATTGAATTATATTTGAGACAAATTCTTAACGGATTGGATAAAGGATGCAAATTTGTAAACGGAATAAATATTAATGAAATAAAAATTATATATAATTAGTTTCCCGCTTAGCCGTTTGTTAAAAAAATACTATATTTTGGTATAAAAATCATCTGGACTCTGATTTTGTAACTTTGAAATCTACTGCAGATTGAAACCTATCAGTTTTCAATTAATAAACAAACAAGAAAACAGTGAACTTAGCATGGTCGTAGCCAAGGTGGGGCAGGGAGGGGCAGTTGCCCCACTCTAGAAATGGACAATAAAAAATATTGGTATAAAACCCATAACCATAGTCAACTAAAGTAAATAAAAAAAATTCCTCAAAAAATATGTCATGTAATCATAAAAGTTATATTTTCGTAGTGGATATTTGCCACATAGTAGTGTAGCATGAGCCTGGAATGTAACAAATATATATTATTTTTGATTATTTAACGCACGCCCAATGAGTTTTATGTCTCGCACTACTAGGGTTGCGAAAAAACATCGATGTGATAGATCTGTTCAGAAGATCGATCCATCGATCAGAATGATCACAGACCCCCTACCCCCCGTATTTAGACTACATTGCCCCACCCTAACACTAATCCTGACTACGCCCCTGGAACTTAGCGAGCGACGTTCGAAATCTGACATATGTATATTGCCAAAATAGCAAGCCAACCAAATGACCCATGTTTCAACCATATCTTTAATCCTCTGTCCCCAAAAACATCTTAAGCGTTTTTTGGCGTTGAATCAGTTTCGTAACGTTTTCAAAACTATTTCGTACATGACGTCTTAAATATGGGGATCACTAAAATA
The DNA here is from genome assembly GCA_963082715.1 of Harpalus rubripes. Taxonomy (NCBI): domain Eukaryota; kingdom Metazoa; phylum Arthropoda; class Insecta; order Coleoptera; family Carabidae; genus Harpalus; species Harpalus rubripes. Next base: position 104,116,025 of record OY720448.1, read on the forward strand.
CTGTGTTTTGAACTAATGAATATAAATTTAAATCTGACAAAAGTAAATTAGGCGTTTGAGTGAGTTTGAATTTGTGGTATAAAAACTATTCAAAACAGTGATCGAAAACCGATTCCCTGGCCGCACTTTATTGTTATTTTCTAACAGATAAAATATATATATTTTAATATTTATTGATACACGTACAAACGTTTTATTTCACATATAATAATAGATAACCCAGAATTATTAATTTTTACCTTTCGCTAAGAGAGGTATTGAATTCATGCTAAAAATCGTATATCCAGATTTTAGTGAATAAGCACGTTTTAAGGTCCCTAGAATCCGATTATAACATTTTTAAGATAATGTCCGTGTGTTTGTGTGTGTGTGTGTGTGTGTGTGTGTGTGTGTGTGTGTGTGTGTGTGTGTGTGTGTGTGTGTGTGTGTATGTGTGTGGATGTGTGTGTATGTGTGGATGTTGGATCCACGATTTCTCAAATACTATAAGACACAAGACATTTTTAACCACGGATTCCCCAAAACTAATAATAATGAGAAGAGTTGATTGTTTTGGTAAGAATTGAACAACCGAAAGTAGTAGTTGTAAGAAAAAAATCACTAAATATTATTTATCGAAAATTTATGTAAATACTTATATTAAAGAACGTTAAATTCTTTATTCGATAAATATAAATTCATTATTATATCTTATATAGATTTAGAGATAAAGAATGTATATAAAATAATTTAATGTAATAAATGTCAGACCAGACTACTTCAAGGCAAGAAATTCAAATTTTTGTAATTGACACATGTCACTGTCATTTGTATGCCACTCTCAAAAATATTTGTACATCATTATGAAAATAAAAAATTATTTTGTAGTGAAACATGAATATATGTATTTGTATTTAAAAATATTTTTTGTTCTATCCGTACAACCAGGTAAAATATCTGGCGAGAGGTTATGTGCTGGCCGTATCAGATTTTTTAACTAATAAGTAATGATTTAGAAACTGTTACGATGTTCCGTGATTTTGACGTTTACCCCCTCTACTACGAAATAATTCGAAACTGTTTTAAACCAGCCCAGCGGATCGGTTTGAAAACATACGAAACTATTTCAACCTATTTCGTCTCTGACGTCACCGTTGCGTCGCTAAAATATGTTTTGAAACACTACGAAATAGTTTCAAACCAATGCATCGCCAAAAAGACGCCTCTATATAAAACCATTCAGTTTACCAAAACCATATCCTCCAAATGCTCAACTCTATTAACCACAGCATACCTAATATTCACAAACATACTCTACCCAAAATACCGTCCATGGTCTATTGAAATACCCAACATAAATTTAGATCTTAGTCAATACAAAAAAAGAAGAAACAAATCATTTAATAATCAAAAATCACTTTAGAATAATCAAAAAAGACCAAAACGACAACCAAAAATAAATAACAAAGTGGGTAGAGCATTCGTAACTCAGGACAAAATGCAGAAGTCCCATTTATCTACCGAAACCAAAATATTTACAACCGAAATATATGGAATATACAACTGTCTCGTGAACATATTAAAAACTTCAAACCATAACATATCATGCACCATATGCTCTGATTCCCTCAGAACGATCCGATCTATCAAAACAAATGATGCCAAAGCCATTATCAAACATAAAATATTTAATGATTGGAACAACCAGTGGAAGAACCAAATAACAAACAAACTCCAAAAAATCCAAGAGAATATTAAGATAAGAAGACGAAATAAAAACTGTACTCGAAAAGAATAAGTTATATTCACGAGAATGAAAATAGGCCACACAAAAATGACTCACAAATATCTTTTTGATAAATCTGGCCCGCCAATCTGTGATAGATGTAACGTTTAAATGATCATAGAACACCTGTAAATACACTGCATCAAATAGAGCGATGAAAGACTGAAACACAAAATACCAGGAACCATCAAAGATGCAGTAAATACAAATAATTATAAATCTATTTTAAAGTACATTAAGGTCATCAATTTATACCAGTACTTATAAATGTAATTTTATTTATATCATATATGTCATTATAACTATCTATGTATAATGATAATACCCATTGGGGAAAGCTAAATTAACATGAAAAACAAGTTTTTCCAACTAAATTAAGAACTGTGAAGAACATGTTTCCAAATTCTTCCAGCAGCTGTGTAAAAATTCACCGGATTGCTTAAAAAAAAGCAAACCGATATCTCCCGATATTCCAACAAGTGACTCATCCCCTAATTAAAACATTTAAAAAAGAAATATTTTGGGTTGACAGGTTATTAGAGGTGGTGTATGTTGCATTAGCAAGTTGGGTGGGCAGGTTGCGTGAGCATTTTGAGTGGGCAGTTTGAGTGAGCCGGTTGTTTGGGTAAGCATGTTGCATCGGCAGTTTGGGTGGACATTTTCCGTTGGCAGTTTGGGTAGGCATGCTGCGTGGGCAGTTTAAGTGGACCAGTAGCGTAGACAGTTGGAGTGGACATGTTGCGTGGGCAGTTTGGGTGGGCATGTTGCGTGGACTGATTGACTGGGCATGTTGTGTGGGCAGTTTTAGTGGTCAGGACAGTATTCAAACAATTTAAAAGACAATTAGCGTCAGCACTTTGGGTTTAAAGTGTGCCTAGATGGGTTAGGTCTACCTATAGACTATTCTAAAATACTATCGGCGGAGCCCTAGGGGAAGCTCGGCGTAGCCGAGTTTTCGCTAGTTCTTATACTAAAAATTTATGTTCCATATTTATTTTATAACTACAAATATGTTGTTCACATTTCTATGAAGACAAGAATTCATTTTGCTTACTTCACATATTTTTCTTCGGGACTTTGGATTTGCAAGTAATGTACAATTCGTAATGCTTCTAGCACGCCTAATGTAGTTTCTGTTGACTGTAAGATGGTGGTATGATACAAAGTAAAAATATTTTGCATAATAATTCATCAGTGATATAAAATGGTAATTTATATCACGCGTAATAATAATTAAGAAGTAAAAAAAGGGATTATTATGATAAATAACAAATAAGTATGAAATTATAGAACGATCGTATGGCCAAATTATTTATGAAGAATGTATATATTTCGATATAAAAATCAGAACGGCTAAAGGGGTTATCACACGTACGCACGTATCTGCAACTTGTCACATATTTTCTGCAACTTCATGCGTTTCGTGCAACTTTTGACGTGTGATAGTGCAACAATTTTCCTGCAACTAGTTTTACATCTTGTTCAAAAACTATAGTCAAGTCATACGTAACTATCAAGATATGCATGCGTAGTAAAGAGGCTTAGGGCAGCTAATAAATTGGTGTTAAATAAATATATCATCACGGCTTATTACCCATTGCTGGGTGCGCCAATCTGCTTTGTACACAGATATCGGTAATGATGATATATTTGCACCGTACGGGCGCTTACCAGGCGTCACCTCACGGGCACTCAATGCTGGCGTGGAGAGTGCACCACAGGAGTCAATTTTGTGCCATTTGGCGTCGGTCGGGATCGAACCCGGTTCCCCAGATTAGCGACCTGACACTCAGGCACTCGGCCACCAGACCCCAATTGGTGTTCATTTCTAATATTATTCGTCTAGATACAAATATATGATTCAAACTTTAAAAAATGACAACAGGAATTAAATATCACGTGTACCAACATCGAGACTAAAAATTTTTTATATTTCTTGCAACTTTGCGTACGTCTGATAACGTAGATTGCTAGTTGCAGCAAGTATTGTCAAAAGTCAAAACAGTGCATGCGTCTGATACCCCCTTAATGTAGATTACATTTATCTCGACATTTGAAGCCACTTGAATTTAGTAAATCCCTTTTCAATTTTCGAAATAAACGTTCAAGATTAATATTTCAAGCCGCTTGAAATGTTAAACCAAGCCTATAAAATAACAGGCTTGCACTTATGAAGCGGCTTGACTTCTGTCGAAATAAAAAGTGAAGCTTCAAATATTGTAACTACGCATGCGCACATCAGCAATGTGTTACTAAATTTATATCATTTTTTGGTTATTTGCATTTTATGTCATTTTAAAAAAAGTCGGGACATAAAGCTTAATAAAATTATCCAAAAGCGAAATATTTGGAGTAATGAAGAATGACTTATTTTTTAAATGTTTTTGAAAGAGAAGACAAATAACAACATGACAATTTTTAGATTTTGACGTTATATATTCAGCATGAAATTAGATCATATATCTCACCCTGTCTATCTGTATAATCTAGTATTTAACTATCTTTTTTTAGTCGATACGAATTTAAAGAAAATAAAAAATAACTCAATTCTATTTTCAATCCGCTGAAATAAACCAATAGGATTTTTGAAGTCATAATATACTTGAAGCCGCTTGAATTGTCGAGATAAACGTAGTCATAGAGGACTAAAATCTTACCAGAATTTGAGTTTTTCAAATATTTACGAATCAATCAACTTTTACTCCCTACATTTGACACAACGAAAAAAAAATTACTACGGCAAACTTTGAAATCCTTCATCATCATTACTTTTAAATAAATTCAACAAACCGAAACACATACTCGTAAAGCGACAGTAACAAAACATGCAAAATAAGTTTTTTTTCTGATTCTATACAATATCAATGCCAATTAACTGGGAAATTCCTCATATTGTTTTATAATTTAATTAAAGACGATGCAGTTTTTTCGCGTACTAGACAAAAACGTGACTGACGTAATTATTACGCATCATACTTATCCTTTCCGGATTTACTAGTTCTTCGACTAACTCAACTCGCAATGGGGTGTGACCATATTCGAATTTCAATATATGTCATAAAATATAAAAACTAACCACTATAGCTTCTCATTATATTAATAAAAGCTAAACATTAATTTGTAATAATATGGTTATCAGTAATTTAATATTTTTGAGAAGGGTTATATGCCGTAAGCATGTTAGAATCGTGGAAGAAGACAAATAGACTGCAGGAAGGAAAGGGACAGTTATAGATCAGCCATCTATGTGGCCATGTAGCATGACAGCTGACTGTGGTTGTCTGTATATAACTATCTCGTTCTCTCCCAATCTACCCGTATTCTTCCACGCTTCTACCATGCTCACGTCACATATCCCGTCCTCAAATTTTTATACCTTGTTCCATTTAAGCCATTCAGTATTGCGGAGCATAGGGAATAGTTTTGACATCTCTGATTGGCTGAAATTAGAGACAAGAGACAAGTGTACCCAATGTAATTTCGGCTACTTCAGATTTGCGCTGTTGCCAGTGCCATCTACTGAATGGCTTAAATGGAGCAGAGCATAATAATTATTTTCTCGTATGGTATTAATAATTAATCGATTTAAAAAATACAGGTATTTTATTCTTTTGTCTAATATATTATGTAAAAATAAAATTTGGTACTTACTTAACAACTATGTACTTCTACATAATTTACTAGAAAAATTGCATAAAAAACTAGTATAACGGTCCCAGGTTTTTCTTCATGTGCCGAAATTTCATATGAAGTGAGGGTGTTAGTTAACTCTCTGGGTTTTTTGTACCAGGGGTTTATGACCGGGGTTTTTTACGCAGGGAATTAATGTTCAGGGGGTTTTTACAGTGACGGTTTTTGTACGGGAATATTTTAGGACGGTGTTTTTTTGTACAGAAGCTATCTTACGGTTTGTATTTAGAATATACTAAGTGTCCGGATTTCGAAGGCCACCATTAATATCTCGGAAACTATAAGAAATACAACTTTAGTTAAATGAGACATTTGGTGCACCTTTGGAGGCCTATCTTAGATGTGCTATTGTTTTGTCAAAAATTCTTATGTTACTAGAAAATAGCGGAAAACTGAATTTTGTCGATATTTTCATTTTGAAATTACTTCTAAACTATCAGTACCTAACCGAAAAAACTGTTTTAAATAAAAAAGTGAGATATTTTTACTGTTTATTCAGTGGCATATGAAAATATTTTTTCTATCAGTAAATTATCCAGATACAACACAAACTTACATTTTTTTAAATGGAACCAATATTTTAATTTTACTTCAAAAGAATGTTTTTTTTCTCTCTTTTGCGATTGGTATAAGGGTCTTTGTGTTTTAAATAATTTTTAGATTATACCTGGTGTACTTACTTACCTGAATTTGAAAATATATAGTTAAAATTAAATGATGAAACAGGGGAGTTATGAAACACGTTATTTAAGTAAAAATAAAATACTATTTTCAAAAAGTAATGGAATTACTGACGAAAAAGAAATATGAAATATAAGAAAAAAATAAGATTTTAAGGGTAAAATAAATAAACACACAATAACCCTTAGGTATACCAATCGAAAGAGAAAAAATTATAAGCATTTTTTGAAGCAAAAATCAAATATGGGTTCCATTTTAAAAAATGTAAGTTTGTGTTGTTTCTAACTTTTTTATTTGAAACATTTTTGTCGACTACTGATAGTTTTTATTTCAAAATGAAAATATCGACCAAATTCAGTTTTCTGCGATTTTCTAGTAACCTATGAATTTTTATCAAAACAAAAGCACATCTAAGAGGGTCCCTCAAAGGAACACCACATGTCCCATTTAATTTATATAATTCATATATAATAATAATATATATATATATATATATATATATATATATATATATATATATATATATATATATATATAATTCACAGTACGTGTGGGGTTCATTTTGAAGAAAAAATGTTTAAACCTCACAGAAAAATTATTATCTGGTGACATGATTAATATTATACTGTTTCTCTTTTGTAATTTAAATAATTTTGTTTCTCAATATCCATCTGTTCTTTTAGTTTAATATATCTTAGAAAACAGCTGCCTGCAGAAAATGAAATTTTGTGTAAATATTTTGATTTAATTTTAATCTGAAAAACGTTGGTTTTTTCCCATTTGTATTTTGTGTAATATTACTGTAGCTCCATCTCGTAACTCTTCGAAAAATCCTGCCAACATTACTTAAGGTCTTTCGATCTAGTCATACGAACTTCAAAGGTGCTGACACACTTTGTCCCTACTTGATGATATATATATATATATATATATATATATATATATATATATATATATATATATATATATATATATACATATATATATATATATATATATATATATATATATATATATATATATATATATATATATATACTTATATATATATATATATATATATATATATATATATATATATATATATATATATATATATATATATATATATATATATACCGGGTGATTCATCGGTCTGTCCTCTCTTTATAACTCTTTTATTTTAAGTCAGATAGAAAAACTCTTCAAATATAATTTATATGATATATTATTGTCTATCTACGTACCATATGCATTTATATACAGGATGCTCCGTTTAAGCGCAACAATATGTAACTTTATATTTCTTAATGGAACACCCTATATTTATTTATTTATTTTGATAGTAAATTAGATTCCCTTTAAAAAAGTATTAAGTAATAAGGGGTCTAAAATTATAAATTAAGAAGTTATTTACCTTTATTCGATGAATATGTTTGTATCATGTTATAATTAACAAAGTAAACTATGGATAATTTGATCAATTGTTTCGAATTTAAACAAACAAGTTGTCAAAATACTCTTAGTTTATCATTGTTGATGTTGATGTGAAAATGAATCCGCGAAGCATTTTTAAGCATTTTGCCTGATATGGTGCGTTCTGTACAAACTAATTTTATAAGAAGAATAGAAAAATGTATTGCAGTTGAAAGACAAATTTTCGAACATTTATTATAATTTTGCATTATTTAGTCTGTCACTAAATTTTAATAGCCTCTTTGTAATTAGTGTAACGTTTAAAATAAGTATTAAAAAAGTATCAAAATTTTGTATTAAATTATGTTTTTTTCCACTCTGAACTACTATATTTTATGAACGTAAATAACTTCTTAATTTATAAGTTTAGACCCCTTATTACTTAATACTTTTTTAAAGGGAATCTAATTTACTATCAAAATAAATAAATACATATAGGGTGTTCCATTAAGAAATATAAAGTTACATATTGTTGCGCTTGAACGGAGCACCCTGTATACAAATGCATATTATTTTTCTATCTGACTTAAAATTAAAGAGTTATAAAGGGAGGACAGACCGATGAATCACCCTGTATATATACGCTGGTTATACCCAGCAATGGGTAATAAGCCGTGATGATATATTTATTTATTATTTATTTAATAACAGTTATTTCGAGCCTCCACTCATATACATGTTACATGTGAAGGGGAATTAAGAATTACTATCTACATTTTACTAGTAATTACACATGCGTGTATATAGTTTCATTGTCTATTTTTAGAATTGGAAAATGAGAAGAAAAAACGTATTTTTACACATCTTATTCGTATATACCTCGATCACATTAAATCGATACTTTTTGGCAATATTCAAGCATTTATAATTTACTGACGATATTTAAAAATACCAAAATAATGTAAATACTAGAGTTAGAGTACCTACAAACAAGAGAAGATATCTATTTTTCAATATGAAACAGAACTAAAATTATTATTCTTCAAATGTGAGACATAAATAAATAAATTTACAAACAAGCAATTATAAACGTATATGCCGCCCGGTTTAAGAATCATAAATAAAGAATTTCATATCGTACTTGTATATTTAGTTCATATAAATCTTTTATACTGTAACATGGGACGCCCGCCGTCGCCGCCACTGTAAGCGATTGTCTATTTATAGTGGTGACGTAATCGCGCTAGTAGCCGGCCGATGTAAACAGACTGGTCGCGACGTGTTTAATTACTTCCGGTCGCCTGAACCTTTTGTGTTCATTGTTATTCTGTGTTCGTATATTCTAGACTGTTCTAGAAAATAATGGCAGCTGTATATAAGGGACGTAGCTATGCTCGAGAGACAGTTAGTTAGTTACATGGAGAGACATAGAGATGTTCATATAGAGTGTTAGTGAGTTTGAGAAGCACAGCAGTATCGTAGTGAGCGTATGCAGTTGGTGTCGAGTAGGTACCCGGGAAGTTACTGGTATATTGGGATAGCTGTGAATGTGAATACTCGGTAGTGTTGACGAGTATTAGGAAGCTATAGTGTACGAGGACAGTAACGGCGAGTCTGAAAGTTACTGGTATATTGGGATAGCTGTGAAAGTGAATACTCAGCAGTGTGGACGAGTATTGTGAAACTAGGTATACAAGAACAGTAACAGCGAGTTGGAGTGAATACTCGGCATTGGTGTTGAAGAATTGTGGCATACAGATAGTTGGTGATACTGAGGCTGTGGAAGAGAGAGAGTTACATAAATAAACAGACAGTGAGGTGAAAGGTGTGACTTCTGTCCGAGCAGTTGAATATACAGACGCTGTTGAGTCAGTTGAGTATATAGACGCTGTGGAGGTCGGTAGGCGGACAGTTGAACATGATATAAGTATATAGTGATATAAATATAATGATATAAATATCGCGTAAACAGTCTACAAGACCGGCAGTCTAAGATTGGAACGCGTAGTGAAATAAATAATTTGTAATATCGTGGAAATAAATAGTAGTGTTAATTGGTTAAATAAATAGTGTTAGTGTTATATAGTTAATTATAGTTTTAATCTTAATTAGTTTTTAATAATTGTTTAATATAATTAATAGTAACTTTCTTTATAGTTTAATAAACACTTAATTTTAATTAGTAATAATTGTCTAATATTTACACTTCACCCAGATAAATAAAAACGTTACAATACAATACATAAGTTATTATATAAAATAATAACTATCTCCGTACTAGATTAGTCGGTTTTATAAACGAATATGTTAATAGGTAAATGATGAAAATTTATCTGTATTTATACTTATATCTCCCCTTCTCTTACCTGGTTTCCAAGCTTCCTTCCATAAGCATATTGGCCCCCACTTGGAGCACTTTATCCCTTGCATCGCGGGGCATGTGGAACACCCTGGAAGCGGAGACGCGGCGCACTACGTCAGCGAGGAGTCGCGCAGACGCGCACCGCACTACAGCGTTGTGATGCGTGGCTCCACGCGTACACAGCAACGCGACAACCTTCGACGTACTCATTGATGAAGACATGGCATCCAAAGCGGTGTTGGCATCGGCCCGCAGGAATTTGTTAGTGTCTGCTGTCCGGTGGAGTAAAGGAACTGCGAGTTCTTCTAGTTCCTAAACAAAGAATAAAATAATTATAATAATGGGATCATGCGTACCACATTTTCCAATTTTATTTTTTTCTAAAAGTACACTTAAAAATTCCCTCGACAATTCCTTACATAAATATATATTTCATGTTACATAAATTTCTAGTTTTAGAGAAATAATTTCAAATGGCGCCACAATTTTGCGACCTTGTGTAGTCTTTCCTGTGCTGTGTGCACAAAATTATGACGTCACAACATCAGACTCAAAATGTTTATAAAGAAAATCATGAATGAAAGGTATAATAATATTAACTCTTTTTGATGAATATATGCATGATATTATGTAAATTTTTCATTTATGAGAAAACTGAATATATTTTTTTGTATGACACCATTGTTTTCAAGTTTTCACGTTTAGCCTTTATAAAAATTGAATAGAACAGAAAAGTAAGGTTATAATATAGATTTTTAAAGAGACAAGATAATTTGATAATTAACAGTTGATATCAAACAAAATCATAAAATAAATATTAGAATATTGAAATTCCTATAAAACGCTCATGTCCGTTCTTATATTACGCAAAACGCAAATACTCTTAACAATCTACACCATCTGATGACGTCAAAAGGCAAATCTGATGACGTCAACAGACAAATCTGATGACGTCAACAGACAAATCTGATTACTCTTTCAGAGATTATAAACGAAAACGCCTAATGCCTGCACCTATAAGAAAACGTTCAAAAACAAGCTTCGATGTAAATGACACTTATCAGTACTCGCAAATGACAATTAAATCTTTATCTGAATGGTAATGACGTCAATATTATTCTTTTACATGAATATTGTTTTTAATGAAAATTATGCTATACTCGTACTTTTAACAAAAAATGTAGCATATTATATTTTGTTGTAATTTACTTGTATTCAAAATACCTATATAAATCTTGGGCGGGTCTATTGCAAATTTGCAAACGAATTGACGGCGATGTATATAAGTGTAAAGTATCATTATTACAAATTAAGAAAAAGATTAATAATATTATATAACAAAATTACAAAAAATAAGAAATTTTAGTTTCGATTAAACCACATTCACATTTACAATACAAACTATTCTTTTTCAGAGCTTTAAATATGTATATACAATTAATTTAATACAATCGCCGCAATTATTTATGTTTTTGTCGAACCTTAGGTGATACTTTTTTATAATATTCTATAGACCATATTACTAACTCAATGCGCATGCTCAGAATGCACCAATCATATGCTTGGGAGTACAGCGGAAATGAAGCCAATGTTATCTTATGGGAAAAATTGTATTTTTAAAGCAAAATATTATTTTATGTAGACGTAAATGTACGTTAATTTTTTTCTTGCAAGTTTCATTTCATGTTTAACTATTGGATTCTGCCCTTATAATATATAAATAGTCAATAAAATAAACATTAAAATTTACAAATTTTAAGCGCCTTTTTACTCTTCTGTCACTGACAGATTACCTCAAACTTAAATGTTTTGTTGTGATTCTTTTGTAAAGTGCGAAATATATATTTTTTTTAATTATGCCTGTTTACTATTGTTGTTTCCCGTATTGTGATTTGAATCCATTAATGAAAAAGGTATATCTTTTCCATTTTTCCCTAAGAATAGTAAAGAGAAAAAAAGTTAGTATTGCCAACTTAATTGGAAAATTATGAAATAGTTTGTCACCCTGGCACGTTTTTTTCGTTTCATAAATCTGCCGACAGAGGCGCTATAATAAGTAATATGGTCTATTCGGCATCTATCTACGAGTACAATGTTTAGAAGAAAAAAATCTGTTTTGATATTTTGTTAGGATATCCAAAAAAATACATAAAAATCATAATACTATTAATATTGTTATGTACTACATCGCGGTCTATCTCAATGTCACAAATAAATTAAATCATTAAATTAGACCTGCGTGCAAAATGCAATTTAGCTACTCGACCTCATAGGCCGAGATAATTCTTGAGGGCGATATGCAACTCGATCCATTTTCATTTTAAGATACAAGAGCGTGGTATCAAACATGTAACTTTTAATCTTAGAAGCCGAGCGACAGTTAAGTATACGAGTATAATTGATCATATAGTATTTTTTGTTGAATTATTTTATGGTAGGTATATAAGTAATTATAAATCTACAAGTAAAAATTAATTTCCACATAAATAATAACTATCGTATAATATACAATGTAATATACAATGGGCCAGTCCAAGTATTCGGCTTCTTAGAAATCACATGACGCATATGAATTTTAAATATAAATAAATGAAAAGGAAATAAAATTTGCTACATGTTTTATATTTTTATACCTATAATAATGTAAAGTTTTTATCGTAAAGTGGTCACCATGTTGTGTTGTGACGTCAGCGTGATTACTCAGCTGACTCGTCAACCATTTTGGAGCCACTTAAATCTTTCAATATCAACCTTACAGTATTATTAATCATACAAATTACCATAATTACGGGTTGATCTGCTACAAATTGTGCAAATCATTTGAGAAATGGTTTTAATATTAACAGGTACTTAAGGAATACATAGATATATTTTTCTCTAACCTCAAAAATCTTAACGAACCGTATTTTTTGTATTATTATTTTAAATAAATATAATATGGCAAATATGGAAGTTATATTTAATTATGAAAAATAGTTACTACATAAACTTGTAAGAAATGCACTTTTATTTCATAATATACTGTTTACATTTTGGCACCAAAATGGCGGACGAGCCAGCTTGTATTATTTATTTAATATATATATATATATATAGTAGCTGTAATCATTAGTCGTCCAGTTCCCCTGTGAAAATGTCACAATCGAGTGGACCATACATATTTTATTTATAAATTCGCGATTGGCTTTACACATACTCTAACATACACATATTTAATATATCCGAGTAATTTTTTAAGAAAATATACTTAGTATTTAAGACTTTTATATTGAGGATAACGACATACTAGATGTTTGATGTTTTCTAAAATTGATAAACTACTACACAGGAAGCTAAAAACAGATTTTTCTTCATCCATCTTGACAGCAACTTAAATGTCACACAAACTGGAATTGACAATTCAATTGACAGCTATTATGTTGTTTTGAAATGTGGTACACGACGACTCACGTACGGGCCGAACATAACCGATTAACATAACGCATCCGTAAGGAAATAAAATTTGGCCATATTCTACGTTTTCTTAAGTTACGTTGTTATGTTTCTTTATGTTATGCTATGATATGTTATGTTACGTTATGTAAACTCTGAAGTAGGCTTTAGTTATTTCAAATAATAATAATAATATTAAGTCGGTGTTAGATAAAATAATTGAATTACTTTTCATAATCCTGAAAATTTCTACAATAAAAAATATCATGAGTAATCTACGCTGGTGATACCATCATAGAACGTAAAAAATGACTAGAATTTATAGCCGTTAATAAAAGTAATTTTACTGACATACTTTTCTCCATAATTGGAACAGGAAAATATCGTGGTATAAAAAAGAATTCTGCTAGTTAAAATGAACATTTTTATCAAGATTACATTCTAAATTTCTGCTCATAAATATCGATCGTACTTGTACTTGCTAGAACTGTTGATTTATTATTCCAATAGTCTTCAACGGATTTAAAAATTAAAAAATCTGAATTTTCAAATATCTCAAAAATTAATCAGTTAATCAAAAAGAACTTGGAAAATAAATAAAACACTCACCGTTTCTAGTGTCTTCTTATGAGTAATAAACATTTCACTTGCTGCTAGACACGCAGCTCTGGCCACCTGTGATCGCAAATTCTTAATATGCCTCCCTAGTAACACGCAAACCGTATGCATTTGTGCTTCGACGGTTTCTTGATGATGTCTTGACAGCCGAACCAAACTCTGCAGTCCCCGCATGCTTTGTTCCCATTCGGGACTTTCCAGTTGTCCTACCATTTCGGATAAACCTTCTCTTGGTTTTGGAAAACTTCGTAACGTGTCGGGAAAGACTGCTGGAACCTTAGACTGGATGGTAGAAGCACGACGTTTGACCTCTGGCTTCTGTTTTGGAATAGATTTCTTTCGTATAATTACAGGATACTTGACGACTTTTTCTTCTTCTTGGAGGCTAATTAGACTATCGTTTAGGCTTTGAAGATCTGGTTGACTTTGACGTATACTTCGAAGATCATGTTGACTTTGATTTAAACTACGTAAATCAGTCTGACTTCTCATATCGGATATGTTTCCTTGGCTGCTATTAAGGCTTTGCAAGTCACCTTGACTTTGGTTTAAGCTTTGTAAATCTAGTTGACTCTGAGCTAGACTATGAAGTTCAGTTTGACTTTGATTTGGACTTTTTAATTCAGATATTGAACTATTTAGTGAGGATTTTGATACTTCATCTAATGTGTTGTTATTGCTGATTATATTATCATTTTTAAAACCATTGTCAATACCTCTTAAATGTTTGACTGGAGGTGCTGAGTTTACTGTCTTTCTAGCAAATCTTTTAACTTCAGAAAGATCTGCATGAGACTTGGACAATCTTTTCCCAGAATCTTTTTCTCTAAATGGTTGTTCTCTTACATTATTTAATTCTTCTTGCAATTTATGGTATACTTGCGTCCTCACAAAATCTGTTTCTTCTTCACTCTGTTTTTTCTCATCTTGTTCGTCAAAGTCGCTCGTGGAGACTGAATCCTCCAGGTTGATAAATCTTTCCCTTGGTGGTCCAGGGGGCGTGTCTGTGCGGTCGGATTGATCGAAGCTGTCGTTCCGAGGGTTGCGATTGGCTGGTGGTGGCTCGATGGGTTGCATAGGGAGGTAGGGTTCAGCAGGGGGAGTATAATAATCGGAAGACTCTGAACCGGATGATGACGTCTGATTAATGGTGGAATCTTGGGGAACATTTCCGTTAAATTTGTCCACACTGAAACGAGTTGGACTTGGGGATTTCGTCCGTCTGGAACAATATTAATTTTTATCAGTAATTTAATAGATATTTGTACAGTGGAAGTGAGTTAAGATAATGTAATTATTTATTAACCGAAAACCGCACCGATATTTGACTTTTTATGAAACTGTAACCGAAAACCGAAACCTATATTTTATTTCTAGAAATATGGAAACCGAAAACCGATACGAAAAATAAATTCGTTCTGTAACCGAAAACATAACCGAACCGAAATAATCCTTAATACTAAACGATCAGATTCAATATAGTTATATATATATTTGAATTAATCAAAAAGCCAATCGCCAACCTTTGAACACCTCTACAGCCTGAATGGTACGACCGATTTTCGTGAAATTTGTTTCAAATTGTAGGTTTTGATTGTCTCGAGTGCCCTCGTAATAACACAAATTTCTGTAGGATGCACAGTTTTCGAGCAAAAAATTATTAAAAATTGAAAATTGGGACAGAAACAATAGGTCGCAGTAACGATCACAGTTCTCATTGAAAAATTTAAGAAGATAAACGCTGTCATGTCATATGGTATGTCAATGTCAATGATTACAAATTATCGGTTTTCATAGTTTTAATGGCAAAGAAATGTTTCAATAATATGTAACATTAAAGAAAAGATGATGAAATTAACCAGGTAGGTATATGTAATGATTTTAAGCCATGTTTTATGTTAATTTAATATACATTTATTTTTTAAAATAGAATTTTGGAAAATGTATAAAGAAACACGTCAAAAAGGATTAGAAAGGCAGAATTCATATCACAATCGATCGAAGATCATGTACAAAATTAAAAAGATAAACACTGTCATCGGTCATATTGGATGTACGTATAGTCTATCATAAAACATTATCGGTGGAGCCCTAGGCTGAACTCGAGCTTCCCCTAGGGCTCCGCCGATAGTATTTTAGAATAGTCTATAGGTAGACCTAACCCATCTAGGCACACTTTAAACCCAAAGTGCTGACGCTAATTGTCTTTTAAATTGTTTGAATACTGTCCTGACCACTAAAACTGCCCACACAACATGCCCAGTCAATCAGTCCACGCAACATGCCCACCCAAACTGCCCACGCAACATGTCCACTCCAACTGTCTACGCTACTGGTCCACTTAAACTGCCCACGCAGCATGCCTACCCAAACTGCCAACGGAAAATGTCCACCCAAACTGCCGATGCAACATGCTTACCCAAACAACCGGCTCACTCAAACTGCCCACTCAAAATGCTCACGCAACCTGCCCACCCAACTTGCTAATGCAACATACACCACCTCTAATAACCTGTCAACCCAAAATATTTCTTTTTTAAATGTTTTAATTAGGGGATGAGTCACTTGTTGGAATATCGGGAGATATCGGTTTGCTTTTTTTTAAGCAATCCGGTGAATTTTTACACAGCTGCTGGAAGAATTTGGAAACATGTTCTTCACAGTTCTTAATTTAGTTGGAAAAACTTGTTTTTCATGTTAATTTAGCTTTCCCCAATGGGTATTATCATTATACATAGATAGTTATAATGACATATATGATATAAATAAAATTACATTTATAAGTACTGGTATAAATTGATGACCTTAATGTACTTTAAAATAGATTTATAATTATTTGTATTTACTGCATCTTTGATGGTTCCTGGTATTTTGTGTTTCAGTCTTTCATCGCTCTATTTGATGCAGTGTATTTACAGGTGTTCTATGATCATTTAAACGTTACATCTATCACAGATTGGCGGGCCAGATTTATCAAAAAGATATTTGTGAGTCATTTTTGTGTGGCCTATTTTCATTCTCGTGAATATAACTTATTCTTTTCGAGTACAGTTTTTATTTCGTCTTCTTATCTTAATATTCTCTTGGATTTTTTGGAGTTTGTTTGTTATTTGGTTCTTCCACTGGTTGTTCCAATCATTAAATATTTTATGTTTGATAATGGCTTTGGCATCATTTGTTTTGATAGATCGGATCGTTCTGAGGGAATCAGAGCATATGGTGCATGATATGTTATGGTTTGAAGTTTTTAATATGTTCACGAGACAGTTGTATATTCCATATATTTCGGTTGTAAATATTTTGGTTTCGGTAGATAAATGGGACTTCTGCATTTTGTCCTGAGTTACGAATGCTCTACCCACTTTGTTATTTATTTTTGGTTGTCGTTTTGGTCTTTTTTGATTATTCTAAAGTGATTTTTGATTATTAAATGATTTGTTTCTTCTTTTTTTGTATTGACTAAGATCTAAATTTATGTTGGGTATTTCAATAGACCATGGACGGTATTTTGGGTAGAGTATGTTTGTGAATATTAGGTATGCTGTGGTTAATAGAGTTGAGCATTTGGAGGATATGGTTTTGGTAAACTGAATGGTTTTATATAGAGGCGTCTTTTTGGCGATGCATTGGTTTGAAACTATTTCGTAGTGTTTCAAAACATATTTTAGCGACGCAACGGTGACGTCAGAGACGAAATAGGTTGAAATAGTTTCGTATGTTTTCAAACCGATCCGCTGGGCTGGTTTAAAACAGTTTCGAATTATTTCGTAGTAGAGGGGGTAAACGTCAAAATCACGGAACATCGTAACAGTTTCTAAATCATTACTTATTAGTTAAAAAATCTGATACGGCCAGCACATAACCTCTCGCCAGATATTTTACCTGGTTGTACGGATAGAACAAAAAATATTTTTAAATACAAATACATATATTCATGTTTCACTACAAAATAATTTTTTATTTTCATAATGATGTACAAATATTTTTGAGAGTGGCATACAAATGACAGTGACATGTGTCAATTACAAAAATTTGAATTTCTTGCCTTGAAGTAGTCTGGTCTGACATTTATTACATTAAATTATTTTATATACATTCTTTATCTCTAAATCTATATAAGATATAATAATGAATTTATATTTATCGAATAAAGAATTTAACGTTCTTTAATATAAGTATTTACATAAATTTTCGATAAATAATATTTAGTGATTTTTTTCTTACAACTACTACTTTCGGTTGTTCAATTCTTACCAAAACAATCAACTCTTCTCATTATTATTAGTTTTGGGGAATCCGTGGTTAAAAATGTCTTGTGTCTTATAGTATTTGAGAAATCGTGGATCCAACATCCACACATACACACACATCCACACACATACACACACACACACACACACACACACACACACACACACACACACACACACACACACACACACAAACACACGGACATTATCTTAAAAATGTTATAATCGGATTCTAGGGACCTTAAAACGTGCTTATTCACTAAAATCTGGATATACGATTTTTAGCATGAATTCAATACCTCTCTTAGCGAAAGGTAAAAATTAATAATTCTGGGTTATCTATTATTATATGTGAAATAAAACGTTTGTACGTGTATCAATAAATATTAAAATATATATATTTTATCTGTTAGAAAATAACAATAAAGTGCGGCCAGGGAATCGGTTTTCGATCACTGTTTTGAATAGTTTTTATACCACAAATTCAAACTCACTCAAACGCCTAATTTACTTTTGTCAGATTTAAATTTATATTCATTAGTTCAAAACACAGTATTTTAGTGATCCCCATATTTAAGACGTCATGTACGAAATAGTTTTGAAAACGTTACGAAACTGATTCAACGCCAAAAAACGCTTAAGATGTTTTTGGGGACAGAGGATTAAAGATATGGTTGAAACATGGGTCATTTGGTTGGCTTGCTATTTTGGCAATATACATATGTCAGATTTCGAACGTCGCTCGCTAAGTTCCAGGGGCGTAGTCAGGATTAGTGTTAGGGTGGGGCAATGTAGTCTAAATACGGGGGGTAGGGGGTCTGTGATCATTCTGATCGATGGATCGATCTTCTGAACAGATCTATCACATCGATGTTTTTTCGCAACCCTAGTAGTGCGAGACATAAAACTCATTGGGCGTGCGTTAAATAATCAAAAATAATATATATTTGTTACATTCCAGGCTCATGCTACACTACTATGTGGCAAATATCCACTACGAAAATATAACTTTTATGATTACATGACATATTTTTTGAGGAATTTTTTTTATTTACTTTAGTTGACTATGGTTATGGGTTTTATACCAATATTTTTTATTGTCCATTTCTAGAGTGGGGCAACTGCCCCTCCCTGCCCCACCTTGGCTACGACCATGCTAAGTTCACTGTTTTCTTGTTTGTTTATTAATTGAAAACTGATAGGTTTCAATCTGCAGTAGATTTCAAAGTTACAAAATCAGAGTCCAGATGATTTTTATACCAAAATATAGTATTTTTTTAACAAACGGCTAAGCGGGAAACTAATTATATATAATTTTTATTTCATTAATATTTATTCCGTTTACAAATTTGCATCCTTTATCCAATCCGTTAAGAATTTGTCTCAAATATAATTCAATCATTCCCCTATGTATTCGTCCAAACAGATTTGGAATATCTTTCCTCGTTTTTGAATTATGTATTTTTAACCACCCCTGTCAAAGTAACAGTTGATATATTTGTTAGTCAATACAGATATTTGATTTTCAATGTTAGCCTTGATTTAAAAATTCATAATTTCAAAATTGGGAAAGTATAACTAAAAAATAAAGTTGACGCTACCAAATTTTGAATATATACATAATTCAACCCATGTTTTTAAACCCCCGCGTGAAGTGTTTTTAATCCGACATTTAACTACTTTTATACCGGAAAAATACAAATCAACCCTCTAAAATTCATTTTTGTAAGAATAAACACTCTATTTGCAACAGAAATCGTGAGATTTGATTGCATGCATTTTGGGGGCCCATAACCACTGAACTGTTTGAAATGTCTTCAAATTAACACCAAATTGGTGATGTATGAGGTTGAAATATGAAAGAGCTTTTATATTATTATTGTAATCAACATATGATTTTGTATAAATGCTGTGTTGTGATTATAATGTTAAAAAGCATTGTTGTAATCAAGACATTTTAAAGATAAATATGTAAAGTGCATTGTTGTTGAACCACAATATTTTAAAGGAAACATTTTAATTGTTGTTAACCCCACGAATTATTTAAATATTGTACTCCTATTCAATAAGTTATTCAGTGATCACTTACCTTTGTTATATAATCTTTGTAAGTCTAATACATTGTCCCGCATTTTTCGTGTCCAGACTTAAGTTACCTGGCACCTGGCTGATTAAAAATAGTATATTGAACTCACTCATGGTTAAATTTACAGATATTTTAACTTAAAATCTAAATTCTACATATATTGTTTACTCTATTTTATTAACTTTTATTATTTACAGCAAAGAATATAATAATAATGAAATAGTCATAAAATTTGTGTTTTATTGTAAATTACCTCGGACACGGTTAAAATATATCATTTACGACGTTAAAAATATATTCCAGGTGAAGTATTTATCTTTTATACTAATTTTTATTAACATCTATAGTTTGGTGCACGAAATATTAAAACATTACATTCACCGCAAATTTACAATATTTTTGTCGGCCACCGCCTTATCATCTTCGGTCATTTTTTTCACATATTGCGGTGTGGAAAATACACATTTGTGTACTGACTTCACATTAGTCTAGTTAGGAATATTTGTTTTTTACCTAGTTACTTATGACATATTTGGCAACACTGTTCAATTACATATGAAACGTCAAAATTTATAATTTTGAATTTAAATGTTTTAGGCCTTATTTATCTGTGCGGATATAGTTGCCCATTCTCAAAATTTATGATTATGAATTAAACTTCTTTCAAATTGTCTCCGTTTCATATATATTTCCATTTAAAGGTTCAAAATGATATGTCAAACATGGCGTTCTTCGTCTTAAATTTTCAAGGAAACCTGTGATCGTTACTGTGACAAATATTGTTTCTGTCCCAATTTTCAATCTTTAATAATTTTTTACTCAAAAACTATGCATCCTACAGAAATTTTACTTATTACGAGGGCACTCGAGACAATCATTTCCTACAACTTGGTGCAAATTTCACGAAAATCGCTCACACCATTCAGGCTGTAGAGGTGTTCAAAGGATGGCGATCGTCTTGATTAAAATATATAAATATAGATAGTGAATCTAATCGTTTAGTATATAAGACTAGCGAAAACTCGGCTACGCCGAGCTTCCCCTAGGGCTCCGCCGACAGTGTTTTATAATAGTCTTTACGTGCATGCAACCTTTCTACGCACAATGTAAAACCATTTTTTTTCTCGTTTGCCCCTGCAACCTGGCCACCCATACAGCCCCAGCTACATGCTCATTCAAACTGCTCACGCAGCATGCCCACCAAAACTGCCCACTGAAACTGCCTACCCAAACTGCTCATCCCAAACTGCCATTCAAACTATCTATTCATACTGCCCACCAAAACTGCCCACTCAAACTACCTATCCATACTGCCCACGGAACCTGTTCAACCAAACTGCCCACTCAAACAGCACACCCAAACTGCCCGGTTAAACTGCCTACTCATACTGCCGACTCAAACTGTCGTAATCTGCAATAATTTCTTTTCTAATGTTCTTGTTGGTGTTGTAGTTGTAAAACTAGATCTAGATGGACTAATAAAAATTATTTATTTGAACAAATATTTCAAAATTAGAGTAGTTTGAGTGAAGACAACACTTGTCATTTTTGAAGGTTTGAAGTCAGAGACAGAACATGGATAAGACATTTTTTACTAATGGCAACTGTTTGGCGGACTTCTGTGTAAATCAAATGCATGTCGTATACTTTGATTAGTGAAAGTAACATGCATATCTAAGTGATATTCCACTTTTTGCAAATTAAACGTCATTTATGACAACCGAAAAATATTGTTCTCTAGAATATATTGATATTCAGATTTAGCTGGTACGTAATTGGTCGACTTTACAGTATTACAACTTTTACAACTTGACAAATTATGCAAAATATGTTTCAGATTTTTCCAGATTATAATTTCTTTGAGTTCTCTTTATCATACCGTGAACTATAGAAAGCTACTCTAACCTTCGAGTTTCCCCTTGGGCTTTTATATATATATATATATATATATATATATATATATATATATATATATATATATATATATACAGGGTGTCCCATAACTTCAGGTACATATTAGAAGGGCATATAGTTCTTAATGTCCTGATTACGGAACAAAAAGAATTTTTTCAAAATTCCTATAATTAAGGGTAGTTCACTTAAGAAGAACATTTTTTGTACCCCTGGATACTATGATATTTGGAATAGTGAAATTAGTTATAACTATAACATAAAATAATTTAACAATGAAATTAATTTATGCAATTACGTAAAGCTTTGTCACACCAATTAAGTTTGGGAGATGTGTATGTAATGAAAAAAACACACAACCTATTCAACCAGTGTCCCAAAACTGTTTCCTTCAAAAACCTCAAAAACTAATTATTGAATTTTGAAAAAAATTCTTTTTGTTCCGTAATCAGGACATTAAGAACTATACGCCCTTCTAAAATGTACCTAAAGTTATGGGACATCCTGTATATATATATATATATATATATATATATATATATATATATATATATATATATATATATATATTACATGTTTACTTGTACACACAATTCACGAATAGTGCTAACGTTAACATTTTTCTCAGATATCAAAGATCTCTTCTCTCGAAAAAATCTAAATTTTGACAAAAAACAAAAGCCGATCGAGCTATTAAAATTTGCCATCTTAGAATATGATTTAACATTCTTACATTTAAACAATATATTTTCAATAATACAGACCGACAAGATGAAACATATAGAAGTTTAACATGGGTATTCAATTGTGCGAAAATTTGTTGTCCTCTATATTTTGGAGCAAAAATTTACAAATAAAATTAATATTTACTTCTAAAAAATCTTTATTTAATACAATAGAATATCTGTTGCACTAGATATATAGAAAAAAAAACATTTTTCTTCAAAAATCAGATATCCTATCCATGGAAATAAAACAAAATTTTATTTTCGCAGTTCAGTGTTATTGATGTTAATTGTTGTAATCATTGTGTCTACATTGTTATAATTCAGAAATAAATATTCAAATAGTATGATCTTAATTGATATTTTCTTCTGTTTTTTTTTATTTCCATAGCTATATGATATTTGGCGATAATGTCATATTTTATTTTATATGTGAATTATTATACTGCCGACAGATGACAGTGCCATTTGAGTGAATATTAAAATTTATTAGGAAATTATAAAAAACTACATATCCACATTAGAGTAGAGAAACGAAAAATACATAATAATTATATTCTAAGTATAGGGTAATTATTACAATAAGTACTAGTATTGTACCAGAATATTGATTTAATTTAGAAAATTGTCACGTTAAAATAGTAACAAAAGATGGCGCTAAAGATGGTTATATCAGTCTCACTACGCGAATTGTACACTCCAGGTAAGTGTGTTCTTGACAAGTAATATTTGGGGTGATAACTTATTGTGTAAAATGTAATGTATGAAAATAAACTTAATTAAATTGAAATAAATCATGAAAACACGTATTTTACTTACATTATGATGCAATATAATTGATGAAATAGAAATAGAATTTTAAAATGATGTCTTTAAGATTTGGAAATATCCCTAGAATATGTTATTTTCCGACACAAAGTGTTTTTAGATGAAATTTGTATATGTAAAGTCATAAAACAATTATTTAGATTATGTTCTTAAAAAATAGAATTTATTACTCAATATTAAGAGTGTTTGAATGTTGGGACTTGTGAAATTAGTGTAGCTGCATTGATAGTGAAGCATTGTATACCTTCCGTCAGAGATGATGCGACGTTTGTTTTTTAATTTTTAATTATTGTACATTAAATTAATCTATTATTTATAAAGTGAATCAGCACCTACGATTTCGACTAAGATTTAGTATGAATTGTAAAATGTATATACAGTGTGAAGTAGGCAACAGTGAATTTTTGTGGACTTTTTTTTTTTTTTTTTTTTTTTTTTTTTTTTTTTTTTTTTTTGCTTACTTATGTATATACCTTGACTTCATTACAGAACACTGCGATCCATTGTTTTAATGTAAGAATTTTGACCAGTTAATAATTTTTTCCACAAAAACTATGCACAGTAAAAATAAGAGACATATCAAAGGCCCTAAGTTGATTTATTCTCTACTATTTAAAGCAAATTCCATCCAAATCGCTGAAACCGTTTCAGTTGTAGCTTTGTCTAAAAATTTCCCGATCGTCGTGATGAATTTTGGGGGGCTTGACCTTTTAGTATTATAGATGTAAAACGGCTTTTTAAGTCACAAATGCGTGATTTAAAAAATATGATAATCGTTTCAAGTCATAGATAGGTAAAAAGCAGTCCGTTTTGATGTATAATAAGTCATATTGGCGATATATTCCAAAATGTGTGGAACAGTTTAAATTTTATTCATACAAAATTGTATAATATTGTTTAAAACTATGTAATATACTAAATAGAGATAAAAAATAATAATAAATTAATTTTATTGTTAAAACAATGTAATTTTGTTATAAAATACGTAATTAATATGAAATGAATGAAGTCAGATATAGGTAAATATTTATTAAAATAATAATAATAATAAAAGAACATAAAAAATTATATCTGATGATAATAATAATAATAATTATAATAATAATAATAATAATAAATAATAATAATAAATAATAATAAGCAGAGAGGTACAAAAATAAATAATTTTTATTTAAAATAATCAAATACAATAAATTTAATGTATTTAAAATGGATTCAAAATGACACATAACTTTTTAGACTGTCTTCTTAAAAATTTTCACGCATACTCAATTCAAATAATTAGCCTGTATTCTCTGATTTTGTACATTTGACATCAGTACAGAGAACTTTGATCTATTGTTTTAATGTAAGAATTTTGACCAGTTAATAATTTTTTCCACAAAAACTATGCACAGTAAAAATAAGAGACATATCAAAGGCCCTAAGTTGATTTATTCTCTACTATTTAAAGCAAATTCCATCCAAATCGCTGAAACCGTTTCAGTTGTAGCTTTGTCTAAAAATTTCCCGATCGTCGTGATGAATTTTGGGGGGCTTGACCTTTTAGTATTATAGATGTAAAACGGCTTTTTAAGTCACAAATGCGTGATTTAAAAAATATGATAATCGTTTCAAGTCATAGATAGGTAAAAAGCAGTCCGTTTTGATGTATAATAAGTCATATTGGCGATATATTCCAAAATGTGTGGAACAGTTTAAATTTTATTCATACAAAATTGTATAATATTGTTTAAAACTATGTAATATACTAAATAGAGATAAAAAATAATAATAAATTAATTTTATTGTTAAAACAATGTAATTTTGTTATAAAATACGTAATTAATATGAAATGAATGAAGTCAGATATAGGTAAATATTTATTAAAATAATAATAATAATAAAAGAACATAAAAAATTATATCTGATGATAATAATAATAATAATTATAATAATAATAATAATAATAAATAATAATAATAAATAATAATAAGCAGAGAGGTACAAAAATAAATAATTTTTATTTAAAATAATCAAATACAATAAATTTAATGTATTTAAAATGGATTCAAAATGACACATAACTTTTTAGACTGTCTTCTTAAAAATTTTCACGCATACTCAATTCAAATAATTAGCCTGTATTCTCTGATTTTGTACATTTGACATCAGTACAGAGAACTTTGATCTATTGTTTTAATGTAAGAATTTTGACCAGTTAATAATTTTTTCCACAAAAACTATGCACAGTAAAAATAAGAGACATATCAAAGGCCCTAAGTTGATTTATTCTCTACTATTTAAAGCAAATTCCATCCAAATCGCTGAAACCGTTTCAGTTGTAGCTTTGTCTAAAAATTTCCCGATCGTCGTGATGAATTTTGGGGGGCTTGACCTTTTAGTATTATAGATGTAAAACGGCTTTTTAAGTCACAAATGCGTGATTTAAAAAATATGATAATCGTTTCAAGTCATAGATAGGTAAAAAGCAGTCCGTTTTGATGTATAATAAGTCATATTGGCGATATATTCCAAAATGTGTGGAACAGTTTAAATTTTATTCATACAAAATTGTATAATATTGTTTAAAACTATGTAATATACTAAATAGAGATAAAAAATAATAATAAATTAATTTTATTGTTAAAACAATGTAATTTTGTTATAAAATACGTAATTAATATGAAATGAATGAAGTCAGATATAGGTAAATATTTATTAAAATAATAATAATAATAAAAGAACATAAAAAATTATATCTGATGATAATAATAATAATAATTATAATAATAATAATAATAATAAATAATAATAATAAATAATAATAAGCAGAGAGGTACAAAAATAAATAATTTTTATTTAAAATAATCAAATACAATAAATTTAATGTATTTAAAATGGATTCAAAATGACACATAACTTTTTAGACTGTCTTCTTAAAAATTTTCACGCATACTCAATTCAAATAATTAGCCTGTATTCTCTGATTTTGTACATTTGACATCAGTACAGAGAACTTTGATCTATTGTTTTAATGTAAGAATTTTGACCAGTTAATAATTTTTTCCACAAAAACTATGCACAGTAAAAATAAGAGACATATCAAAGGCCCTAAGTTGATTTATTCTCTACTATTTAAAGCAAATTCCATCCAAATCGCTGAAACCGTTTCAGTTGTAGCTTTGTCTAAAAATTTCCCGATCGTCGTGATGAATTTTGGGGGGCTTGACCTTTTAGTATTATAGATGTAAAACGGCTTTTTAAGTCACAAATGCGTGATTTAAAAAATATGATAATCGTTTCAAGTCATAGATAGGTAAAAAGCAGTCCGTTTTGATGTATAATAAGTCATATTGGCGATATATTCCAAAATGTGTGGAACAGTTTAAATTTTATTCATACAAAATTGTATAATATTGTTTAAAACTATGTAATATACTAAATAGAGATAAAAAATAATAATAAATTAATTTTATTGTTAAAACAATGTAATTTTGTTATAAAATACGTAATTAATATGAAATGAATGAAGTCAGATATAGGTAAATATTTATTAAAATAATAATAATAATAAAAGAACATAAAAAATTATATCTGATGATAATAATAATAATAATTATAATAATAATAATAATAATAAATAATAATAATAAATAATAATAAGCAGAGAGGTACAAAAATAAATAATTTTTATTTAAAATAATCAAATACAATAAATTTAATGTATTTAAAATGGATTCAAAATGACACATAACTTTTTAGACTGTCTTCTTAAAAATTTTCACGCATACTCAATTCAAATAATTAGCCTGTATTCTCTGATTTTGTACATTTGACATCAGTACAGAGAACTTTGATCTATTGTTTTAATGTAAGAATTTTGACCAGTTAATAATTTTTTCCACAAAAACTATGCACAGTAAAAATAAGAGACATATCAAAGGCCCTAAGTTGATTTATTCTCTACTATTTAAAGCAAATTCCATCCAAATCGCTGAAACCGTTTCAGTTGTAGCTTTGTCTAAAAATTTCCCGATCGTCGTGATGAATTTTGGGGGGCTTGACCTTTTAGTATTATAGATGTAAAACGGCTTTTTAAGTCACAAATGCGTGATTTAAAAAATATGATAATCGTTTCAAGTCATAGATAGGTAAAAAGCAGTCCGTTTTGATGTATAATAAGTCATATTGGCGATATATTCCAAAATGTGTGGAACAGTTTAAATTTTATTCATACAAAATTGTATAATATTGTTTAAAACTATGTAATATACTAAATAGAGATAAAAAATAATAATAAATTAATTTTATTGTTAAAACAATGTAATTTTGTTATAAAATACGTAATTAATATGAAATGAATGAAGTCAGATATAGGTAAATATTTATTAAAATAATAATAATAATAAAAGAACATAAAAAATTATATCTGATGATAATAATAATAATAATTATAATAATAATAATAATAATAAATAATAATAATAAATAATAATAAGCAGAGAGGTACAAAAATAAATAATTTTTATTTAAAATAATCAAATACAATAAATTTAATGTATTTAAAATGGATTCAAAATGACACATAACTTTTTAGACTGTCTTCTTAAAAATTTTCACGCATACTCAATTCAAATAATTAGCCTGTATTCTCTGATTTTGTACATTTGACATCAGTACAGAGAACTTTGATCTATTGTTTTAATGTAAGAATTTTGACCAGTTAATAATTTTTTCCACAAAAACTATGCACAGTAAAAATAAGAGACATATCAAAGGCCCTAAGTTGATTTATTCTCTACTATTTAAAGCAAATTCCATCCAAATCGCTGAAACCGTTTCAGTTGTAGCTTTGTCTAAAAATTTCCCGATCGTCGTGATGAATTTTGGGGGGCTTGACCTTTTAGTATTATAGATGTAAAACGGCTTTTTAAGTCACAAATGCGTGATTTAAAAAATATGATAATCGTTTCAAGTCATAGATAGGTAAAAAGCAGTCCGTTTTGATGTATAATAAGTCATATTGGCGATATATTCCAAAATGTGTGGAACAGTTTAAATTTTATTCATACAAAATTGTATAATATTGTTTAAAACTATGTAATATACTAAATAGAGATAAAAAATAATAATAAATTAATTTTATTGTTAAAACAATGTAATTTTGTTATAAAATACGTAATTAATATGAAATGAATGAAGTCAGATATAGGTAAATATTTATTAAAATAATAATAATAATAAAAGAACATAAAAAATTATATCTGATGATAATAATAATAATAATTATAATAATAATAATAATAATAAATAATAATAATAAATAATAATAAGCAGAGAGGTACAAAAATAAATAATTTTTATTTAAAATAATCAAATACAATAAATTTAATGTATTTAAAATGGATTCAAAATGACACATAACTTTTTAGACTGTCTTCTTAAAAATTTTCACGCATACTCAATTCAAATAATTAGCCTGTATTCTCTGATTTTGTACATTTGACATCAGTACAGAGAACTTTGATCTATTGTTTTAATGTAAGAATTTTGACCAGTTAATAATTTTTTCCACAAAAACTATGCACAGTAAAAATAAGAGACATATCAAAGGCCCTAAGTTGATTTATTCTCTACTATTTAAAGCAAATTCCATCCAAATCGCTGAAACCGTTTCAGTTGTAGCTTTGTCTAAAAATTTCCCGATCGTCGTGATGAATTTTGGGGGGCTTGACCTTTTAGTATTATAGATGTAAAACGGCTTTTTAAGTCACAAATGCGTGATTTAAAAAATATGATAATCGTTTCAAGTCATAGATAGGTAAAAAGCAGTCCGTTTTGATGTATAATAAGTCATATTGGCGATATATTCCAAAATGTGTGGAACAGTTTAAATTTTATTCATACAAAATTGTATAATATTGTTTAAAACTATGTAATATACTAAATAGAGATAAAAAATAATAATAAATTAATTTTATTGTTAAAACAATGTAATTTTGTTATAAAATACGTAATTAATATGAAATGAATGAAGTCAGATATAGGTAAATATTTATTAAAATAATAATAATAATAAAAGAACATAAAAAATTATATCTGATGATAATAATAATAATAATTATAATAATAATAATAATAATAAATAATAATAATAAATAATAATAAGCAGAGAGGTACAAAAATAAATAATTTTTATTTAAAATAATCAAATACAATAAATTTAATGTATTTAAAATGGATTCAAAATGACACATAACTTTTTAGACTGTCTTCTTAAAAATTTTCACGCATACTCAATTCAAATAATTAGCCAGTATTCTCTGATTTTGTACATTTGACATCAGTACAGAGAACTTTGATCTATTGTTTTAATGTAAGAATTTTGACCAGTTAATAATTTTTTCCACAAAA
Organism: Harpalus rubripes; assembly: GCA_963082715.1. Lineage (NCBI taxonomy): Eukaryota > Metazoa > Arthropoda > Insecta > Coleoptera > Carabidae > Harpalus > Harpalus rubripes. The sequence continues at coordinate 104,146,164 of OY720448.1, forward strand.
ACTATGCACAGTAAAAATAAGAGACATATCAAAGGCCCTAAGTTGATTTATTCTCTACTATTTAAAGCAAATTCCATCCAAATCGCTGAAACCGTTTCAGTTGTAGCTTTGTCTAAAAATTTCCCGATCGTCGTGATGAATTTTGGGGGGCTTGACCTTTTAGTATTATAGATGTAAAACGGCTTTTTAAGTCACAAATGCGTGATTTAAAAAATATGATAATCGTTTCAAGTCATAGATAGGTAAAAAGCAGTCCGTTTTGATGTATAATAAGTCATATTGGCGATATATTCCAAAATGTGTGGAACAGTTTAAATTTTATTCATACAAAATTGTATAATATTGTTTAAAACTATGTAATATACTAAATAGAGATAAAAAATAATAATAAATTAATTTTATTGTTAAAACAATGTAATTTTGTTATAAAATACGTAATTAATATGAAATGAATGAAGTCAGATATAGGTAAATATTTATTAAAATAATAATAATAATAAAAGAACATAAAAAATTATATCTGATGATAATAATAATAATAATTATAATAATAATAATAATAATAAATAATAATAATAAATAATAATAAGCAGAGAGGTACAAAAATAAATAATTTTTATTTAAAATAATCAAATACAATAAATTTAATGTATTTAAAATGGATTCAAAATGACACATAACTTTTTAGACTGTCTTCTTAAAAATTTTCACGCATACTCAATTCAAATAATTAGCCTGTATTCTCTGATTTTGTACATTTGACATCAGTACAGAGAACTTTGATCTATTGTTTTAATGTAAGAATTTTGACCAGTTAATAATTTTTTCCACAAAAACTATGCACAGTAAAAATAAGAGACATATCAAAGGCCCTAAGTTGATTTATTCTCTACTATTTAAAGCAAATTCCATCCAAATCGCTGAAACCGTTTCAGTTGTAGCTTTGTCTAAAAATTTCCCGATCGTCGTGATGAATTTTGGGGGGCTTGACCTTTTAGTATTATAGATGTAAAACGGCTTTTTAAGTCACAAATGCGTGATTTAAAAAATATGATAATCGTTTCAAGTCATAGATAGGTAAAAAGCAGTCCGTTTTGATGTATAATAAGTCATATTGGCGATATATTCCAAAATGTGTGGAACAGTTTAAATTTTATTCATACAAAATTGTATAATATTGTTTAAAACTATGTAATATACTAAATAGAGATAAAAAATAATAATAAATTAATTTTATTGTTAAAACAATGTAATTTTGTTATAAAATACGTAATTAATATGAAATGAATGAAGTCAGATATAGGTAAATATTTATTAAAATAATAATAATAATAAAAGAACATAAAAAATTATATCTGATGATAATAATAATAATAATTATAATAATAATAATAATAATAAATAATAATAATAAATAATAATAAGCAGAGAGGTACAAAAATAAATAATTTTTATTTAAAATAATCAAATACAATAAATTTAATGTATTTAAAATGGATTCAAAATGACACATAACTTTTTAGACTGTCTTCTTAAAAATTTTCACGCATACTCAATTCAAATAATTAGCCTGTATTCTCTGATTTTGTACATTTGACATCAGTACAGAGAACTTTGATCTATTGTTTTAATGTAAGAATTTTGACCAGTTAATAATTTTTTCCACAAAAACTATGCACAGTAAAAATAAGAGACATATCAAAGGCCCTAAGTTGATTTATTCTCTACTATTTAAAGCAAATTCCATCCAAATCGCTGAAACCGTTTCAGTTGTAGCTTTGTCTAAAAATTTCCCGATCGTCGTGATGAATTTTGGGGGGCTTGACCTTTTAGTATTATAGATGTAAAACGGCTTTTTAAGTCACAAATGCGTGATTTAAAAAATATGATAATCGTTTCAAGTCATAGATAGGTAAAAAGCAGTCCGTTTTGATGTATAATAAGTCATATTGGCGATATATTCCAAAATGTGTGGAACAGTTTAAATTTTATTCATACAAAATTGTATAATATTGTTTAAAACTATGTAATATACTAAATAGAGATAAAAAATAATAATAAATTAATTTTATTGTTAAAACAATGTAATTTTGTTATAAAATACGTAATTAATATGAAATGAATGAAGTCAGATATAGGTAAATATTTATTAAAATAATAATAATAATAAAAGAACATAAAAAATTATATCTGATGATAATAATAATAATAATTATAATAATAATAATAATAATAAATAATAATAATAAATAATAATAAGCAGAGAGGTACAAAAATAAATAATTTTTATTTAAAATAATCAAATACAATAAATTTAATGTATTTAAAATGGATTCAAAATGACACATAACTTTTTAGACTGTCTTCTTAAAAATTTTCACGCATACTCAATTCAAATAATTAGCCTGTATTCTCTGATTTTGTACATTTGACATCAGTACAGAGAACTTTGATCTATTGTTTTAATGTAAGAATTTTGACCAGTTAATAATTTTTTCCACAAAAACTATGCACAGTAAAAATAAGAGACATATCAAAGGCCCTAAGTTGATTTATTCTCTACTATTTAAAGCAAATTCCATCCAAATCGCTGAAACCGTTTCAGTTGTAGCTTTGTCTAAAAATTTCCCGATCGTCGTGATGAATTTTGGGGGGCTTGACCTTTTAGTATTATAGATGTAAAACGGCTTTTTAAGTCACAAATGCGTGATTTAAAAAATATGATAATCGTTTCAAGTCATAGATAGGTAAAAAGCAGTCCGTTTTGATGTATAATAAGTCATATTGGCGATATATTCCAAAATGTGTGGAACAGTTTAAATTTTATTCATACAAAATTGTATAATATTGTTTAAAACTATGTAATATACTAAATAGAGATAAAAAATAATAATAAATTAATTTTATTGTTAAAACAATGTAATTTTGTTATAAAATACGTAATTAATATGAAATGAATGAAGTCAGATATAGGTAAATATTTATTAAAATAATAATAATAATAAAAGAACATAAAAAATTATATCTGATGATAATAATAATAATAATTATAATAATAATAATAATAATAAATAATAATAATAAATAATAATAAGCAGAGAGGTACAAAAATAAATAATTTTTATTTAAAATAATCAAATACAATAAATTTAATGTATTTAAAATGGATTCAAAATGACACATAACTTTTTAGACTGTCTTCTTAAAAATTTTCACGCATACTCAATTCAAATAATTAGCCTGTATTCTCTGATTTTGTACATTTGACATCAGTACAGAGAACTTTGATCTATTGTTTTAATGTAAGAATTTTGACCAGTTAATAATTTTTTCCACAAAAACTATGCACAGTAAAAATAAGAGACATATCAAAGGCCCTAAGTTGATTTATTCTCTACTATTTAAAGCAAATTCCATCCAAATCGCTGAAACCGTTTCAGTTGTAGCTTTGTCTAAAAATTTCCCGATCGTCGTGATGAATTTTGGGGGGCTTGACCTTTTAGTATTATAGATGTAAAACGGCTTTTTAAGTCACAAATGCGTGATTTAAAAAATATGATAATCGTTTCAAGTCATAGATAGGTAAAAAGCAGTCCGTTTTGATGTATAATAAGTCATATTGGCGATATATTCCAAAATGTGTGGAACAGTTTAAATTTTATTCATACAAAATTGTATAATATTGTTTAAAACTATGTAATATACTAAATAGAGATAAAAAATAATAATAAATTAATTTTATTGTTAAAACAATGTAATTTTGTTATAAAATACGTAATTAATATGAAATGAATGAAGTCAGATATAGGTAAATATTTATTAAAATAATAATAATAATAAAAGAACATAAAAAATTATATCTGATGATAATAATAATAATAATTATAATAATAATAATAATAATAAATAATAATAATAAATAATAATAAGCAGAGAGGTACAAAAATAAATAATTTTTATTTAAAATAATCAAATACAATAAATTTAATGTATTTAAAATGGATTCAAAATGACACATAACTTTTTAGACTGTCTTCTTAAAAATTTTCACGCATACTCAATTCAAATAATTAGCCTGTATTCTCTGATTTTGTACATTTGACATCAGTACAGAGAACTTTGATCTATTGTTTTAATGTAAGAATTTTGACCAGTTAATAATTTTTTCCACAAAAACTATGCACAGTAAAAATAAGAGACATATCAAAGGCCCTAAGTTGATTTATTCTCTACTATTTAAAGCAAATTCCATCCAAATCGCTGAAACCGTTTCAGTTGTAGCTTTGTCTAAAAATTTCCCGATCGTCGTGATGAATTTTGGGGGGCTTGACCTTTTAGTATTATAGATGTAAAACGGCTTTTTAAGTCACAAATGCGTGATTTAAAAAATATGATAATCGTTTCAAGTCATAGATAGGTAAAAAGCAGTCCGTTTTGATGTATAATAAGTCATATTGGCGATATATTCCAAAATGTGTGGAACAGTTTAAATTTTATTCATACAAAATTGTATAATATTGTTTAAAACTATGTAATATACTAAATAGAGATAAAAAATAATAATAAATTAATTTTATTGTTAAAACAATGTAATTTTGTTATAAAATACGTAATTAATATGAAATGAATGAAGTCAGATATAGGTAAATATTTATTAAAATAATAATAATAATAAAAGAACATAAAAAATTATATCTGATGATAATAATAATAATAATTATAATAATAATAATAATAATAAATAATAATAATAAATAATAATAAGCAGAGAGGTACAAAAATAAATAATTTTTATTTAAAATAATCAAATACAATAAATTTAATGTATTTAAAATGGATTCAAAATGACACATAACTTTTTAGACTGTCTTCTTAAAAATTTTCACGCATACTCAATTCAAATAATTAGCCTGTATTCTCTGATTTTGTACATTTGACATCAGTACAGAGAACTTTGATCTATTGTTTTAATGTAAGAATTTTGACCAGTTAATAATTTTTTCCACAAAAACTATGCACAGTAAAAATAAGAGACATATCAAAGGCCCTAAGTTGATTTATTCTCTACTATTTAAAGCAAATTCCATCCAAATCGCTGAAACCGTTTCAGTTGTAGCTTTGTCTAAAAATTTCCCGATCGTCGTGATGAATTTTGGGGGGCTTGACCTTTTAGTATTATAGATGTAAAACGGCTTTTTAAGTCACAAATGCGTGATTTAAAAAATATGATAATCGTTTCAAGTCATAGATAGGTAAAAAGCAGTCCGTTTTGATGTATAATAAGTCATATTGGCGATATATTCCAAAATGTGTGGAACAGTTTAAATTTTATTCATACAAAATTGTATAATATTGTTTAAAACTATGTAATATACTAAATAGAGATAAAAAATAATAATAAATTAATTTTATTGTTAAAACAATGTAATTTTGTTATAAAATACGTAATTAATATGAAATGAATGAAGTCAGATATAGGTAAATATTTATTAAAATAATAATAATAATAAAAGAACATAAAAAATTATATCTGATGATAATAATAATAATAATTATAATAATAATAATAATAATAAATAATAATAATAAATAATAATAAGCAGAGAGGTACAAAAATAAATAATTTTTATTTAAAATAATCAAATACAATAAATTTAATGTATTTAAAATGGATTCAAAATGACACATAACTTTTTAGACTGTCTTCTTAAAAATTTTCACGCATACTCAATTCAAATAATTAGCCAGTATTCTCTGATTTTGTACATTTGACATCAGTACAGAGAACTTTGATCTATTGTTTTAATGTAAGAATTTTGACCAGTTAATAATTTTTTCCACAAAAACTATGCACAGTAAAAATAAGAGACATATCAAAGGCCCTAAGTTGATTTATTCTCTACTATTTAAAGCAAATTCCATCCAAATCGCTGAAACCGTTTCAGTTGTAGCTTTGTCTAAAAATTTCCCGATCGTCGTGATGAATTTTGGGGGGCTTGACCTTTTAGTATTATAGATGTAAAACGGCTTTTTAAGTCACAAATGCGTGATTTAAAAAATATGATAATCGTTTCAAGTCATAGATAGGTAAAAAGCAGTCCGTTTTGATGTATAATAAGTCATATTGGCGATATATTCCAAAATGTGTGGAACAGTTTAAATTTTATTCATACAAAATTGTATAATATTGTTTAAAACTATGTAATATACTAAATAGAGATAAAAAATAATAATAAATTAATTTTATTGTTAAAACAATGTAATTTTGTTATAAAATACGTAATTAATATGAAATGAATGAAGTCAGATATAGGTAAATATTTATTAAAATAATAATAATAATAAAAGAACATAAAAAATTATATCTGATGATAATAATAATAATAATTATAATAATAATAATAATAATAAATAATAATAATAAATAATAATAAGCAGAGAGGTACAAAAATAAATAATTTTTATTTAAAATAATCAAATACAATAAATTTAATGTATTTAAAATGGATTCAAAATGACACATAACTTTTTAGACTGTCTTCTTAAAAATTTTCACGCATACTCAATTCAAATAATTAGCCTGTATTCTCTGATTTTGTACATTTGACATCAGTACAGAGAACTTTGATCTATTGTTTTAATGTAAGAATTTTGACCAGTTAATAATTTTTTCCACAAAAACTATGCACAGTAAAAATAAGAGACATATCAAAGGCCCTAAGTTGATTTATTCTCTACTATTTAAAGCAAATTCCATCCAAATCGCTGAAACCGTTTCAGTTGTAGCTTTGTCTAAAAATTTCCCGATCGTCGTGATGAATTTTGGGGGGCTTGACCTTTTAGTATTATAGATGTAAAACGGCTTTTTAAGTCACAAATGCGTGATTTAAAAAATATGATAATCGTTTCAAGTCATAGATAGGTAAAAAGCAGTCCGTTTTGATGTATAATAAGTCATATTGGCGATATATTCCAAAATGTGTGGAACAGTTTAAATTTTATTCATACAAAATTGTATAATATTGTTTAAAACTATGTAATATACTAAATAGAGATAAAAAATAATAATAAATTAATTTTATTGTTAAAACAATGTAATTTTGTTATAAAATACGTAATTAATATGAAATGAATGAAGTCAGATATAGGTAAATATTTATTAAAATAATAATAATAATAAAAGAACATAAAAAATTATATCTGATGATAATAATAATAATAATTATAATAATAATAATAATAATAATAATAAATAATAATAATAAATAATAATAAGCAGAGAGGTACAAAAATAAATAATTTTTATTTAAAATAATCAAATACAATAAATTTAATGTATTTAAAATGGATTCAAAATGACACATAACTTTTTAGACTGTCTTCTTAAAAATTTTCACGCATACTCAATTCAAATAATTAGCCTGTATTCTCTGATTTTGTACATTTGACATCAGTACAGAGAACTTTGATCTATTGTTTTAATGTAAGAATTTTGACCAGTTAATAATTTTTTCCACAAAAACTATGCACAGTAAAAATAAGAGACATATCAAAGGCCCTAAGTTGATTTATTCTCTACTATTTAAAGCAAATTCCATCCAAATCGCTGAAACCGTTTCAGTTGTAGCTTTGTCTAAAAATTTCCCGATCGTCGTGATGAATTTTGGGGGGCTTGACCTTTTAGTATTATAGATGTAAAACGGCTTTTTAAGTCACAAATGCGTGATTTAAAAAATATGATAATCGTTTCAAGTCATAGATAGGTAAAAAGCAGTCCGTTTTGATGTATAATAAGTCATATTGGCGATATATTCCAAAATGTGTGGAACAGTTTAAATTTTATTCATACAAAATTGTATAATATTGTTTAAAACTATGTAATATACTAAATAGAGATAAAAAATAATAATAAATTAATTTTATTGTTAAAACAATGTAATTTTGTTATAAAATACGTAATTAATATGAAATGAATGAAGTCAGATATAGGTAAATATTTATTAAAATAATAATAATAATAAAAGAACATAAAAAATTATATCTGATGATAATAATAATAATAATTATAATAATAATAATAATAATAAATAATAATAATAAATAATAATAAGCAGAGAGGTACAAAAATAAATAATTTTTATTTAAAATAATCAAATACAATAAATTTAATGTATTTAAAATGGATTCAAAATGACACATAACTTTTTAGACTGTCTTCTTAAAAATTTTCACGCATACTCAATTCAAATAATTAGCCTGTATTCTCTGATTTTGTACATTTGACATCAGTACAGAGAACTTTGATCTATTGTTTTAATGTAAGAATTTTGACCAGTTAATAATTTTTTCCACAAAAACTATGCACAGTAAAAATAAGAGACATATCAAAGGCCCTAAGTTGATTTATTCTCTACTATTTAAAGCAAATTCCATCCAAATCGCTGAAACCGTTTCAGTTGTAGCTTTGTCTAAAAATTTCCCGATCGTCGTGATGAATTTTGGGGGGCTTGACCTTTTAGTATTATAGATGTAAAACGGCTTTTTAAGTCACAAATGCGTGATTTAAAAAATATGATAATCGTTTCAAGTCATAGATAGGTAAAAAGCAGTCCGTTTTGATGTATAATAAGTCATATTGGCGATATATTCCAAAATGTGTGGAACAGTTTAAATTTTATTCATACAAAATTGTATAATATTGTTTAAAACTATGTAATATACTAAATAGAGATAAAAAATAATAATAAATTAATTTTATTGTTAAAACAATGTAATTTTGTTATAAAATACGTAATTAATATGAAATGAATGAAGTCAGATATAGGTAAATATTTATTAAAATAATAATAATAATAAAAGAACATAAAAAATTATATCTGATGATAATAATAATAATAATTATAATAATAATAATAATAATAAATAATAATAATAAATAATAATAAGCAGAGAGGTACAAAAATAAATAATTTTTATTTAAAATAATCAAATACAATAAATTTAATGTATTTAAAATGGATTCAAAATGACACATAACTTTTTAGACTGTCTTCTTAAAAATTTTCACGCATACTCAATTCAAATAATTAGCCTGTATTCTCTGATTTTGTACATTTGACATCAGTACAGAGAACTTTGATCTATTGTTTTAATGTAAGAATTTTGACCAGTTAATAATTTTTTCCACAAAAACTATGCACAGTAAAAATAAGAGACATATCAAAGGCCCTAAGTTGATTTATTCTCTACTATTTAAAGCAAATTCCATCCAAATCGCTGAAACCGTTTCAGTTGTAGCTTTGTCTAAAAATTTCCCGATCGTCGTGATGAATTTTGGGGGGCTTGACCTTTTAGTATTATAGATGTAAAACGGCTTTTTAAGTCACAAATGCGTGATTTAAAAAATATGATAATCGTTTCAAGTCATAGATAGGTAAAAAGCAGTCCGTTTTGATGTATAATAAGTCATATTGGCGATATATTCCAAAATGTGTGGAACAGTTTAAATTTTATTCATACAAAATTGTATAATATTGTTTAAAACTATGTAATATACTAAATAGAGATAAAAAATAATAATAAATTAATTTTATTGTTAAAACAATGTAATTTTGTTATAAAATACGTAATTAATATGAAATGAATGAAGTCAGATATAGGTAAATATTTATTAAAATAATAATAATAATAAAAGAACATAAAAAATTATATCTGATGATAATAATAATAATAATTATAATAATAATAATAATAATAAATAATAATAATAAATAATAATAAGCAGAGAGGTACAAAAATAAATAATTTTTATTTAAAATAATCAAATACAATAAATTTAATGTATTTAAAATGGATTCAAAATGACACATAACTTTTTAGACTGTCTTCTTAAAAATTTTCACGCATACTCAATTCAAATAATTAGCCTGTATTCTCTGATTTTGTACATTTGACATCAGTACAGAGAACTTTGATCTATTGTTTTAATGTAAGAATTTTGACCAGTTAATAATTTTTTCCACAAAAACTATGCACAGTAAAAATAAGAGACATATCAAAGGCCCTAAGTTGATTTATTCTCTACTATTTAAAGCAAATTCCATCCAAATCGCTGAAACCGTTTCAGTTGTAGCTTTGTCTAAAAATTTCCCGATCGTCGTGATGAATTTTGGGGGGCTTGACCTTTTAGTATTATAGATGTAAAACGGCTTTTTAAGTCACAAATGCGTGATTTAAAAAATATGATAATCGTTTCAAGTCATAGATAGGTAAAAAGCAGTCCGTTTTGATGTATAATAAGTCATATTGGCGATATATTCCAAAATGTGTGGAACAGTTTAAATTTTATTCATACAAAATTGTATAATATTGTTTAAAACTATGTAATATACTAAATAGAGATAAAAAATAATAATAAATTAATTTTATTGTTAAAACAATGTAATTTTGTTATAAAATACGTAATTAATATGAAATGAATGAAGTCAGATATAGGTAAATATTTATTAAAATAATAATAATAATAAAAGAACATAAAAAATTATATCTGATGATAATAATAATAATAATTATAATAATAATAATAATAATAAATAATAATAATAAATAATAATAAGCAGAGAGGTACAAAAATAAATAATTTTTATTTAAAATAATCAAATACAATAAATTTAATGTATTTAAAATGGATTCAAAATGACACATAACTTTTTAGACTGTCTTCTTAAAAATTTTCACGCATACTCAATTCAAATAATTAGCCAGTATTCTCTGATTTTGTACATTTGACATCAGTACAGAGAACTTTGATCTATTGTTTTAATGTAAGAATTTTGACCAGTTAATAATTTTTTCCACAAAAACTATGCACAGTAAAAATAAGAGACATATCAAAGGCCCTAAGTTGATTTATTCTCTACTATTTAAAGCAAATTCCATCCAAATCGCTGAAACCGTTTCAGTTGTAGCTTTGTCTAAAAATTTCCCGATCGTCGTGATGAATTTTGGGGGGCTTGACCTTTTAGTATTATAGATGTAAAACGGCTTTTTAAGTCACAAATGCGTGATTTAAAAAATATGATAATCGTTTCAAGTCATAGATAGGTAAAAAGCAGTCCGTTTTGATGTATAATAAGTCATATTGGCGATATATTCCAAAATGTGTGGAACAGTTTAAATTTTATTCATACAAAATTGTATAATATTGTTTAAAACTATGTAATATACTAAATAGAGATAAAAAATAATAATAAATTAATTTTATTGTTAAAACAATGTAATTTTGTTATAAAATACGTAATTAATATGAAATGAATGAAGTCAGATATAGGTAAATATTTATTAAAATAATAATAATAATAAAAGAACATAAAAAATTATATCTGATGATAATAATAATAATAATTATAATAATAATAATAATAATAAATAATAATAATAAATAATAATAAGCAGAGAGGTACAAAAATAAATAATTTTTATTTAAAATAATCAAATACAATAAATTTAATGTATTTAAAATGGATTCAAAATGACACATAACTTTTTAGACTGTCTTCTTAAAAATTTTCACGCATACTCAATTCAAATAATTAGCCTGTATTCTCTGATTTTGTACATTTGACATCAGTACAGAGAACTTTGATCTATTGTTTTAATGTAAGAATTTTGACCAGTTAATAATTTTTTCCACAAAAACTATGCACAGTAAAAATAAGAGACATATCAAAGGCCCTAAGTTGATTTATTCTCTACTATTTAAAGCAAATTCCATCCAAATCGCTGAAACCGTTTCAGTTGTAGCTTTGTCTAAAAATTTCCCGATCGTCGTGATGAATTTTGGGGGGCTTGACCTTTTAGTATTATAGATGTAAAACGGCTTTTTAAGTCACAAATGCGTGATTTAAAAAATATGATAATCGTTTCAAGTCATAGATAGGTAAAAAGCAGTCCGTTTTGATGTATAATAAGTCATATTGGCGATATATTCCAAAATGTGTGGAACAGTTTAAATTTTATTCATACAAAATTGTATAATATTGTTTAAAACTATGTAATATACTAAATAGAGATAAAAAATAATAATAAATTAATTTTATTGTTAAAACAATGTAATTTTGTTATAAAATACGTAATTAATATGAAATGAATGAAGTCAGATATAGGTAAATATTTATTAAAATAATAATAATAATAAAAGAACATAAAAAATTATATCTGATGATAATAATAATAATAATTATAATAATAATAATAATAATAATAATAAATAATAATAATAAATAATAATAAGCAGAGAGGTACAAAAATAAATAATTTTTATTTAAAATAATCAAATACAATAAATTTAATGTATTTAAAATGGATTCAAAATGACACATAACTTTTTAGACTGTCTTCTTAAAAATTTTCACGCATACTCAATTCAAATAATTAGCCTGTATTCTCTGATTTTGTACATTTGACATCAGTACAGAGAACTTTGATCTATTGTTTTAATGTAAGAATTTTGACCAGTTAATAATTTTTTCCACAAAAACTATGCACAGTAAAAATAAGAGACATATCAAAGGCCCTAAGTTGATTTATTCTCTACTATTTAAAGCAAATTCCATCCAAATCGCTGAAACCGTTTCAGTTGTAGCTTTGTCTAAAAATTTCCCGATCGTCGTGATGAATTTTGGGGGGCTTGACCTTTTAGTATTATAGATGTAAAACGGCTTTTTAAGTCACAAATGCGTGATTTAAAAAATATGATAATCGTTTCAAGTCATAGATAGGTAAAAAGCAGTCCGTTTTGATGTATAATAAGTCATATTGGCGATATATTCCAAAATGTGTGGAACAGTTTAAATTTTATTCATACAAAATTGTATAATATTGTTTAAAACTATGTAATATACTAAATAGAGATAAAAAATAATAATAAATTAATTTTATTGTTAAAACAATGTAATTTTGTTATAAAATACGTAATTAATATGAAATGAATGAAGTCAGATATAGGTAAATATTTATTAAAATAATAATAATAATAAAAGAACATAAAAAATTATATCTGATGATAATAATAATAATAATTATAATAATAATAATAATAATAAATAATAATAATAAATAATAATAAGCAGAGAGGTACAAAAATAAATAATTTTTATTTAAAATAATCAAATACAATAAATTTAATGTATTTAAAATGGATTCAAAATGACACATAACTTTTTAGACTGTCTTCTTAAAAATTTTCACGCATACTCAATTCAAATAATTAGCCTGTATTCTCTGATTTTGTACATTTGACATCAGTACAGAGAACTTTGATCTATTGTTTTAATGTAAGAATTTTGACCAGTTAATAATTTTTTCCACAAAAACTATGCACAGTAAAAATAAGAGACATATCAAAGGCCCTAAGTTGATTTATTCTCTACTATTTAAAGCAAATTCCATCCAAATCGCTGAAACCGTTTCAGTTGTAGCTTTGTCTAAAAATTTCCCGATCGTCGTGATGAATTTTGGGGGGCTTGACCTTTTAGTATTATAGATGTAAAACGGCTTTTTAAGTCACAAATGCGTGATTTAAAAAATATGATAATCGTTTCAAGTCATAGATAGGTAAAAAGCAGTCCGTTTTGATGTATAATAAGTCATATTGGCGATATATTCCAAAATGTGTGGAACAGTTTAAATTTTATTCATACAAAATTGTATAATATTGTTTAAAACTATGTAATATACTAAATAGAGATAAAAAATAATAATAAATTAATTTTATTGTTAAAACAATGTAATTTTGTTATAAAATACGTAATTAATATGAAATGAATGAAGTCAGATATAGGTAAATATTTATTAAAATAATAATAATAATAAAAGAACATAAAAAATTATATCTGATGATAATAATAATAATAATTATAATAATAATAATAATAATAAATAATAATAATAAATAATAATAAGCAGAGAGGTACAAAAATAAATAATTTTTATTTAAAATAATCAAATACAATAAATTTAATGTATTTAAAATGGATTCAAAATGACACATAACTTTTTAGACTGTCTTCTTAAAAATTTTCACGCATACTCAATTCAAATAATTAGCCAGTATTCTCTGATTTTGTACATTTGACATCAGTACAGAGAACTTTGATCTATTGTTTTAATGTAAGAATTTTGACCAGTTAATAATTTTTTCCACAAAAACTATGCACAGTAAAAATAAGAGACATATCAAAGGCCCTAAGTTGATTTATTCTCTACTATTTAAAGCAAATTCCATCCAAATCGCTGAAACCGTTTCAGTTGTAGCTTTGTCTAAAAATTTCCCGATCGTCGTGATGAATTTTGGGGGGCTTGACCTTTTAGTATTATAGATGTAAAACGGCTTTTTAAGTCACAAATGCGTGATTTAAAAAATATGATAATCGTTTCAAGTCATAGATAGGTAAAAAGCAGTCCGTTTTGATGTATAATAAGTCATATTGGCGATATATTCCAAAATGTGTGGAACAGTTTAAATTTTATTCATACAAAATTGTATAATATTGTTTAAAACTATGTAATATACTAAATAGAGATAAAAAATAATAATAAATTAATTTTATTGTTAAAACAATGTAATTTTGTTATAAAATACGTAATTAATATGAAATGAATGAAGTCAGATATAGGTAAATATTTATTAAAATAATAATAATAATAAAAGAACATAAAAAATTATATCTGATGATAATAATAATAATAATTATAATAATAATAATAATAATAAATAATAATAATAAATAATAATAAGCAGAGAGGTACAAAAATAAATAATTTTTATTTAAAATAATCAAATACAATAAATTTAATGTATTTAAAATGGATTCAAAATGACACATAACTTTTTAGACTGTCTTCTTAAAAATTTTCACGCATACTCAATTCAAATAATTAGCCAGTATTCTCTGATTTTGTACATTTGACATCAGTACAGAGAACTTTGATCTATTGTTTTAATGTAAGAATTTTGACCAGTTAATAATTTTTTCCACAAAAACTATGCACAGTAAAAATAAGAGACATATCAAAGGCCCTAAGTTGATTTATTCTCTACTATTTAAAGCAAATTCCATCCAAATCGCTGAAACCGTTTCAGTTGTAGCTTTGTCTAAAAATTTCCCGATCGTCGTGATGAATTTTGGGGGGCTTGACCTTTTAGTATTATAGATGTAAAACGGCTTTTTAAGTCACAAATGCGTGATTTAAAAAATATGATAATCGTTTCAAGTCATAGATAGGTAAAAAGCAGTCCGTTTTGATGTATAATAAGTCATATTGGCGATATATTCCAAAATGTGTGGAACAGTTTAAATTTTATTCATACAAAATTGTATAATATTGTTTAAAACTATGTAATATACTAAATAGAGATAAAAAATAATAATAAATTAATTTTATTGTTAAAACAATGTAATTTTGTTATAAAATACGTAATTAATATGAAATGAATGAAGTCAGATATAGGTAAATATTTATTAAAATAATAATAATAATAAAAGAACATAAAAAATTATATCTGATGATAATAATAATAATAATTATAATAATAATAATAATAATAAATAATAATAATAAATAATAATAAGCAGAGAGGTACAAAAATAAATAATTTTTATTTAAAATAATCAAATACAATAAATTTAATGTATTTAAAATGGATTCAAAATGACACATAACTTTTTAGACTGTCTTCTTAAAAATTTTCACGCATACTCAATTCAAATAATTAGCCTGTATTCTCTGATTTTGTACATTTGACATCAGTACAGAGAACTTTGATCTATTGTTTTAATGTAAGAATTTTGACCAGTTAATAATTTTTTCCACAAAAACTATGCACAGTAAAAATAAGAGACATATCAAAGGCCCTAAGTTGATTTATTCTCTAATATTTAAAGCAAATTCCATCCAAATCGCTGAAACCGTTTCAGTTGTAGCTTTGTCTAAAAATTTCCCGATCGTCGTGATGAATTTTGGGGGGCTTGACCTTTTAGTATTATAGATGTAAAACGGCTTTTTAAGTCACAAATGCGTGATTTAAAAAATATGATAATCGTTTCAAGTCATAGATAGGTAAAAAGCAGTCCGTTTTGATGTATAATAAGTCATATTGGCGATATATTCCAAAATGTGTGGAACAGTTTAAATTTTATTCATACAAAATTGTATAATATTGTTTAAAACTATGTAATATACTAAATAGAGATAAAAAATAATAATAAATTAATTTTATTGTTAAAACAATGTAATTTTGTTATAAAATACGTAATTAATATGAAATGAATGAAGTCAGATATAGGTAAATATTTATTAAAATAATAATAATAATAAAAGAACATAAAAAATTATATCTGATGATAATAATAATAATAATTATAATAATAATAATAATAATAAATAATAATAATAAATAATAATAAGCAGAGAGGTACAAAAATAAATAATTTTTATTTAAAATAATCAAATACAATAAATTTAATGTATTTAAAATGGATTCAAAATGACACATAACTTTTTAGACTGTCTTCTTAAAAATTTTCACGCATACTCAATTCAAATAATTAGCCTGTATTCTCTGATTTTGTACATTTGACATCAGTACAGAGAACTTTGATCTATTGTTTTAATGTAAGAATTTTGACCAGTTAATAATTTTTTCCACAAAAACTATGCACAGTAAAAATAAGAGACATATCAAAGGCCCTAAGTTGATTTATTCTCTACTATTTAAAGCAAATTCCATCCAAATCGCTGAAACCGTTTCAGTTGTAGCTTTGTCTAAAAATTTCCCGATCGTCGTGATGAATTTTGGGGGGCTTGACCTTTTAGTATTATAGATGTAAAACGGCTTTTTAAGTCACAAATGCGTGATTTAAAAAATATGATAATCGTTTCAAGTCATAGATAGGTAAAAAGCAGTCCGTTTTGATGTATAATAAGTCATATTGGCGATATATTCCAAAATGTGTGGAACAGTTTAAATTTTATTCATACAAAATTGTATAATATTGTTTAAAACTATGTAATATACTAAATAGAGATAAAAAATAATAATAAATTAATTTTATTGTTAAAACAATGTAATTTTGTTATAAAATACGTAATTAATATGAAATGAATGAAGTCAGATATAGGTAAATATTTATTAAAATAATAATAATAATAAAAGAACATAAAAAATTATATCTGATGATAATAATAATAATAATTATAATAATAATAATAATAATAAATAATAATAATAAATAATAATAAGCAGAGAGGTACAAAAATAAATAATTTTTATTTAAAATAATCAAATACAATAAATTTAATGTATTTAAAATGGATTCAAAATGACACATAACTTTTTAGACTGTCTTCTTAAAAATTTTCACGCATACTCAATTCAAATAATTAGCCAGTATTCTCTGATTTTGTACATTTGACATCAGTACAGAGAACTTTGATCTATTGTTTTAATGTAAGAATTTTGACCAGTTAATAATTTTTTCCACAAAAACTATGCACAGTAAAAATAAGAGACATATCAAAGGCCCTAAGTTGATTTATTCTCTACTATTTAAAGCAAATTCCATCCAAATCGCTGAAACCGTTTCAGTTGTAGCTTTGTCTAAAAATTTCCCGATCGTCGTGATGAATTTTGGGGGGCTTGACCTTTTAGTATTATAGATGTAAAACGGCTTTTTAAGTCACAAATGCGTGATTTAAAAAATATGATAATCGTTTCAAGTCATAGATAGGTAAAAAGCAGTCCGTTTTGATGTATAATAAGTCATATTGGCGATATATTCCAAAATGTGTGGAACAGTTTAAATTTTATTCATACAAAATTGTATAATATTGTTTAAAACTATGTAATATACTAAATAGAGATAAAAAATAATAATAAATTAATTTTATTGTTAAAACAATGTAATTTTGTTATAAAATACGTAATTAATATGAAATGAATGAAGTCAGATATAGGTAAATATTTATTAAAATAATAATAATAATAAAAGAACATAAAAAATTATATCTGATGATAATAATAATAATAATTATAATAATAATAATAATAATAAATAATAATAATAAATAATAATAAGCAGAGAGGTACAAAAATAAATAATTTTTATTTAAAATAATCAAATACAATAAATTTAATGTATTTAAAATGGATTCAAAATGACACATAACTTTTTAGACTGTCTTCTTAAAAATTTTCACGCATACTCAATTCAAATAATTAGCCTGTATTCTCTGATTTTGTACATTTGACATCAGTACAGAGAACTTTGATCTATTGTTTTAATGTAAGAATTTTGACCAGTTAATAATTTTTTCCACAAAAACTATGCACAGTAAAAATAAGAGACATATCAAAGGCCCTAAGTTGATTTATTCTCTACTATTTAAAGCAAATTCCATCCAAATCGCTGAAACCGTTTCAGTTGTAGCTTTGTCTAAAAATTTCCCGATCGTCGTGATGAATTTTGGGGGGCTTGACCTTTTAGTATTATAGATGTAAAACGGCTTTTTAAGTCACAAATGCGTGATTTAAAAAATATGATAATCGTTTCAAGTCATAGATAGGTAAAAAGCAGTCCGTTTTGATGTATAATAAGTCATATTGGCGATATATTCCAAAATGTGTGGAACAGTTTAAATTTTATTCATACAAAATTGTATAATATTGTTTAAAACTATGTAATATACTAAATAGAGATAAAAAATAATAATAAATTAATTTTATTGTTAAAACAATGTAATTTTGTTATAAAATACGTAATTAATATGAAATGAATGAAGTCAGATATAGGTAAATATTTATTAAAATAATAATAATAATAAAAGAACATAAAAAATTATATCTGATGATAATAATAATAATAATTATAATAATAATAATAATAATAAATAATAATAATAAATAATAATAAGCAGAGAGGTACAAAAATAAATAATTTTTATTTAAAATAATCAAATACAATAAATTTAATGTATTTAAAATGGATTCAAAATGACACATAACTTTTTAGACTGTCTTCTTAAAAATTTTCACGCATACTCAATTCAAATAATTAGCCAGTATTCTCTGATTTTGTACATTTGACATCAGTACAGAGAACTTTGATCTATTGTTTTAATGTAAGAATTTTGACCAGTTAATAATTTTTTCCACAAAAACTATGCACAGTAAAAATAAGAGACATATCAAAGGCCCTAAGTTGATTTATTCTCTACTATTTAAAGCAAATTCCATCCAAATCGCTGAAACCGTTTCAGTTGTAGCTTTGTCTAAAAATTTCCCGATCGTCGTGATGAATTTTGGGGGGCTTGACCTTTTAGTATTATAGATGTAAAACGGCTTTTTAAGTCACAAATGCGTGATTTAAAAAATATGATAATCGTTTCAAGTCATAGATAGGTAAAAAGCAGTCCGTTTTGATGTATAATAAGTCATATTGGCGATATATTCCAAAATGTGTGGAACAGTTTAAATTTTATTCATACAAAATTGTATAATATTGTTTAAAACTATGTAATATACTAAATAGAGATAAAAAATAATAATAAATTAATTTTATTGTTAAAACAATGTAATTTTGTTATAAAATACGTAATTAATATGAAATGAATGAAGTCAGATATAGGTAAATATTTATTAAAATAATAATAATAATAAAAGAACATAAAAAATTATATCTGATGATAATAATAATAATAATTATAATAATAATAATAATAATAAATAATAATAATAAATAATAATAAGCAGAGAGGTACAAAAATAAATAATTTTTATTTAAAATAATCAAATACAATAAATTTAATGTATTTAAAATGGATTCAAAATGACACATAACTTTTTAGACTGTCTTCTTAAAAATTTTCACGCATACTCAATTCAAATAATTAGCCTGTATTCTCTGATTTTGTACATTTGACATCAGTACAGAGAACTTTGATCTATTGTTTTAATGTAAGAATTTTGACCAGTTAATAATTTTTTCCACAAAAACTATGCACAGTAAAAATAAGAGACATATCAAAGGCCCTAAGTTGATTTATTCTCTAATATTTAAAGCAAATTCCATCCAAATCGCTGAAACCGTTTCAGTTGTAGCTTTGTCTAAAAATTTCCCGATCGTCGTGATGAATTTTGGGGGGCTTGACCTTTTAGTATTATAGATGTAAAACGGCTTTTTAAGTCACAAATGCGTGATTTAAAAAATATGATAATCGTTTCAAGTCATAGATAGGTAAAAAGCAGTCCGTTTTGATGTATAATAAGTCATATTGGCGATATATTCCAAAATGTGTGGAACAGTTTAAATTTTATTCATACAAAATTGTATAATATTGTTTAAAACTATGTAATATACTAAATAGAGATAAAAAATAATAATAAATTAATTTTATTGTTAAAACAATGTAATTTTGTTATAAAATACGTAATTAATATGAAATGAATGAAGTCAGATATAGGTAAATATTTATTAAAATAATAATAATAATAAAAGAACATAAAAAATTATATCTGATGATAATAATAATAATAATTATAATAATAATAATAATAATAAATAATAATAATAAATAATAATAAGCAGAGAGGTACAAAAATAAATAATTTTTATTTAAAATAATCAAATACAATAAATTTAATGTATTTAAAATGGATTCAAAATGACACATAACTTTTTAGACTGTCTTCTTAAAAATTTTCACGCATACTCAATTCAAATAATTAGCCTGTATTCTCTGATTTTGTACATTTGACATCAGTACAGAGAACTTTGATCTATTGTTTTAATGTAAGAATTTTGACCAGTTAATAATTTTTTCCACAAAAACTATGCACAGTAAAAATAAGAGACATATCAAAGGCCCTAAGTTGATTTATTCTCTACTATTTAAAGCAAATTCCATCCAAATCGCTGAAACCGTTTCAGTTGTAGCTTTGTCTAAAAATTTCCCGATCGTCGTGATGAATTTTGGGGGGCTTGACCTTTTAGTATTATAGATGTAAAACGGCTTTTTAAGTCACAAATGCGTGATTTAAAAAATATGATAATCGTTTCAAGTCATAGATAGGTAAAAAGCAGTCCGTTTTGATGTATAATAAGTCATATTGGCGATATATTCCAAAATGTGTGGAACAGTTTAAATTTTATTCATACAAAATTGTATAATATTGTTTAAAACTATGTAATATACTAAATAGAGATAAAAAATAATAATAAATTAATTTTATTGTTAAAACAATGTAATTTTGTTATAAAATACGTAATTAATATGAAATGAATGAAGTCAGATATAGGTAAATATTTATTAAAATAATAATAATAATAAAAGAACATAAAAAATTATATCTGATGATAATAATAATAATAATTATAATAATAATAATAATAATAAATAATAATAATAAATAATAATAAGCAGAGAGGTACAAAAATAAATAATTTTTATTTAAAATAATCAAATACAATAAATTTAATGTATTTAAAATGGATTCAAAATGACACATAACTTTTTAGACTGTCTTCTTAAAAATTTTCACGCATACTCAATTCAAATAATTAGCCAGTATTCTCTGATTTTGTACATTTGACATCAGTACAGAGAACTTTGATCTATTGTTTTAATGTAAGAATTTTGACCAGTTAATAATTTTTTCCACAAAAACTATGCACAGTAAAAATAAGAGACATATCAAAGGCCCTAAGTTGATTTATTCTCTACTATTTAAAGCAAATTCCATCCAAATCGCTGAAACCGTTTCAGTTGTAGCTTTGTCTAAAAATTTCCCGATCGTCGTGATGAATTTTGGGGGGCTTGACCTTTTAGTATTATAGATGTAAAACGGCTTTTTAAGTCACAAATGCGTGATTTAAAAAATATGATAATCGTTTCAAGTCATAGATAGGTAAAAAGCAGTCCGTTTTGATGTATAATAAGTCATATTGGCGATATATTCCAAAATGTGTGGAACAGTTTAAATTTTATTCATACAAAATTGTATAATATTGTTTAAAACTATGTAATATACTAAATAGAGATAAAAAATAATAATAAATTAATTTTATTGTTAAAACAATGTAATTTTGTTATAAAATACGTAATTAATATGAAATGAATGAAGTCAGATATAGGTAAATATTTATTAAAATAATAATAATAATAAAAGAACATAAAAAATTATATCTGATGATAATAATAATAATAATTATAATAATAATAATAATAATAAATAATAATAATAAATAATAATAAGCAGAGAGGTACAAAAATAAATAATTTTTATTTAAAATAATCAAATACAATAAATTTAATGTATTTAAAATGGATTCAAAATGACACATAACTTTTTAGACTGTCTTCTTAAAAATTTTCACGCATACTCAATTCAAATAATTAGCCTGTATTCTCTGATTTTGTACATTTGACATCAGTACAGAGAACTTTGATCTATTGTTTTAATGTAAGAATTTTGACCAGTTAATAATTTTTTCCACAAAAACTATGCACAGTAAAAATAAGAGACATATCAAAGGCCCTAAGTTGATTTATTCTCTACTATTTAAAGCAAATTCCATCCAAATCGCTGAAACCGTTTCAGTTGTAGCTTTGTCTAAAAATTTCCCGATCGTCGTGATGAATTTTGGGGGGCTTGACCTTTTAGTATTATAGATGTAAAACGGCTTTTTAAGTCACAAATGCGTGATTTAAAAAATATGATAATCGTTTCAAGTCATAGATAGGTAAAAAGCAGTCCGTTTTGATGTATAATAAGTCATATTGGCGATATATTCCAAAATGTGTGGAACAGTTTAAATTTTATTCATACAAAATTGTATAATATTGTTTAAAACTATGTAATATACTAAATAGAGATAAAAAATAATAATAAATTAATTTTATTGTTAAAACAATGTAATTTTGTTATAAAATACGTAATTAATATGAAATGAATGAAGTCAGATATAGGTAAATATTTATTAAAATAATAATAATAATAAAAGAACATAAAAAATTATATCTGATGATAATAATAATAATAATTATAATAATAATAATAATAATAAATAATAATAATAAATAATAATAAGCAGAGAGGTACAAAAATAAATAATTTTTATTTAAAATAATCAAATACAATAAATTTAATGTATTTAAAATGGATTCAAAATGACACATAACTTTTTAGACTGTCTTCTTAAAAATTTTCACGCATACTCAATTCAAATAATTAGCCTGTATTCTCTGATTTTGTACATTTGACATCAGTACAGAGAACTTTGATCTATTGTTTTAATGTAAGAATTTTGACCAGTTAATAATTTTTTCCACAAAAACTATGCACAGTAAAAATAAGAGACATATCAAAGGCCCTAAGTTGATTTATTCTCTACTATTTAAAGCAAATTCCATCCAAATCGCTGAAACCGTTTCAGTTGTAGCTTTGTCTAAAAATTTCCCGATCGTCGTGATGAATTTTGGGGGGCTTGACCTTTTAGTATTATAGATGTAAAACGGCTTTTTAAGTCACAAATGCGTGATTTAAAAAATATGATAATCGTTTCAAGTCATAGATAGGTAAAAAGCAGTCCGTTTTGATGTATAATAAGTCATATTGGCGATATATTCCAAAATGTGTGGAACAGTTTAAATTTTATTCATACAAAATTGTATAATATTGTTTAAAACTATGTAATATACTAAATAGAGATAAAAAATAATAATAAATTAATTTTATTGTTAAAACAATGTAATTTTGTTATAAAATACGTAATTAATATGAAATGAATGAAGTCAGATATAGGTAAATATTTATTAAAATAATAATAATAATAAAAGAACATAAAAAATTATATCTGATGATAATAATAATAATAATTATAATAATAATAATAATAATAAATAATAATAATAAATAATAATAAGCAGAGAGGTACAAAAATAAATAATTTTTATTTAAAATAATCAAATACAATAAATTTAATGTATTTAAAATGGATTCAAAATGACACATAACTT
This sequence comes from Harpalus rubripes, assembly GCA_963082715.1. NCBI lineage: Eukaryota > Metazoa > Arthropoda > Insecta > Coleoptera > Carabidae > Harpalus > Harpalus rubripes. The sequence goes on from OY720448.1 coordinate 104,170,239, forward strand.
TTTAGACTGTCTTCTTAAAAATTTTCACGCATACTCAATTCAAATAATTAGCCAGTATTCTCTGATTTTGTACATTTGACATCAGTACAGAGAACTTTGATCTATTGTTTTAATGTAAGAATTTTGACCAGTTAATAATTTTTTCCACAAAAACTATGCACAGTAAAAATAAGAGACATATCAAAGGCCCTAAGTTGATTTATTCTCTACTATTTAAAGCAAATTCCATCCAAATCGCTGAAACCGTTTCAGTTGTAGCTTTGTCTAAAAATTTCCCGATCGTCGTGATGAATTTTGGGGGGCTTGACCTTTTAGTATTATAGATGTAAAACGGCTTTTTAAGTCACAAATGCGTGATTTAAAAAATATGATAATCGTTTCAAGTCATAGATAGGTAAAAAGCAGTCCGTTTTGATGTATAATAAGTCATATTGGCGATATATTCCAAAATGTGTGGAACAGTTTAAATTTTATTCATACAAAATTGTATAATATTGTTTAAAACTATGTAATATACTAAATAGAGATAAAAAATAATAATAAATTAATTTTATTGTTAAAACAATGTAATTTTGTTATAAAATACGTAATTAATATGAAATGAATGAAGTCAGATATAGGTAAATATTTATTAAAATAATAATAATAATAAAAGAACATAAAAAATTATATCTGATGATAATAATAATAATAATTATAATAATAATAATAATAAATAATAATAATAAATAATAATAAGCAGAGAGGTACAAAAATAAATAATTTTTATTTAAAATAATCAAATACAATAAATTTAATGTATTTAAAATGGATTCAAAATGACACATAACTTTTTAGACTGTCTTCTTAAAAATTTTCACGCATACTCAATTCAAATAATTAGCCAGTATTCTCTGATTTTGTACATTTGACATCAGTACAGAGAACTTTGATCTATTGTTTTAATGTAAGAATTTTGACCAGTTAATAATTTTTTCCACAAAAACTATGCACAGTAAAAATAAGAGACATATCAAAGGCCCTAAGTTGATTTATTCTCTACTATTTAAAGCAAATTCCATCCAAATCGCTGAAACCGTTTCAGTTGTAGCTTTGTCTAAAAATTTCCCGATCGTCGTGATGAATTTTGGGGGGCTTGACCTTTTAGTATTATAGATGTAAAACGGCTTTTTAAGTCACAAATGCGTGATTTAAAAAATATGATAATCGTTTCAAGTCATAGATAGGTAAAAAGCAGTCCGTTTTGATGTATAATAAGTCATATTGGCGATATATTCCAAAATGTGTGGAACAGTTTAAATTTTATTCATACAAAATTGTATAATATTGTTTAAAACTATGTAATATACTAAATAGAGATAAAAAATAATAATAAATTAATTTTATTGTTAAAACAATGTAATTTTGTTATAAAATACGTAATTAATATGAAATGAATGAAGTCAGATATAGGTAAATATTTATTAAAATAATAATAATAATAAAAGAACATAAAAAATTATATCTGATGATAATAATAATAATAATTATAATAATAATAATAATAATAAATAATAATAATAAATAATAATAAGCAGAGAGGTACAAAAATAAATAATTTTTATTTAAAATAATCAAATACAATAAATTTAATGTATTTAAAATGGATTCAAAATGACACATAACTTTTTAGACTGTCTTCTTAAAAATTTTCACGCATACTCAATTCAAATAATTAGCCTGTATTCTCTGATTTTGTACATTTGACATCAGTACAGAGAACTTTGATCTATTGTTTTAATGTAAGAATTTTGACCAGTTAATAATTTTTTCCACAAAAACTATGCACAGTAAAAATAAGAGACATATCAAAGGCCCTAAGTTGATTTATTCTCTACTATTTAAAGCAAATTCCATCCAAATCGCTGAAACCGTTTCAGTTGTAGCTTTGTCTAAAAATTTCCCGATCGTCGTGATGAATTTTGGGGGGCTTGACCTTTTAGTATTATAGATGTAAAACGGCTTTTTAAGTCACAAATGCGTGATTTAAAAAATATGATAATCGTTTCAAGTCATAGATAGGTAAAAAGCAGTCCGTTTTGATGTATAATAAGTCATATTGGCGATATATTCCAAAATGTGTGGAACAGTTTAAATTTTATTCATACAAAATTGTATAATATTGTTTAAAACTATGTAATATACTAAATAGAGATAAAAAATAATAATAAATTAATTTTATTGTTAAAACAATGTAATTTTGTTATAAAATACGTAATTAATATGAAATGAATGAAGTCAGATATAGGTAAATATTTATTAAAATAATAATAATAATAAAAGAACATAAAAAATTATATCTGATGATAATAATAATAATAATTATAATAATAATAATAATAATAAATAATAATAATAAATAATAATAAGCAGAGAGGTACAAAAATAAATAATTTTTATTTAAAATAATCAAATACAATAAATTTAATGTATTTAAAATGGATTCAAAATGACACATAACTTTTTAGACTGTCTTCTTAAAAATTTTCACGCATACTCAATTCAAATAATTAGCCTGTATTCTCTGATTTTGTACATTTGACATCAGTACAGAGAACTTTGATCTATTGTTTTAATGTAAGAATTTTGACCAGTTAATAATTTTTTCCACAAAAACTATGCACAGTAAAAATAAGAGACATATCAAAGGCCCTAAGTTGATTTATTCTCTACTATTTAAAGCAAATTCCATCCAAATCGCTGAAACCGTTTCAGTTGTAGCTTTGTCTAAAAATTTCCCGATCGTCGTGATGAATTTTGGGGGGCTTGACCTTTTAGTATTATAGATGTAAAACGGCTTTTTAAGTCACAAATGCGTGATTTAAAAAATATGATAATCGTTTCAAGTCATAGATAGGTAAAAAGCAGTCCGTTTTGATGTATAATAAGTCATATTGGCGATATATTCCAAAATGTGTGGAACAGTTTAAATTTTATTCATACAAAATTGTATAATATTGTTTAAAACTATGTAATATACTAAATAGAGATAAAAAATAATAATAAATTAATTTTATTGTTAAAACAATGTAATTTTGTTATAAAATACGTAATTAATATGAAATGAATGAAGTCAGATATAGGTAAATATTTATTAAAATAATAATAATAATAAAAGAACATAAAAAATTATATCTGATGATAATAATAATATCGGTACTAAAACCATAAATTTAAAAATAGGTAATTTTTTATTAACCCACATCTTTTTCGTAGAAATACTGTGCATGCCTTCGAATTCATAAAAAAGTAGTTACTTATTTAAAAAAAAAAAATTAAAGCATTTTACTTCATTTTTCAATTATTTTTTGCAATTATAATAAAAAAATTACTTATAGGTTGACATTTTTCAATCAATCACCCATTTAGTTTATTACTATTGTAATAGCATTAATATTAAAACTTAAAATTAAAATATTAATAGTTTACGAAACATATTTAATTTTTGTTTCATAGTTACTTTTTGTACCGCGATTTTTATTTTTAAATCACACCTTAAAATAAAAGTACCTGCGTAACTTTATACTTTTACTTAAAATAATTACTTACAGATTCGTTTCGAATATTGAATTGCGAGCAAGCCGAATATATCTATTAGTACTAGTTGTTAGTGAAACGTGCAATTAAAATGTTATTACATTACAAAATAGGTACTAAATGTATTTCATGTTGCAAAAAATAAAAATTAAACTTATTTTTCATTTAAACCGAAACCGAAAAGAACCGAAACCGTAACGAAAACGAAATTTATTTGGTTTTTTAACCGAAACGAAAACCGATATATTTTCAAAAAAACAGTAACCGATAACCGAAACCGAATTTTCACTAAAGTAAAAACCGTTAACCGTAACTGAACCCCAATTTTTTTCGGTTCGAGTCCCTGGCCTGCAGGGCGAGTAGATTATATTCTTTGAGTGAATAAACATTCTTAACTTACGTAGTTTATACAATATTTTATTCAAATTTGACGAAAGAATAAAAAACCATTATATTTCATTTTGACAAAATAAAAAACGAATCAATTAGTAGCCGGTGGGCAGTGCATGGGAATCGTCGTTGATAGACGTCAAGTCGTTTTTTATAAATTATGAACAAGCTTTATTTTCTGTCATTTGTGTCGTAAAAAATAATGAAAATGGCTGGTCTGTCTGATAAAGGCTGCGGTGAAAGTGTTATTTTGTGCCTGATGTTATTTTAAATGCATTTGTTGCCGAGGGCGGATCTAGAAAATGTTCAAGGGGGGGGGGCATTTACGTTTTTCAATGATAACGGTAAATAACTATTAAAAAAATTTAAGGCTATTAAAACGCATAATTATTATTAAACCCTATTACAGCCATATAATATTGACAAACAATTCTGACAATTCTCACTAAACAATTCTCAACTCAAGGAAATCTCACTAATCAAATCAGACTTTGTCAGTTACAAAAAGTGAATATTAACTTAAGATAAGTCAAAATTCACTTACAATGAGTGGAAATTCACTTATTAAAAAGTGAATATTCACGTTTTGAAATTAAGAGAGCAAATTTTAAGCAATCTGAAAAACACGGAAATTGTTTGACAATCCAAAACGTGGAAACTTTTCCGAGTTGTGTCAGAGTATTACAACATTTTTCAGAGATTTTATTTTAATAACATTTATCGAAGTCAAATCCGCCCTTGTTTGTTGCAGAGTGAGTTAAAATTCTGTGAGAGTGACTTACTTTTTTTAATTCACTAGCAAATAAACAGTTACTTATAGTTGTTGCTATGGAGTTAATAATAACAGAATAAACATCAAAATTGAATTAAATAGATTTATTAAATATAAAAAATATCAGTGTATAAGAGTAAAATAAAATTTTTACCCAAACTCCCTATAGGGCGCGAGCAGACACGTGACTCGAGCGACTTTGACGTGCTGGAATCAGCTGATTTGTGTGCGCATGTCATTTTGACAAGAACAATGTCACGTTAACAACAATGTTTTGTTTTATTTTTATTTTTAACTGCTAAAATATTATAATTTTTAATTTCATATGTTTTACTGCCTAAAAATTGTAAAATAAGAACATTAAAGCAGTTCAAAATCAAAATAAGTCAAAACATTGGTACTGTCAACGTGGCATCGTTCTTGTCAAAATGACATGCGCACACAAATCAGCTGATTCCAAGCACTTCAAGGTCGCTAATAAATAAATAAAAATAAATTTATCATCACGGCATATTACCCATTGCTGGGTGTGTCAGCCTGTTTTACACACAAAAAAACCTATGAATTAGTTTTGTTTCGTGTATGACATACTTGACAGCTCGAAACGTCAAAATTTGATAATTTGTAATTATTTAGTAAATAAACAGTTACTTAAAGATGTTAGATATAAAGACAAAATGGAATAAATAATATACCTGCTTATCATATTTCTATTGTAAACTTGACTTGCGTTTAGACCAATCAGAAAGCTGGAATCGTAAGCCCTATCTTACGCCTAAGTCTATTCTTATCTGAAATGCAGTATAAAAAAAAAACTGTTTAATAGTATTGTACAATTACTGTACCGACTCAAAATGGGTGATTGTTGTTTATTCAATTTGAAGAAATATTTGCTCCGTTCGGGCGTTTACCAGGCGTCACCTCACGGGCACTCATTGCTGGCGTGGAGAGTGCACCACAGGGGTAAATTTTGTGCCATTTAAAATTGGAAATATTTGGCGTCGGTCGGGAACGGAGCAAATATTTCATCATTACCGAATTCTGTGTACAAAGCAGATTGGCACACCCAGCAATGGGTAATAAGCCGTGATGATATATTTATTTATTTTATTTTATTTAAGAAATATATATTAAATTAAGGCAAAAGTAATCAAAATGTTGATTTGAGAGTTCCCCTAATTTCTTAGCCGTGTAATTGCTGAAAGCTTCCCGATTCTTAATAAAGCTTTCTCTTTTATTTTTAAATTAAATCTAGGAATTTCTCTTTGTTATTACTTTTAAATGTTAGATATAAATTATTGTAAATGGCATGTAACGTACCTGTATTTTGTTTGATTATTAATCAAGTAGCAAATAAAATGTTTTTATATTTTTCCATTTTTTGTTTTAGACGGTCGGTACTAGATGACGTTTCTTTAACCCATTTTTACCTAATTTATTTTTAGTTAATTGACAATTCATTTTAATAATATAATGTCGAAATTATTATTATTTTTTTTTATTTAGGGAAGATTATTTACATGAAAATGTACAAATGGTTACAAATATAATCACAAATTGAGTAAGTAAATGTTATTGTAGAAGGCGCAAAATATAAAAAATAGTATAAAGAACTCATTTTATAAGACTTTCTTTCGCACTTGTCAATTAGAAAACTCGCTAAAACATGTCTTATAAAACACGTTCTTTAATATACTATTTCGACACTAGATCGTCGATTTAGTAAAAAGTAAAAAAAAAACCTAATATTAATATTAATTTACCACCTAACCTAAATTTATATATTTATATACGTGTAGTTTCCACGTTGATAAATTATCTTCAGTACTTATAAGTAATAAAATATGGAAAATAAAATGAATATTAAAATATTAAAATTAAAGATAAACTATTAAATATTAAAGTGTGTTAATGTCGGTTAACGTCAATATCGGAAAATTGTAGTTTTAACGTCGTAATAGCATGTAGTTATTTTTCTTATGGGAGATAATTATATCTATTTGATTTTTTTCAAAAATGATCAATTTCTTACTGAATAGATAAGATAAAGGAGTGTTTTAATATTAATGAAAATTGATGTATTATAAGAGGTGTGGCTTGTAACTTCATTGCAGATTAATACTAAATTTAACTAGGTTAATAATATTTGCCCAACCTTAATACGATGAAGCTATTATCGGTATCATATTTGATTACTTTTAAAATGCCCTAAATATAGGTACTGTTATAATGGATATACAAGTAGACGCTGGCTAAATGGTCGCACAACATACAATGTACTAATTATAGGCATAGTCCTATAATTAATCTATTAAATTATTCCTGAAAAGGAAGAGAATAATTATATATTTGTAGCAATCATGCGTGTACGTATATTTAATTTATTCTACTCTCCTTTCTTTCTCAGTTGAATAGTTATACATCGAGAGGTTCGATAATAATCGAATATATAGTTGAGACGAGATGTGTTGCATAGGAAACATAACGACACCGTAGGTGGAGTTGTGTTTTCAGGTATAGTAGACACAGAATTACCTCATGCTGCGTATCATGCTGTGCGCCAAAACCGAATAGTTAACGTAGTTAACCTACCAATTTGCAAAGGGAAAAACAAGCAAAGTGCAGGTAGAAAAACGAGCATGTATTCAGTTTTATATCACCATTATTACAAAAAAGAAAATAACTGAATATTTACACAAATTGTTATTTATTTACAATTTGATGATAACAATAAATAAGCAAAGCAAATTACATTAAGTTCAAATTTAATTTCACAGAATTATAATTAACTGAAATACCTATCGAGATTATTTTTAAATACGGGCCAGTGCGATAGGTAAGAAGACCCCCTGCAGATCTGCATTTACCTTTTTTTAGTAGCTTCCACGCCCCTAGCTACAATATCTTTGCGTCTACTATAAACACATCGAGTCCGCAATATGTATATTCAAATGATTTTCGAAACTCGAGATCTATATATTAAGACTATACAACGAATCAACCAACTATATACATATTTACAAAATGTCAAAATAGTACATTATGATACAAGTTTTAATTATAAGATGATTCTAGCGCACGTGTCTTAGTTAGAAACGAGTGGCTTGTCGCGAGTTTTGTAAGGGAACAAGTGCGCTAAAAATTTTGTGTTGTCGAAAAATATTGCTTCATGTTCAGGAATTTCTATTCTACTCATTTGGATGTCATAAAGAGATACTTTATGACATCCAAATTAGTATCGTAAAGAACATAATAAAGAACGAAAACGGAAAAATATTATTTTTTCATTTATATCCATGGATAATATGATTAAATATGATTCATTTGTTTGCGACCGAAATACCACGAGTTGTGTTTCCCGAAACATTCATAATTTTAATGTAATAAATGTTTAAAAATACTCCCATTCACATTGAGGCAATATCCTAGCTGGCCATAGAAAGAATTGGCACCATTTGAGATGTGTTCTGGAGATATCTCCCGGGCCCTGTTTCATAAAAATTACTAATCGACAAGTTACAAGTGACAAGTGTAGAAGCGACAAATTCTAGTAATTTCTGTTTCAAGAATAATTTTTGACTACTTGTCAGTTTTCCAATATTACTAGTGTATTCAAGGGCCCTGTTTCATAAAACTTCTACACTTTACCACTGTAGAACTTGTCAAACGAATAATTTGACAAGTTTCTGTTTCAAAAACCTGGTGTAAATTACAAGTAACAAGTAAACTAATTCGTTTCTACAAGTGTATTTTTTGCAGTTTACAAGTGTAGCGTTTCAAAAAATAATTACTAGTTTTTACTACTAATTGGTCATTTGAAAATTACAAGTTGATAATTGAATTCTTTATGACAATTAATTATAGGAATTTTCTTATGTAATGTAAAAAACATGTGGTCCAGTGATTCAAAAGAGGAAGATGTTCATGGTCATTTTCGACGGGCTAGAATTTTTATAAGAAAATTGTGCTATGAATATATTGAACAAAAGTATTAACGATTTAGATTGTCTTCATAAAAATTGAGGCATTTAATAATTTAATACTTTTTGATATAGTTTTTTCGCCAAAACGAGACAAATTGGAACTAACCCGGGATCCGAACCAGGTCATTCTTATTAGTCGATGATGACTTGATCCCAGGTTAGTTCCAATTTCTTTCGTTTCGGGGAAACGGACTATAGCAATATTTAAAAGGGAACAATTATTCCAATAAAAAATTAATCTAATTAAAATTTTAAAAGAAAATATGAAAATGAGTTTGTTTAAATAAATAGAGAAAATGTTTTATTATACTGCAAAGTGAGACTATGACAAAAGCATTTACTACTGTTCATAATATATCCTTGCGAGGGATTTGTTAACAAATCCCTGATCCCGGCAATATTGCCAATCCTTCTCATTAATGCGTGCGAAACAGCAAATTCATAGATTAATTTCTATTTTTCGCATTTCATATTTTTTTTTAATTTGTGGAAAAGGCACCAAATAGAATGTCTTTATTTTCCTTAATTTCCCGAAAAAACGCCAATTTAACAGCATTTTTGCTATATTAAATATAATTACAAATCATTATAATTTCACCTGCTTTACTTTCATTGATTGCAAGGGTTGAATGCCTTGGTTGAATGACAAAATATGTATAAAATTAAATTGTTTTAAAACGCATACTTTTTCATGTGATTAAAATATATGTTTAAGGCAAAGGTGGCTGCATATTACATCTACTATGAAACCCATGAAACCATGGTTTCATAGTAAATATGATATGCAGCCACCTTTCCTTAAATATATATATATATATATATATATATATATATATATATATATATATATATATATATATATATATATATATATATATATATATATATATATATGGAGTGTAATCGTCACTGTCGATTAGTTAAGGAGATAAATTTTAGTGGGTATATCAGTGGGATGTTTTCTGGGCTTAAATTTGTTTAGTAGATTCTTTTAAAATCTGTCAAGCTTTCGTGTATGTGGATTGTACACTTCATCAGGACGCTGAAGTTAAAATACAAATAATTTTACAAAGTATAAAATAACTTCAACAAAACGTAAGTTCCTTTTATTCAAATTATTTTATACTTTGTAAAATTATTTATATTTTAACTTCAGCGTCCTGATGAAGTGTACAATCCAAATACACGAAAGCTTGACAGATTATATATATATATATATATATATATATATATATATATATATATATATATATATATATATATATATATATATATATATATATATATATATATTTTAATCACATTAAAAGTATGCGTTTTTAAATAATTGAATTTAATTTTGTCCATATTTTGTCATTCAACCAAGGCATTCAACCCTTGCAGTCATTGAAAGTAAAGTAGGTGAAATTGTAATGAATTGTAATTATATTTAATATGATAAAAAATGCTATTAAATTGGCGTTTCTTCGGGAAATTAAAGAACATAAAGACAAATTTGGCGCTTTTTCCACAAATTTAACAAAAAATATGAAATGCGAAAAATGGAAATTAATCCAAAAATTTGCTGTTTCGCACGCATTGGTTTCAAATGAGGACTGGCAATATTGCCGGAATACATTATGGCCAAATTTAAGAAAAAGAACACTGGTAAATGCTTTTCTTATAGTCTCACTTTGCAGTATAATAAACCATTTTCTCTATTTATTTAACCATAAACTCATTCTCATATTTTTTTAAATATTACCAAAGCCCGTTCGCCGAAACGAGAGAAATTGGAACTAACCTGGGATCAGAACAAAGTCATTCTTATTGCTCGATGATGACAAATCTGAAGTTGAATCTTCAAATTTGTCATCATCGACTTGGTTCGACTCCCGGGTTAGTTCCAATTTCTCTCGTTTCGGCGAACGGACTATATCGAAAAGTATTAAATTATTAAATGCTCCAATTTTTATGAACACAATATAAATCGTTCATTATTCTTTTGTTCAATATATTCATAGCATATTTTTCTTCTAAAAATTCTAGCCCGTCGAAAATGAACATGAACATCTTCCTTTTTTGAATTACTAGACCACATGTTTTTTACATAAGAAAATTCCTATAATTAATAATAAAGAATTCAATTGTCAACTTGTAATTTCCAAATGACCAATCTTTCATTCATGGTTACTGTTCACTTGTAAAATACTAGTAGTAAAAACCAATAAATATTTTTTGAAACGCTACACTTGTAAACTGCAAAAATACACTTGTAGAAACGGACTAGTTTACTTGTCACTTGTAATTTACACTTGCAGGTTTTTGAAACAGAAACTTGTCAAATTATTAGTTTGACAGTGGTAATTTACAAGTGTAGAAGTTTTATGAAACAGGGCCCAGGACTGCAATACTATTTATAATGTTGCATTTTTAAATGGACAAATATTACATTGCTGTCTTTTTTGACAGTGGTGTGTAACCTTCGAAATGAACATTATGTTGCATTTTAAAATAAATTCTCCGCATATACAGTCAAATCATAACTAAGAGGAGGTTAAGAACAAAGAAACGTATGCCAATTTTTTTTTAATAAATGTCAATTTGATACGAGTTATTGTCAAAAATGTTATCTAAAGAAATCAAAGATTTTCTTCTTGAATCTTGTTTAGAAATGGAAGCAAATTAGGAAACGGCGATTTTCAATTGTATCCTTCTTTATCTTTCTGCTAACATGACTTTTGTATTGAATAATGAACAGACATATGTTTCTCTGTTCATAGCCTAATCCGAGTTAAGATTTTTTCTTAACACACTGTAGAATACTTTCGTGTGTAAACAATGTAAGTAGGTATTTGAAAACTTGTCAAAATAACAATAATTAAATTTGTACGTATTAGCAATATATACTCGTATACATAATATAATCTCTAGAATGTAAAAGATTTACATTAAAATTAAAGTATTATATTACATCTAAAAATAATTACGAATCTATTACGTAATTCAGATCAAGTATAAAGTAGCATTATTACAACTTTTATGTTCTTTAATTTATGTTCTTTAATTTTCGGCTTGCGCCTCGGCCTAGCTCTTATAGTGGTCGAGATAGCAATGGTGGCCCATTTAAAATGAACACCCTGTATATCAAACATGTTGAATTTGATGGTATTTAATGAAACACTTTCATATATTATATCTTACGATTCTATTATCTTTTCTATAATTACATACATATTAATATTATATTCCGTAACTTAACCGCAATGACCAAGGTTCTGGTTAAGCGTTCCGGAATGTAACCAAAATATAATTTCAGGATCGAGGTTCCATTTCGGAATGTGGTTCCTGAAAGTTTTGGTTACTTTTTCGTGGCCACAACGACCACAATTTATTTGTAATTGTTGTGGTCATTTTCTTATTTCTTATAATATAATAAATAAAATTGTGTGAACATATAATTATTATTAATACTGATATGTATAATATTTACGGCAGTATAAAATCGACAAATAGAGTAACGTTGTCACTTATTTCTAATGATGCGGTGGTTCCCTGTTTTACCGACTCAAATTAATAATAATAATAATAATTTTTTTATTAATGGGTAGAAAAAAAATACACCATTAAGGGCGAGGTTCAGCTAAAAGCTGTTCTACTACCTAACCCAATTTACAAGAAAAACATAACATGAAAATAATATTAAGAATATAAAGTCAGTATAAAGAAGCAGTAACAATAACAACTATAACTATGTGAAGACTTAAATACATTTTGAAAATTTTAATTTCTGCTTGAAAGTATTAACAGATAAAAACTTTAAATATGAAGGTAAGTTATTATAGAGACTGGGAGCTAAATACGAAAATGAACCATGGAATTTATTTTTCTTAAATGAGGGAACTTTAAACAAAGAAGAACCACGTAGGGAATATTTAAAATCTTTTTTTGTTAGCTTGGACGATAAATAAGAAGGTGTACCAGTTTTTACTAATTTGTGTACTAAACATACATATAGAGTGTTAATCCGATATTCAATGAAAGGGAGTTTAGCTTTATGCCTATAGTTAGAAATATGTTCATACTTACGTACACCAAATACATACCGAAGACAGGTATTTTGAAAAAGTGTTATACGTTGTCTATTCATTTTAAATAAATTTGGAACGTAAACACAACCGCAATAATCAAATAGCGGGAAGATTAAGGACTTGACCATTTTTAATTTCGTATTAGAAGAGAGAACGTTTTTAAATTGATAAAGATGTCTAAGTCTAGCCGCTTGAAGCTTTTTTTACAAGGTGGTATCTAAAATTCAAATCTTTATCTATGTCAAGTCCTAAACTTTTAATGACTTCTCTACACTGAAGTGGTACACCATCCAATAAAATAGGTGAAGTAATTTGGTGATTACCTACAACAAGCATTGCAGATTTTTCAGCATTAATTCTTAGACCATTATTCCTGACCCACATTGACAGATTTTGTAAATCCTGATTGAGCTGACTTAATTGCAGTTTTTCATTTTGTTGGGAGAAAGATGTTATCAACTGAGTATCATCAGCATAAGAGTGCAAAGAGCTGTATTTAACATGATTGGGCATATCAGCAATGTAGATCAAAAAGAATAAGGGACCAAGAATAGAGCCTTGTGGTACACCAGAGCGAATGTATTGTTCATGGGACAATGATCTTATCCCGTTGATGAAAGTTGTGCTAACTATAAACCTGCGATTGTGAAAATATGAGCGACACCATTCTAAAGCGTTTGATGAAAAATTATAGAAGTGAAGTTTTGCTAAGAGCATGCCAAAATTTATCATGTCAAACGCTTTAGATAAGTCAATTTGGATCAGGACTGACATTTTAGAGGAGTAATAGTTTTTTAGAAGTTCGTCAACAATATTTAAAAGGGCAGTGTTAGTACTATGACTCTCTCTAAACCCAGACTGGCTCGAAGGCAATATTGCATTTTTATTTAAATAGCAAGTTATTTGTTTGCAGCAAATTTTTTCAAGGACTTTTGATAAAACAGGCAATATACTTATAGGTCTTAAATCATTAAGTGAGATAGGATTAACACATTTTGGCACAGGTTTGTTGGCAATTGCAAACTTCCAAATTTCAACTATAGATCGTTGGGTGAGATAGGGCCTAAGATTGTAGCTCTCTGATTGGTTCAAACGTGAACCGAGTTTACACAGTAAAATAATTGACATATAATAATAATTACATATTATTAATTTCTGGTCAGTTCTGTTTGTTAAGTATATTATTGTTCTTTTCGTTTATATAATTTTTATAGTATTTTGGCGTTATATATCATATTACATAATTTTTATTGTGCGCTTTTTCTTAGTATTTAGTTAGTAGTTCGTTAGTTTTGTTATTGTTCTCTTCGTTAATATTATGGATAAAATAGATATGTACGTACAAGACAAAATTACTGAAAAAAATGTCGATTAGAAATAATTATTTTAAATCTCGGAGTAAAATAAATAAATATATCATCACGGCATATTACCCATTGTTGGGTGTGCCAATCTGCTTTGTCCGTAGATATCGGTAATGATGATGACATATTTGTACCGTGCGGGCGTTTACCAGGCGTCACCTCACGGGCACTCATTGCTGGCGTGAAGAGTGCACCGCAGGGATCTAGGAATGGCGCCAAAATTTGAATTCTTTATTTAATATATGTATTTATTTAAAAAATATATTTTGCTCATCACTTGACATTTTTGTAAAAAATAATAAAATATTATTGGTATGTTATAAAAGTAATAATTTTTATTTAACTTACCATGTAAAAGCTTCAAAACGCGTAAAACAAGGCGTATAATAATATTTTGTAATCATTTCTTTTATAATTTGACAGTTAAGGCAGTTGAGGTGACAAAATAAAAGAAACAAAGCACCAAGCAAAGCCGTCTTGATTTTGAAAACAATTGTGTTTCCCATGTATTTTAAATGGGTGAATTAAAAAACTAGTGGTCTGTGACTGCCTAATACGGAATATTATTCCGTAACAGTATGACAGAATGTCCTCATTCTGTAACAGTTTTCAGTTATAGAATGTATGAATTCCATAGTAGTGTTAGAGAAAAGTATTTTCCAGCAAAGATGTATTAATGATATGGGTTATGTACGATAGTTAACCAAGATGTTCTGAATTACAGCCACTTTTCAATAACCATAACCTGACACGTGAACCACAAGAAAACCATAACCACGGTCGTGGTTAAGTTACGGAATACACTATAAACTATTAAATACTTACATTGCAATATCATCGATAATGGTTACCGCCAAAACGGGCGTTCCCCATGTTTCAGGACTGACACAGTTTTTCGGTTTCCTTATTTTAAAATTACATGGACAGCATAGAAAGTTTGTGCGCGAAATGTACTTATTTTTCTCGAAAAATCTACGCGGCAGTAACATTTTTTTCACTTTGTTTACAGTATTATATAACATTTGAGCAACTAATTATTACCAGCTATTTTAAATGTATTGGTTTTGTTAATGATCCAGTAAATAATATATTCGTGCTTCGAATTTAGATCACTGTACATTATGATGTTTTTCTTGTAGAATAGTAGGACATTAATATGGAATCACTATTGATTTATTGTAACTGTTTTTCTATGTTAACTTTAAGGAAATATTTTAATATTATAAAAAGTATTTAATTTATGTCAAATAGAATTTGTTGCTTTGATCTTAAAAATCCTATTGAAAATTTCGACCTTTTACCCTGTAAAATATAGACTTTTTGTGAATATAAGACAGAAAAAAATTATTTTTATTTCTATGGCGCAGTCCTATATTGACAATTTATAATTGATACTTAAATTTTTAACACTTTTAATCATCAGAGTCTGTTGGGAGTCTATTATTTTTATAGCCACTTTTAGATAATTATACTGTTAATTTTTTGAGTTTAATCACGTAGATAACATGCATCAAATCTGATTTAACAACAAATTTTCGAGGAGTCGAAACGCACGCACATACGGTGACTAAAATGAGTCGACTGACTATTTCTGCCACAGGTATGCGACCATTGATTGCTGACCACTGCCCCTTTCGTTTCTATACTTCGTTGCCTGACCACTGTGAATAATAAAGTTTTACCCCTTACACCCCTGGCAAGTTAAAGGAAAATCTACCATAAGTTATAGAGAAATAAAGCTGTTTCCGTTCGACTTAGCTAAACTAGGATTTTTTTACTGAGGCAATATGTATTTTAAGTGTTACAAATTTAAATTATTCGTATTTTATTGAAAAAGTTTTTAACCCATTACTAATTATTTTACTTGACGCGGACCAAGTTGTGACCTTTGACATTTTTAAGGGGAATATTTAAGAGCTGCGTAGGGGGACCAACGTTTCTAGAACACACAATTTGTCTGACTAAAAAATATGTAGATGTATTAATTCACATATTACAAATTATGCTAAATAAATATATTTAAATTGTTTCATGCAAATTTCTCATTAAATACATAATTTTTATTTGCGTGTCAATCAGTACAGGTTTTAAAAATAATATTGAATGATAGTAACCAAACTAAAAATAAATAATTATACAGGTGTTTGAAAAATAGGAACAAGTGATTATTTTCTTTGTTACCTATTATTAGATCTATACCTACCATGGGCGCCCAAATGGGGGGGGGGGGGGTCAAGAGGGGGCGCTTGCCCCCCTGGCTTTTCTCTAATTTTAAGAATTTTAAAAGCAAAGTTACAATTTTTAATTGTTTTGCCACGGCTACTTATGTCGCATCCTAATGTCCTTACATCGTCCTGTTGTTTTCTTCTTTCGTTCTGTTTCCTAACGTTCAAATCTTCATCATGAAGTTAGCGTTTATAAGCTTTACGCGCACACAATTTAAAAGATACATCCGCAGTACAAATTATAAATAAAAATATTACCAATACCATAGCTGAAGTTAATCGTGCTACTAGATTAGGAGCACAACAACTATCAAGTGCTACTGTTGAGAGCTATTTTATTGTTTCCCTTACAATAATTTACTTCTGGAACGCGTAACACATATTTTGCAGGGTATTTCTGTTGATATGCTAGCTGTACAGAAACATATTAATCACTTATTGGATATATTTAATAAACATAGGAACTCTATTTAGAAATAATTTTTACTGATCTATTTAAAAGCGCTGAAGAAGTTGCACAAAATTTTGATCTTGAATTAAAAATGCCGAGAGTCGCTAGTTGTGGAAAACAAATTCACCGTGCATACTACGAAGCTAATTCTGTGCGAGAATATTTTAAAAAAGCAATTTTTATAAATTATTTAGATTTCTTAATTAGTTCGTTAAATTCTCGGTTTTCGAAAGATAATAATGTTGTCTTTTTGCTCTATAATTTGCATCCGATTTATTTAAAACAAATAAACTATAATAATTTTACTAAACTAGCTTAAGAGATTCATTCATATTATAAAATTAACAATTTTCTTGAAGAAGCTTTAGCATGGCACGAATATTGGGTTTCAAATAAAGAAATGATTATTACTAAAGAAACCTCCTGTAACACAACTTTTACAACTTTGTACATTTTACCCAGCAATCTCCAAAGCTTTAGAAATTTTAATTTGTCTTCCTCCAACTACATGCACTGTGGAAAGATCTTTTAGGACTCTAAGAAGAGTGAAAACATGGATTAGATCTACTATTGGCGAAGACCGGCTAGACGGTTTATGTATGATGAGCCTCCATCGCGATTACATAAGCGAAAATAAACAAAAATATATAGAGGAAGTTCTAAATGAATTTGCCAAAGATGCAATTAATTTAAAATTTGCATTTTCGGAAAAAGAATAAGTAGGTAAAGTTGTTTATTCACAATCAGTTGGTAATATAACGATTTCTGACTTTTAAAAAGTTGGGAAGTTAGTTATTGTTAACCTTCGCGCCTTGGTCAGCTATCTTGGCCCTCGACAGTAACGAAACACTTTCCACCTCGGTTAGTAATGTACTATTACTGTATTGTAATTTTTTTTCCATAAATATTTATGTTGTTTTATATTTTTAAGAATATACTTATTTTTAGTATATTATATTTTTGTATTCTTGACTCTTTAATTTTTTTGACATATTTTGGATTTTTTTTGTAGAATTTGCAATTGCAGTCAAAGCTGGCTGTGTACACTACAAAACACAAACGATGCAACTGTCAAATAAAATTTTCAATATGATCTGTGTTGCTGTGGCGACTGCCGCCGCCAGCGGAGAACTAAGAAGCTAACATTTTTTTATTAGTACGACAATTACAACATTTTTGTACTAGTAAGACAACAAATATCTTCTATAGCGTGCGTACAGTAGTATATGCAAATATGCATATTATAATAAGCTTGAAGAAAAATATATTTTTTAATTCATTATGATCAGAAATACTCGAAATTATATATCAGGTAAGTGCCAAAATAATTCCACAAAGAAAATGCAAATGCCATGGAAAAATAATAACACATTAAAATTTCATAATTTTGAATAATTAATAACAAAGTTATTTTTGATGAAAATTTATATATTTAGCATCAATCTGAAGTTAAATTAAATTACTTTTAATATATACTGGGTGTCTACTTTTTTCGAATATAGGAAATTAAAATTTTAATTTGGCGATATCTCTTTACATGTTAATTTTAGAAAAAAGTGTAATGAAGAAAAATGTTCAGAATGAAAAACTGTATCGATTGAGCACCATGTATGTTCTTCAATTGTTTCTTATCAGAGTGCCGAGAAAAATAAAACAATATTTGTTGTTTCTGACAAAAACTTACAAAAAATTATCTTATAAATAATTGCCTGGATTCTGTCATTAATAAACCTAATTAAACATTAAAAAATTATTTTTTGTAACTAAAAGTTTCTACACTTTATCATGAATTATATGCCACTATTAAAGTAAGATTTACTCATAAAAAAGCGCTACACTGGGAACCCGGTGGCAACCACAACCATCACTCCGCTTTACTCCGTGTTGCCTCCTATCGACGCTTAATATAAGATCCTTTAATTTTCAGAGACGACAAGAATTTTATTAACCGTAGTTTTAACTGGGGTGAATTAGGGGCTGAAATGTTGGAGAAAAACTAGTTCTTTTAGATGCAAAACTGATTTAGTCTTTATTTTGCATTTCCTCGCTCTGCGACCGATATCATTCGACTCTAGATAGATTCAAAAAATATACTCAATTCATATAATTTTCACATTCACCTGTTCTATGCACGAATTACCGTTAACTCCACTCCCTGTACGGTGCATTTTTCATTGAATTTATGAATCAAAGCTATAAAGTTACAAATACTTTTTATTGCGAGGCTCTCGCGAGTATCTCGCGAGATTTCTCGCTTCTCGCAGTTGTTATATCGATCTCGCCCCGAATTTTCAATTGCAATCTCGCTCTCGTTCTCGTCTCGTCTCGTTGCTTTATGCGTGCATCACTATTTTTGACATTGACATGTGGAGTTATTATAATTTTGTTTTATTTTTTTATTTAATTTTTATACAGAATGTAATGTGGCGCTGATGTGCCAGTGCGTAAAGGAGGGATAACACCATTTTTATATCGCTCTCATATCATATCACCCAGTATTACTAAATTGTAGAGTATCAATTTTTGAAAGGTCATTTTTTAAACTAACTCTTATCTTGTTTTTTCTTTATGGTCTATCGTGTTAGATAATGTTACATTTCAAGATAATATTATGTACTATGTTTACATGCGGTTTTGAAAATGGTGTCAGTTTGCAGTCAAAATTACGCGAAATTGTTTACATGAAATTTATCATTTAGCTGATGTGACACATCTTCACTAGAAACGTAGTAACACAAAGTGGCAGAAACGTTATGCCATGTACGTAGTGATGCCGCGAGATCTCGCATTTTCGAGATCTCGTCTCGAATTTCTCGAATTTTCGAGACGATATTATCCTTATTCTCGTCTCGACATTTCGAGACGAGACGAGAGTAATGCCCTCGAGATTTGCTCGAGACGAGAGTGGAAAGTTGAGATCTCGAATGTATTTTTTTTAATTATGCAATTAAAATATAAGTACCTATAAAAGAACAAAATATTCATCGGTATATATAAATATTTGAATTGCCTCTTCATTTACGTTCATATTTACTTATTCATTTTAAAGTTATTTTGGGTTTTAGCAAAAAAAAAAAACAAAAGTGATACCTATGGTGCACTCTTCACACCAGCTTCAAGTGGCCGCACTAATACCCAAATATATAATTATAATTACCAATATCTGCGTACAAAACTGATTGACACGCTCAGCAACGGTTAATAATGATATTGTGTATTTTTTATACCTAACCATTTAAATACCACACAGTAAAATAAATAAGTTTTAATTAATGGTACCTATTCGTTTCTTTGCTAATTATAAATTCGAGAAATTCGAGACTCGAGTCGAGATCGAGAGAACGCAAGAAAAATTATGACGAGACGAGATACAGAGTAATCTCGTCTCGAAATTTCAAGACGAGACGAGAGTGGATTGATTCTCGCCGTTTCTCGTCTCGCGGCATCACTACATGTACGCAAGCGCAATATCGAATATTACGTGTTTACATGAGTAGTTTTGAGACTAGTTTCCAAGTGAAACCCATGAATTTTAATTTTGGTTTGAAATAATTCAAAACAGTATTGGCACTACAGGCTGTCCGTTTTTCGAGGCGCACCATTGGGATTTCGGAAACTATAAGAGATACGAAGTCGGTTAGATTGGGGCAAAATTGCTCCATGGCGTCCATATAAAAATCATAACTTTGACCACATATCTCGTAATTTAACGCTGATAAAAAAATTGAGTATCGCAAAATTTGAATTTTTGCATTTATCTAGTGACCTATGAATTTTTCGGGAGTAACAAATACATCATTAAAATGGTCTACTAATGTGGCAACTTTGCCCTAATTTAGCCGACTTCGTATCTCTTATAGTTTCCGAAATTCCAATGGTGCGCCTTGAAAACCGGACACCCTGTATACATAGAGTTTACAAAATTAAAACGTTTTGAAAACGGTTTTAAAAACTGTATGTAAACTCAAAGTCTTTTATACAAAATCTATTTTGCATATTATTGATTATTTTAAATTGCTGTTAACTGTTAAGACTTATAATAGGGGCAGGGGTGGCCAAAGTTCAAGCAATTAGGTGTCGTTTGTTACACAGTTACACTTTAAAAATAATTCAAGAGTCGAATTTACAGTTTTCGGGTTAGTAATTGAAAATATAATATACAAGAATTAATTTTACGACTATTTAGTTACATATTCCATTTCCCCAGTTGGGAAGTGGGTATTATATCAGAAACCGAAAAACCATTTTAAATAATGTCAATTCTGAAATGTTTGACAGAAATGGCGATTGTCGATTTCAAACTATTCAGCATGACAGCAATCCTTCCAACTTTTCTTGATATTCATTAAGTTTTTCGTATTTAGAGCCGGTATTTTCACTTGCGAATAAAAGTTTAGATAAATTTATCCTTCAGATAAATATTTTTCTTGTCTTTTCACTTGCAGATAAATTTATTCGAAAGAATAAAATCTGTTATTCGCGGAATAAATTATTCGGTACTTGGGTAACGAATAACCGTTTATTCGTAAGTTCATTACATTTCCACATAGTGCAGATTTATCAACAAAATGGATATATTAAAGTGAGTAAGTAAATCATTATAAAGATCCTGTCATTTGACGCTGGCAAAATATTGTCAAATTTTGGATACTTTTGTTGAATACAATGACAAACATTTACTTCGAACTGAAAGAAATATACAAAAAGTACAAGGACAATTTTACAATATACATATCTTGTTTACCACATAATATGATTGCTGCATTAGACAGTAGACTTGTTAAATTACAGTCTGCCGGGGCCAAAAATGCAGAAGAATATAGATAACATTAAAGATATCGAACATAATTTTGACAACTACGGATTCAAAAGAAGTTGACATATTTCATCCTTGTCTGCTTAACGTGGCTACGCCAACCCCCATCCTTTTCTATTGACACAAATTCACTCTGCAAGGTTACCAATTCACGAACGTTCAAGTTATTCGACAGATAGCTATTTGTTTCTGTAAAATGTGTGAAAAGACGTAATTCGTTGGATAAATATATAGAATAAATTTATTTGACGAATACTCATTCGAAACTTTATTCGGAAGTGAAAATACCGGACCGTAATGTTAAAGGATTTGCTTTTCAGTCTAGGAAAATTATTGAAAGTTTGTCTTCAGATTAATTTGAAAAATGATTTTATTAAAATAAAAATAATTAAGATTTTTAGATAACGAGGCGCATTCAGTGGGTCAAAACGTTGCATGTGGCTGACGGACGATTCGCAGTTTGGCTATGTCTGATTTATAGCATATACAATTTTTTTTAAAAAAGAGAATGAAACATGTAATTTTTATGTCTAAAGACAGAACGTGTCACATGAAATAACTACTTACGAACTTATGTTTATATGAAGAATGTTCCAGTTACATTCCACGAACTTTTTTTATTTGTACAACACTCATGAATACGCAATTATATGAATTTGGGTCACAATATTCTAAGTCGATATGATGTATTGTGACGAAAGTGAATAAACTTTATACGTAACGTTAAAAATTGTAATCGTCAGTAGCACAATACTGCACCGTAACACCGTAAGGAGTATCATTAATATTCCAAAGACCTTAATTCACATGTTAATTCCGTAATTAAAGACCGCATTACAATTTCAAGGTTATTTTATTTAAATTAAACTGTATACTAATAAAAGCTCCCATCCCTTGTGGGGATCGAACCCACGACCTTTGGATTAGAAGTCCAACGCGCTATCCGCTGCGCCAAAGGGACGATATATACTTTCAAAACGTGATTTTTACCAAGCACTATTTATAATAAATAATATCCCAATCAAGACATCAAAAAGTTTATCATAGTCAATAGAGGTTCGAAAATAATCGAATATACAGTTAAGAGGACGAGATGTGTTGCCTAGGAAACACGACACCGTAGATGAAGTTGTTTTCAGGTAGGGGAGACCGGTGTCAATTGTAACAAAATTTATTTTTTTTATTTTTCACGAGTTAACATTACATTTTGAAATTTTGAAATTACCTATATGAGAACCTATCCACCTTAGTGAATAATATTTTGAATTTTAAACTTTGTAAAGTGTGACAAATATAAAAGTATAAGGATTTTTAGTCAGGCGTTACATATGTTATAATGGGGTATGTGACCATATTCGAATTTCAATATATATGTCATAAAATATAAAAACAAACTACTATAGCTTTTTATTATAATAATAAAAACGAAACATTAATTCGTAATAATCTTGTTATTAACAATTTACTGTTTTGGAGAAGGGATATATGCCGTAAGTATGGTAGAATCGTGGACAAAGACAAATAGACTGCGGGAAGGAAAGAGACAGTTATAAATCAGCCTATCAGCGCCGCGTTTATGTTGTGGTAGGCGTGGCAGGGTGGAGCATGATAACATCTGGCTATAACTATCTCTTTCCCTCCCAGTCTAACCGTCTTTTTTCAAGCTTCTACCATTGATACGTCACAAATCCCTTCCCTAAATTTTTAATAATTATTTTATCGTGAAGTACGAATAATTAATCGATGTAAAAAAATACGGGTGTTTTATTTTTTTGTCTAGTATCATATTATGTAAAAATAAAAATTTGGTCACATACCCCATTGCCACCTAACTGGTGTCAATAGTAACAGGGCCAGGAAATTTAATAACCCAGCCCAAAAAAGCATTCGACTGAACCGAGGCCATATGAGAATACAGGCCTGAATGTTTATCCCTGCGCAATGCGTCACGCCTAGCTAAGAGGCCCGAGCGCTAGTCTAGCCTTCTACAAACAGTCGACTTATAGCAGTCAGCGGGAACGGACGCACGACACAACGCGGGACGGAACGTCAAATTTCTATTATTTCTCGTTGCAAGAAACTATAAAAATGGTTTTCAAATGCTGTGTGCCAATGTGCAGGAGCAATTACAGTAACACATATAAATTCATCTGTGTTATTAAATTTCCACGCGATAGTGAGATGCAGAGAAAATGGTCAAATGCAATACATCGACCAAATTATAAGATCACAAATTCCTCAGCTGTTTGCATTTTGAGGAAAAAGTATTATTCGTGATCTCGAAGTCAGTAGAAAAGATGATACACGTTTAATTTTACAAAGAAAACGTTTAAAATTGACGGTTGGCGCAATACCCACTATATATAAAATCCAGCCCTCAATTTCATCTGAACTGTATGTATCCCGCAAGAGAAAAAATGCAGACATTTGCCAGGAATATAGAAAAAACCAAAATTTAATTTAAATATTGACAGTGATAAAATTACTGATTTTACTGACCTCGCAAATTATGAAACAAAGTTAAAAAGTGTAAATGATTTCATATTTAAAAAGGTAGATAACCGTTTAACAATATTTAAGATAAAATTGACTAACAATATTCCCCCAATATATATATATATATATATATATATATATATATATATATATATATATATATATATATATATATATATATATATATATAACAATAACGGTAAATTTCAAAAATATTAAAATAAATAATAGAACTCGTATACAAAATAGTACTTAAATGTCTTTCATTCATCATTTTTAGTTTCATTATTACCATTTTCATATTATGTTCTGTTATATAATTTTCATTCGTTATTATTATTATTCGTATTTAAAAAATATTAAATCGTACCTACTAATTACAACATTAAAATTTAAAAATTATAATAAATATTCAAAATGGCTGCCGTTTTGCGCTAAGAAATTTAATTTATAATAAACCAATAAAGCAAATAATAAAATATTTTTTAAAGAAATAAATCTTGTTACGTACAATGTATCCACTTTATTAAATTAAATATTAATAAAAGATTAAAAACATACTAATAACAAAAATTATTTTGAAAAGAAAAAATTAAAAAATAAATATTGCTGTCGGTTGGTTTCGAACCCGACTCTCTAAATTGTGAAGCGCGCACATTACCCCTACTCTATCAGAGCTGTTGCTTAGATACTATTATTTTCAAGATATGAATAACATTCATGGTACTTCTACAATTTGTCTTAATTTATTCTAATATTACACTTGTAAATTGACTGATTTGAATTGAAATCCATAGAAATAGTATCCCCGGATAAGCATGCAAAATTTCATCTTAATATCTTGCACTGGGGAGATACTATTCACAATTAACTAATTTTACATGTTAATCGCCCATGTGTCGGTCGGCCTAAGACACCCGGTATATATATATATATATATATATATATATATATATATATATATATATATATATATATATATATATATATATATATAGGCCATTTCTAACTTATTTCTTATTTTATTTGTTTAGTTAGGAATATAAAATAGGTAATACATAATATTTAAATAGTTATTTAGGAGTTGTATATCTTTATAAATCATATTCTCCAATCCTATTTATTTAAAATTTCGTATTCAGGCCTGTATTCTCGTATGGCCTCGACTGAACATACCCAAGGCCGTGTTGCAGTGATTTAAGTGAAACGGTCGAATTTTTTACATCGACAATATAACTTGGATCTACCATTACACTTCTGAAACCTGAGACGAAGGAACAGTTAAAACAGTTGAATTCGAATGGCGAACTTTCTGCGACAAGGGGCTGTCCTTAAATTACGTAACGCTTCAAGGGGGGGGGGGTCAAGAGTAGCGTTACGAAGTGTTACGAGGGGGTGGGGGAGGGTTAATGTGTGCGTTACGTAACGATAAAATATAAAAAAATATTGCTAAACTTGCTTTAATAGTTTTGAAACATTCAAATTTCGCGGTACTAATTCGTATATGCAGGCAGTCGTTTGTTTTCAATAACAATCAACAGATGTCGGGCACAGTTCAAATTCGGGCCAGTGGTCTTTCATTCGTGCAATCATGAATTCAGGTAGTGTTTCAATAATTTGTTAAAAGCATATGCAAATGCATATGCTTTTAATTTCTGTGCTGTTATTTTTCATCTTTATGTACATTAATTTAATTAGTTTCTGTTTCAAATTTTAACTGAATATTAAGGAGGCCATATACTTTTATATATAGTAAAAAAATGGGGTGACAAGCCGTAGGCCAAGAGTAGTACATTATTTTTCATCTTTA
Source organism: Harpalus rubripes (assembly GCA_963082715.1). Classification (NCBI taxonomy): domain Eukaryota; kingdom Metazoa; phylum Arthropoda; class Insecta; order Coleoptera; family Carabidae; genus Harpalus; species Harpalus rubripes. Next base: position 104,196,192 of record OY720448.1, read on the forward strand.
TGTACATTAATTTAAATAGTTTCTGTTTGAAATTTTAACTGAATATTAAGGAGGCCATATACTTTTATATCCAGTAAAGAAATTGGGGTGACAAGCCATAGGGCAAGAGTAGTACATTATTTTTCATCTTTATGTTCATTAATTTAAATATTTTCTGTTCTGTTCTGTTATTTTTCATCTTTATGTACATTAATTTAAATAGTTTCTGTTTCAAATTTTAACTGAATATTAAGGAGGCCATATACTTTTATATCTAGTAAAAAAATCTGATGTGGCCGGCACATTACCTTCCGTCAGTTCTATGTATTTTGCATAAATGTCATACAGAAAATTCCTTGCAAAAGATTCTATTTCTTGTACATTACCTTAAGGCAGTTGTATGTATTTTATACAAATTCCATACAGAAAGCAAAAGATCCTATATTTCCAGTAAAATTATAACATATACATACTGTCAACTGCACTTGACACTGACACCTTTCAATCAGAATTTTCTTAATACATCAGCTGTTTCCAGAATTATAGCATAGCTAGCTAATATATGATATTTAATTTCTTTATAATTTTTTAACTCCATATCCATTTAATATGAAATATAAAATGCATTCAAATCGCATAGAGAATAAAATATTCTTTAATATTTATAATAACATCAAATGTGAAAAAATGATATTTAACATAGTTAAAATCTTCAAATGAGGGTACTTCCGGTTGACCAATTCTAACCAAAATCTAATCAGCTCTTCACATGGATGTAACGAAGAGGAATACGAAAGAATTATAATTTTTTGAATTGTAGTATGGAAGTTATCGTAGACGAAAATTTTGTTACACACACACATCCACACACACACACACCCACACACATACAGACATCATCGTAAAAATAGTAAATTCGTATTCTAGGGACCCTAAAACGTGCTTATTCATCAAAAACTCACCACCGAATTTTTTGACCAAAGACAATACCTTCCTTACCTAAAGGTGACGGAAGGTAAAAATGGGTGGGGGTCAAGTACTGCGTTACGTAATATATGGGGGGGGGGTTCATGTTTGCGTTACGGGTGCGTTAGAAGGGGGGGAGGGGGTATCAACAATTGCCGAATTTTGCATTACTTAATTTAAGGACAGCCCCCAAGGATAAAATACTGACAAGCTCAATACAGAAATGTAAACGTAAACGTAGTCAATTCCATCAATGTACGATCCAACTAAGTTTAGAAACTTATTTGACTGAAGTTAGGTTACGTTTCATCAAAAATCAATTAAATTATTATATTCCACACTTTAGATTGCACGGTGAGATGGATGCCGTGATTGGTGAATGTTGTCGTTGTCGATCTGGCGGTTTTCGATGGAGAAGTTTTTCGATGCTAAGGGTTTTCGATGGAGTAATTGTTGACTGCACGACATATTTTCTTTGATGGAACAATCTCTTCTATGTTTGTGCCTTATCTTTAATTTGGTATTCAGAAGTTCATCATTAATATGGAAATAACTTAATTGCAAACCTCATTATAATATCAAGGTTAACTGATAATTTTTTACGAGATTTTTTATGTAATTAAACTATAGTCGTATACTAATAAAAGCTTGCATCCCTTGTGGGGATCGAACCCACGACCTTTGGATTAGAAGTCCAACGCGCTATCCTCTGCGCCAAAGGGACGATATATGAAAAATGTATTGTTTTATAACCACTATTTTACTTTCATTGTGTTACAATTTTTTCTAAATTTTAATCAGTTTTTGACAATGGTAATTGGTAATATACAATACAAATTTATTAGCAAAGAAACAGTTTACCTTACACGAATGAATTGTTTATCTTAAGTATTTCTGTTTTGCTCTGTTGATTATTGAACAATGGAGTGGAGCATTTGCGCTAATTAGTAGCACATAAAAACTGTGTGTGGGAATTTTTCTCACAGAAAACATAGATTAAAAAAACACATTTATTTAACATATAAATGTTCAAAAATTCAATCTGTTTATATTACTTTTTTTGATATAGATATATTTTTTAAATAAAATTAGAAATTATAAAGGAAGGATCTGATTGATGGTGGCAAAACAAGGAAATAACTGAAGAGGTAAATATTTTATGACGGTCTTTTTTTAACGATTTTTTTGACAGCTAACAGTCTATCACATTTACTGCCTATTATAATATAGCAACCGCTATAAAACACTTAACAACCGTTAAACAAATGCATAGCCACATAATTTGATGGCGATAATTTTCAAAAAAGATATTGAAAATAATCACTAAATTAATAAGTATTCTAAAATCGAAAAAAAAATAATGTGTTCAATACGGCATTATACACAGATCTACTTGAAATACAATGAAAAATAGTAAAAAAAAAAGTACTTTAAATGTACTTGAAGTATTTTAAATGTACTTGAAGTATTTTAAATGTACTTGAATTACTTTAAATGTACTTGAATTACTTTAAATGTACTTGAAGTTTTCGATGAATAATTTAAAAGTTAACAATGTTATGAGAATTGTTTGTCTGTCGGTGTTTCTTTTGCAGTGGTTTGGTGTTATTCCTGTAGTACATAATTATGTGAATTTCATTAATAAATATATTTTCTAATCTGTATACTGCATATACAGTGCGTATCGCCTGGCGATCGCATGACGTAATAATTACGTCATTCTATCATCTCGGTACAGCTTCTAGTATCGCTTGGCGATCATATGACGTCAATTTTACGTCATGAGATCGCTAGGTGATACAGCAGTCCCAGCGAGGAACTCTTGTTTTAAATAACCAAATAAATATCGCATATTGAAATTTTTGTCAACATTCACATTTTAACGTATAATCAGAAAACTATCAATTATATGAAAAAGTACTTGCACCCAAATTTACAAGTACCTACTTTTTCAAGTATTTGGCACTTTCAAGTACTTTAGAAATTAAAAAAGTACTTGTACTTCAACTACATTTAAAAACATTAAGATGCTCGGTACATGTACTTCAAGTACTACTTTCCGGTACTTTGCCCAGCTCTGATTCCAAGCGCCCGCAAAACACGGGTCGTTATATTAGTTTTTAAAATAAGTTTAAAAAACTCGAGTTTTGTGAATTAGGTTTTGTTTTTGTCAGGATTTCTTGATAAATGAGTCTAATTTTCCACTCGGAAGATATCGTGTATCCTCGGGGGCCCTGCCGCCGTGATGGCTAGGCCGGAGCCTCAGAGATACTACGAGCCTACAACTAGCGCGCGTGACGTCACACTAGTGGCCCAACTTTTGTACAGTGTTTAATGGGAGATACACAGTTTTTTCAAAGTATTACGAAAACTGTGGCAGATATGTAAAAATGTATATAAACAATATTATAGATCATAAAATTATTTATCAAAATGCGTTAACAGAACATATTTATGTTCTGTAGTTTTGCTGTAGGCAGCGTACAAAATAACAAGGTCAGATGACACAACTTAACTTTTTTCAAAATTTTGCGAAAACTGTGACAGATATAAAATATGTATATAAACAATATTATAGAGCATAAAATTCTCTAACAAAGTATGGAATAGTTTAATTTGTAATTATTGGTTTTCTGTTCTGGAGTATATTTTAATCAAGTCAAAATTGTAACTTATTTCTAATTTTCAATTTCCCTGTGGCTTATTTTGGTAAAAATTAAATATTTTTCAATTATTTACATTTATTTTTATTTTGTAATTACATTCTAGCACCGAAACAGGCAGAATTTTTACAAATTTCTAAGTGGGAAAACAAAGAGTCAATATGTATCTTTACATATATTATTTTATGCGCTTCCTACGGCTAAATGACAACATAAATATTTTATATTAACACACTTTGTTAGAGAATTTTATGTTCTATAATATTGTTTATATACATTTTTTTTATATCTGTCACAGTTTTCGCAAAATTTTGAAAAAAGTTAAGATGTGTCATCTGACCTTGTTATTTTATACGCTTCCTACAGCTAAACTACATAACATAAATATGTTCTGTTACCGCATTTTGATAAATAATTTTATGATCTATAATATTGTTTATATACATTTTTTCATATCTGCCACAGTTTTCGCAATACTTTGAAAAAACTGTGTATCTCCCATTAAACACTGTACAAAAGTTGGGCCACTAGTGTGACGTCACGCGCGCCAGTTGTAGGCTCGTAGTATCTCGGAGGCTCCGGCTAGGCTCTTGTCAGATTTACAGATTTGACAGCAAACGGCAGCTTCTGCAGTAAATCTGGTATTTTAGTGCCTGGTTAAAAAATAACAATTGGGACGATCAAAAATACAAAAGGCTACCAAGAATACAATATTAAAAAGAATAGTAAGGATCAAAAGTAAAATAATAGTAAAAATTCGGTATTTAAAGAAAAAAAGACGCCGCAGGAATGTAACGATGATATGTGTATGTACATTGAAACTGAAAGGTATAAGAAAAGCGTACAAATAATTCCTTAACAAAAAATAAAAATAGAGGAGTCATGGACTTACTTGGAGCATTGGATTAAAGGATGTCGCTATAGCAATTTCGAAACTATAAGTGCTTCGAATTAACGTGATAAATTCCAACGACTAGATTTCATGATGCAAAACACTTGAAAATTCAACCAATGGGAACAGTATTATACTGATAAAACTCCGTTGCCCCGATAAATTTCCGCTACCAAGTAAATAAACAGTTGTTACTGTTTATAACTGTCAGTGTGACAATTAATATTTCAAGTTTAAAAATAATAAATAAATTGTTTCGTTTCGCACTGTCTTTGGAATTTATCTCATCAAATACCACACGACCTCTCTGATTTTCTCAGATAAACTTTTATTTTTAAGCACTCATTCTTTTTGCTTTTAAGCAAAATCACTCAAACAAACATTAGGTAAAACCCCTCCTCCTTCGGTGTCGGGATTTACCATGCAGTTTGCTTTCGTGTTTGTAGCTAAGCAAAAAAATTCGTGCAAAATAAAAATTTATCGATAATATCAGAAGGTCTTGTGATATTACTTCTGACAAAACTTGCCATGCGTATTAGAAGACCATCTTAGTGATGCTTTTGTTTTAAAAAAATGCATGAAGAAATTGTCGTTCTATGTAATATAATTACATAAATTTCGTAAAAACAAACCATGTGTCAATTTTTATTTCAACCTTTTTACCTTCCGTCACCTTCGTTACATCCATGTGAAGAGCTGATTAGATTTTGGTTATAATTGGTCAACCAGAAGTACCCTCATTTGAAGATGTTAATAGTGTTTCTTGAAAAAGCGATGTTAAATATCATTTTTTCACATTTAATGTTATTATAAATATTAAAGAATATCGTATTCTCTATACGATTTGAACGCATTTTGTACTTCATATTAAATGGATATAGAGTTAAAAAATTATAAAGAAATTAAATATCATTAGCCAGCTATGCTATAACTCTGGAAACAGCTGCTATATTAAGAAAATTCTGATTGAAAGATGTCAGTGTCAAGTGCAGTTGACAGTATATTTGTGTTATAATTTTATTGGAAATATAGGATCTTTTGTTAGAAACTTTCTGTATGGAATTGGTACAAAACACATACAACTGCCTTAAGGTAATATACAAAAAATAGAATCTTTTGCAAGGAACTTTCTGTATGACATTTATACAAAATACATAGAACTGACGCACAACTGACGGAAGGTAATGTGCTGGCCACATCAGATTTTTTCTTTTTAAATATGTTTCACCAAGTGCTCACACTGGCCACCGTAAAATCAATTAATATTTGTTTTTTATGAATGCTTTAAAAGTTTACACATTTAAATATGAATGCATGCATATTAGAGAATTACCAAATGTATGTGTAGTTTTGAAAGAGTGATTTGTTTGAACATTTTGGTATTTAAATTTTGATAAAATTATATTTGGTAATATCTTTGTGACTTTTGCTTGCATGCAGCAACGTTGTTAATTTCTTCGCCAGAAGAACTATAAATAAAGTTAATTGAATGAATTAAATCATTAGAAGCTGCTTTTTATGTAATAGTAATTTACGTAATAAGACTTGAAAGTGATACTTTACTGGGTGAGCAAATATATTCCAAGGCGAGGTAAGCGAGCTTTGGAAGCTTGTGAGCCCAATCAGCAAAGACACTTTCAAGTCATGTTGTATTCTGAAACAATAGATAAAAACCTATAGGTATGCATTATTTTTTTTTTTATTGCGAAGAAATAAAAATAAACAACTGATCGCCATGGAAACATTCATGTTACTTTCCGAAACTAGCTCCATATAGGTAAGGCTGATCTAGCTCAGTAAAGAACGATTTTCCGGTCTGTAAAGTAAAAAGTGGTCAGAAACAGCTCATTATGTAGATAATCGCGAAAAACATTTTTTATTTATTTTGCGTTTGTAACAAAGCTATTACAGCACCCAAAAGAATTCGTTAATAGCTCATATGAGTTTTGTAATAGATTAGAACAATTTATTACTTAAGGTTGGTAGCTATGAATGTCAAAAAATATAAAATGTCAAATCTCACTAAATAAACGAATACAATCGATTGTTAAGAACTTGTTTTTATTTAATATAGAATTTAAAAGTAAGAATAAGAAGAGAAAAAATATAGTACTTAATAAAGTTAGTAAGGAATAGAATATATCGTAGATAGCTGGTGTTACAAGAGTGAGGTTAGAGTTTGAATTAGTATCACCAACAAACACAAAATTGCCTACATTTTGAAACTTCAATTTTTTACTTAAAAATGTCATAAAAGGCGCAAAATATTAAACAAATAGTATAAAGAACTCATTTCATAATAGGGGATTACAGCTCAATCGAATTAAGAGAAATTAGTAAAAAATAGTGAAAGTAGATGCTTAATAATGAATATTAATAAAGAAATAAAATGATATAATTGAAATACTTCGGAAATAAGGGGGTTTTTGTTTTAGCAGCTCGTCACTCATATAAAATCCATATATATTATTTTGATTGGCGACTCAAAGACCATAAATATATAACGAATACCGAGTTAGAGGGGCGGAGTCTACTACCAAAGGAAGTAGACAAATTCAAATAGCGGACACGTGGCTACCAGTCCAGTACTGCAATTCTCAATCAGTTTTTATTTGAATATAAATTTCTTGCATTAAACTTAATAATTTTGATACACTTGCAATTATGAAGCATGTAGACTTGTGCAGTATTACAATATTAATTTGTTTTTTATAAATATAATTTAAAAATAGCATACATTCCAAGAACATTTAGAAAACAGTTTTATATAGAAACTTGTATTCGTGACGTCACATCTATATTTTCAAACTTCGGGGGACCATAACTCGCTTATTAATAGAAATTAATAGAATTTTCACCAATAGTCTTAGTTTTACTTATACTTTCTGATGAAATTATATAAAAAAAAATGGTGGAATCCCCAATTGTCGATTATTTTTTTCGACTATGCGTCGTGACCCAAATTTCTTTCTCGCAAAATAAGATGATAATTATAACATTAGTTCTTTAGTAAACTATTTTAACATTGATAAAATCTAATAATATTTATAAAATGTATCTTACAGAAAATGTTATATATTTTAATGTAAAAACTAAAAAGCATTAAAAACGACAACAAATGATGTCTAATGTCAAAAAAAATGTATAGGTATAACTTCATTTCAGAATTTCAGAGTTCGTTTACTTCAAATGAATTGTGTGCGTGGGCGTACTTTGCGAACTACTTAGAATTCTTAGATCGGACAAACTTGTTATAACGCAATAGCGTAGAATGAATTTGTTATATAAATTTGGATTACAACTATACTATATGATAATATAACTATTCTGACGAAATAAGTGCATTTTTAACATAGCATTAAAATTTTCAAAAATATCGCATGGACTCGTACAACTCGTATACTATTTCATATTTTATTTATCTTTAACTTATTAATGAAATCTCGTTATTATCTTAATGTCTTAATTAAAGACCTTATTACAATTTCAAGGTTAATTGTTAATTTTTTTTCTGATAATTAAATTATATATTAATAAAAGCTTGCATCCCTTGTGGGGATCGAACCCACGACCTTTGGATTAGAAGTCCAACGCGCTATCCGCTGCGCCAAAGGGACGATATATACGTTTTTTTAATCAGCACTATTTTATAACTATTATAGTTACATACCTACTGTTTATAATGAACAATTAATTTATAGTAAAACTTTTTAGACATTAAAAATATTTTACTAACTATAATAATATAGATCTAAATTTGTTATCAAAAATATATTTTGTTTTGCTTATCTTAAGTATTTCTGTATTGCTCAATTGATTACTTAGAAAAATTGTTTCGAAAATAAATAGAAAAAGGTTTTATAAGTATAATAAATTTTAAATTAAATTAATTTGAAATATTTTTTTTAATATAGAAATTCATATGTTATGAAACGCCCATATTTTAAACATAGTAATGCTGTGTAGAACATGAACAATGTAGTCTGAAATATATATGATTACTTCCGAAACCAATGCTAATAAATTTATTTTAATTTTATAAAGCTACATTTATAACTACAACGTAACAAGCAATGCAGAGAGGTAATGCGGGTAGCTATGTAACGTATTATTATTCATACTGGCATTTGGTCGAATCACAGTTCACAGATCTCATATGTCTGGTTTAAATTACCCGCACATGCAGTTGCTATGGAGCGTATCGATGCTGTGATGCTATAGCTAGGGATGCCAGGCACCCCGTATATACGGGATTGGCCCCTATTTCAGCTAAAATTTGAGCGTCCCGTAAAGTACTGTTCGGGACACCCAATTGTCCCGAATTTTGTGAGGAACGCGATTAAATTACCATTGAATTATTATACATTTTATTTTGAGCAGTTCATTAGAATAATTATATTGTTACTCAATAATATAATACTTTAATATTGTATTTTCCGATTTTCTGTTTCTGTAGTTATTGCTTATATACTCGCATCAGAATTATATTTGAAATGTCTTGTAATGAATTCGCAAAGTTTATTAGAAAAAATAAAGATGGGACTAAAAATTATTGGCAGCTGCAAAATCTCAAAAGAAATATAAATTTAATTTTTTTTTTAAATATTTAAGGCTGACAATGTTACTTTTGTTGTAGAATTTTTCTTAATTTTATGTTAATATTTTATTTTAATGTATTATTTATGTAACTGTTTTCTTACAATAAAATAAATCATTAGTTTCTGACTACCATCCGATTTAATTTTTTTAAGAATTTGTTTGAAATTTGCTTCATTGTAAAGAACTCTATATTATCTGACCTTACATTAAAACACGTTTGACTTTGAAAATTTTCAAAAAATCACCTGCGGCACATTTATTCTCACAAATTTTGAATCCATCGATATATGTCCCATATTGTAAAATTATAAATCTGGTAACCCTGTGCTTATAACTCTACTCTACAGCCATTCATTGGTTTGGCGTAGTTCTACGTCAAATTCCATTAATTTTTTCTGGCCAATTAATGAAAATTTTGTGAAACGAAAAAATTTGGGTAGCAAGTATTTATCATCTCTTCAAAAATATTAAATAAAAAATAGCACGCAAGTATCCCATTTGAATTTAAACTCAAATTTAATAAATAACACATCGGTAAATTTTTAAATTTTAGTTAAATTTGTATGTTTCGTCACATGTAAATAAGAAATAATAATAAGTACACAGAGATTCGCGAATATACATGATGGTAAATAGATATATCATTTTTAAAAAAATTTAAATTAAGAAGTTTCGTTTTAAGATATACATGTAAAATTTTAACTAAAAATGCACAATTGAAACACTGAAACTTGAAACTGTAAATTGAACACCATCGTCATTCTAACTTAACGTTACATATTCTAGAAATTATATCTGTTCACAATAAAAAAATCTAAATAGTATTTTTTTGTCAGATGTATATTTAAACAGTTTTCCATATGGTGCAACAAAATCAATCACACTTCAAATGTGAAAAAATATACTTGGAAGAATTAATTCAAAAAATATTAACATGTTTTCATAAATTTCATCTTTGTAGATAAAATTTGGTTTAATTTGGTTTTATTGGTCTCGTTTTATTTTTGTGTTCATTTTTTTATCTGCTTTTCTAGTTTTAAATACAGTTATTGAAATATTTTCTGTTAGATACTATAATATACTTTTTCTATTTTGGTTCTTTAATATGTACTTTATGAAACCCGTTTGGATGTCATAAAGTATTTCTTTATGACATCCAAATGAGTTTCATAAAGTACATATTAAACACCCAAAATTGAAATTCCTGGACATAAAATAACGTACATTTTTTGAAACAAATACCAAAATAGAAAAAATACTATAAAATACACGTTTCATAAGACATTTCAGCGCACTTGTCACCTTAGAAAACTCGCGGCAAGCCGCTCGTTCTAAAAATGACGCGTGCCGCGTGCGCTAAACTCATGTCTTAGTTTGAATTCTCCAGTATAGGTTTCTTATGGAAGTGTGATTTTACTGCCAGAAAAAAATATTTTGTAAAAGAAATTAAGTAGCTTTTGTTAAGTATTTTATAGTTTCTTTATTCAGTAATAGATTGTAACTGTTTAAAATCCTTAAAAAGGTAAAGTAAGAAAATTATTAGAAATTAAAATGTTACTTATAAGTTAAAATTTCGTATGTCGTGGATAGTCCCTTACCTGCCCGCAACACAAGCTATGCTGCGATTGGCTGCGTACCGAAGTTGAAGCACCAATCGAGATATACTTTCATTGAATTTTGTAGTGTTGTATTTTTATATAAATAATTATGAACTGTGCACAGTTCATGTGAATATTATTGTACGAATCAGGAGATAAAGGATCGATCTATGTAAACTATTATTCACGAAAGATGACTATTCAAGGTCATTTGTGAGCCGTCTGATATAATATTACTTGCAGATAATTTCATTGTATTTCGTTTGCATAGGCGTGCAACATGAAATATTTATTGACACATTTTAACTGAAAAAATAAGAATAATTCATTTGAAAATTATGTTCCTTTCTAAATAATGCCTTTCTGAAAGATTTATGTTCTTCACTTATGTTTCTGCAAAATACAAAAACTTAAACTTAACTTATAAACTACGGAATAATAATTTGATTTTAACGTCAACGCCACTGGGTAAATATTAGCACAGAGGGCAGTGTAGTAGATAATTAGGTATCTGTAATTCTACGACATATGTCATTATTATTTATACTGTGTTAGAAAGCAACGCCACTATTTACGTATATCTGTCACACCACATAAATTAAATAGACATAGGTCAAATAATCTTTCTCTTTCTAATACAAAATGTTGCTAAGCTACCGCTATAAAGTGATGTGAATTCTTTCTTCGAACAAATGACCTTGAATAGTCATCTTTCGTGAATAATAGTATAGGTGGTATATATAATGTTTTGCGTAAGAGATTTACTTTTATGAGATTTTTCGTCCTTTAAAGTTGAGCAAAAATTTTCTTGGTAAGAAATACACAGGGAGTAAAATTATGCTCTCAGCGTTATGAACTGAGTTCGAATTTGGCGTCTAAATTTGACCGTTACACTTTTTTGGTCTATTGTTATAAATTGTCATAGTTTACTTACCCATTGCCAAATCCAACCTGAGGGTACTGATACTGGGGTGCTTGGGTCTCCATATGTTTGTAGTGGTGCGGAGGTAGCGCTATCATAGGCTGGTTGTGTGCTGCTGATGACGTCCTTTCGTTGTCCAAATCTCGAGTCCTTCGTCGGAACCGAGTTCGACCTGTTTCGCTTGTCACAGGAACCGGGATGGCGGACTGGAATTCCCGACGCCAGTTGCTCCTTGGAGGAGAACCTGATATAAAAATAAAGATAAAAATGAAAATGCAGATTATATTTTTTATTTCCCTGTTTTATTTTCAGTATATCTCATTTTTACCTCTCGCTAAGAGAGGTATTGGATTCATGCTAAAAATCGCATATCCAGATTTTAGTGAATAAGCACGTTTTAAGGTCCCTAGAATCCGATTATAACATTTTTACGATGATTTCCGTATGTGTGTGGATGTTGGATCCACGATTTCTCAAATACTATAAGACTTAAGACATTTTTAACTACGGATTCCTCAATCTAACAATAATGGGAAGAGTTGATTAAGTTTTGGTAACAATTGGACAACCGGAAATAGTAGCTACAAGAAAAAAATCATCTAAATATTATTTCTATATTTTGCGTTCATAATGAAGTCATTACGATACGTAATTCCGTATCGTAATGACCTTCATTTCGATACGCAATTTTTTGTTTTAGACGGTTGGTAGTAGATGACGTTTCTTTAACCCATTTTTACCTAATTTATTTTTAGTTAATTGACAATTCATTTTAATAATATAATGTCGAAATTATTATTATTTTTTATTTAGGGACAATTTTAAGGAATGTTTAATAATTAATGTATCCGTTGGAATATTTTGATGAAAATTGGCATACTTATGTTTTTTGGTACGAGGTATTTACTGGTGAAGTCGTTGAAGGTGTACCGCGCACCCATTTTTGGGTATGAGTATGGTGTGGTTTAAAAAAGGGTGGAAATTTTTAAAAAATTAAAAATTCTGAAAATCTGTGTTTAAGTAGTTTGAAGAGTGTAGATTTAAGATTTTAAAACCACAGATCGATATCTCTTTTCGTGTCCGAGATATTCGGCCTCAAAACTTTGCTCAAAAATGCCCATTTTTGGGTCATATCCCAAAAATGGTCAATTATACACCGCTGGCGATATCACCATTAGATTCTACGAGAAAAATTACATAAGCATACCAATTTTCATAATTCTTGAACAACTATTACAATCTCCAGAAGGAAAAGTCTGAAAATGGCCAAAAATCGCAAAAAAATAAGGTGTAACCCCTAGCGATTTTTTCAGTTTTTGACAATTTTAAGAAATGTTTAATAATTAATGTATCCGTTGGAATATTTTGATAAAAATTGGTATACTTATGTTTTTTGGTACGAGGAATTTACTGGTGAAGTCGTTGAAGGTGTACCGCACACCCATTTTTGGGTATGAGTATGGTGTGGTTTAAAAAAGGGTGGAAATTTTTAAAAAATTAAAAATTCTGAAAATCTGTGTTTAAGTAGTTTGAAGAGTGTAGATTTAAGATTTTAAAACCACAGATCGATATCTCTTTTCGTGTCCGAGATATTCGGCCTCAAAACTTTGCTCAAAAATGCCCATTTTTGGGTCATATCCCAAAAATGGTCAATTATACACCGCTGGCGATATCACCATTAGATTCTACGAGAAAAATTACATAAGCATACCAATTTTCATAATTCTTGAACAACTATTACAATCTCCAGAAGGAAAAGTCTGAAAATGGCCAAAAATCGCAAAAAAATAAGGTGTAACCCCTTGCGATTTTTTCAGTTTTTGACAATTTTAAGGAATGTTTAATAATTAATGTATCCGTTGGAATATTTTGATAAAAATTGGTATACTTATGTTTTTTGGTACGAGGAATTTACTGGTGAAGTCGTTGAAGGTGTACCGCGCACCCATTTTTGGGTATGAGTATGGTGTGGTTTAAAAAAGGGTGGAAATTTTTAAAAAATTAAAAATTCTGAAAATCTGTGTTTAAGTAGTTTGAAGAGTGTAGATTTAAGATTTTAAAACCACAGATCGATATCTCTTTTCGTGTCCGAGATATTCGGCCTCAAAACTTTGCTCAAAAATGCCCATTTTTGGGTCATATCCCAAAAATGGTCAATTATACACCGCTGGCGATATCACCATTAGATTCTACGAGAAAAATTACATAAGCATACCAATTTTCATAATTTTTGAACAACTATTACAATCTCCAGAAGGTAAAGTCTGAAAATGGCCAAAAATCGCAAAAAATCTAAGGAGTACCCCTTGCGATTTTTTCAGTTTTTGACAATTTCAAGGAATGTTTAATAATAAATGTATCCGTTGGAATATTTTGATAAAAATTGGTATACTTATGTTTTTTGGTACGAGGAATTTACTGGTGAAGTCGTTGAAGGTGTACCGCGCACCCATTTTTGGGTATGAGTATGGTGTGGTTTAAAAAAGGGTGGAAATTTTTAAAAAATTAAAAATTCTGAAAATCTGTGTTTAAGTAATTTGAAGAGTGTAGATTTAAGATTTTAAAACCACAGGTCGATATCTCTTTTCGTGTCCGAGATATTCGGCCTCAAAACTTTGCTCAAAAATGCCCATTTTTGGGTCATATCCCAAAAATGGTCAATTATACACCGCTGGCGATATCACAATTAGATTCTACAAGCAAAATTACATAAGCATACCAATTTTCATAATTCTTGAACAACTATTACAATCTCCAGAAGGAAAAGTCTGAAAATGGCCAAAAATCGCAAAAAATAAGGTGTAACCCCTTGCGATTTTTTCAGTTTTTGACAATTTTAAGGAATGTTTAGTAATTAATGTATCCGTTAGAATATTTTGATGAAAATTGGTATACTTGTATTTTTTGGTACGAGGAATTTACTGGTGAAGTCGTTGAAGGTGTACCGCACACCCATTTTTGGGTATGAGGATGGTGTGATTTAAAAAAGGATGGAAATTTTTAAAAAATTTAAAAATTTTAAAATTTGGATTTAAGTAGTTTGAAGAGTGTAGATTTAAGATTTTAAAACCACAGGTCTCCTCCATTAGAGCGTACATAACATCAACTATTTGCGAATTATGTTTCAACATTAGTTGCCCAAAACATATTTCATAGAAAAAGTCAGAAGCAGAACACGGCCACCTGTTTATGTTACATTTGACACTTAACAATTTAATTTCTGTGTTTATCGTATTTTCTAGGTTTTACGTTTACATATTTAAAATTAAATAATTTGCTTTTTACGATTTGACATTTAATTTGACGTTTCAATATCAAATATAAAATACTTACGTTCATCTTTTCATTCTAAACTAGCGCTCGTAACGGACAACTACGGCGAACCAAAGATGCCACATACGTCATTGTACTGCGGGCGATTTAAGTAACGATATATTTAATATCGTTTGTACAAAAAAATAAGATATATTTTATAACTTTTATGGCATTAATAGTAACATTGCATATGAAGTATTGCAGTAATGTGGAAAAATCATTACATTTTCAACATTAATATCTCAAACTTTTGTATTGAAAATAAAATTAGATTTTGATTTTGGGTCACTTTTTATATTGTAATCTAATAGTCTCCTGTAACTTTACATATAATCACGTAGGAATAATTTCCAGGTCACCCGCGATATTTTGTTTATTTTGTAAGTTCATCAAAAATATGTTAAGATTTTTTTTGCACAGTATAGGGCGCGAGCAGACACGTGTGACTCGAGTGACCTTGACTTGCTTGGGATCAGCTGATTTGTGTGCGCATGTCATTTTGACAGGAACATTGTCAATTTGACAAGACTAATGTTTTGACTTATGTTGATTTTGAATTGCTAAAATGTTAATATTTTATAATTTTTAGGCAGTAAAACACATGCAATTAAAAATAATAACATTTTAGCAATTAAAAATCAAAATAAGTCAAAACATTGGTCTCGTCAACATGACATTGTTTTTGACAAAATGACATGCGCACACAAATCAGCTGATTGTAAGCACGTCAAGGTCCCTCGAGTCACGTGTATGCTCGCGTCCTATAAATACATATATAGTTGAATTCAACTAAGAAGATTCTATTTTATGAGATGCAGTCCATACATACTCGTATACACTCTAAGAAATTTTTAACCAATTTTAACACTAAAATTGGTTCCAGGAGGTCCACCAGATTACGTGTAATTTTAACAAAGTATCTGTATGGTTAAAAAGTACATTAGAAACTGGTTTAATATTTAACACAAAATTTCTAGTTAAAAATACGAGTGCGTGTTAATATTTACACTGAAATTAGTATTTTAACTAAATGTACGAGTTAATTATCTTCTACACTAAATAGTGTAAAGTACGCATTTCAGTAGCACCTCTTGGTGTATTAATTTACTCGTATTTGAGTAATTTTTTACAGAATATGTGTTAAATAAGGTAAATAAGGATATCATTGAAATATAAATAATATAATTTTATTATATCAAAAATACATAAGTAAATAAATCATATTTTTGGCTAATATCTGTATTGTACAAAAGTATGTTAATAATATAATTTCCATCGGAACTCGGAACGTGAAAGCGTTTCATATGGTTCTTTGTACAAACAAATATTTAAAAATATTAGTCATTTCAGACACATCTAATTTTGCAATTTTAGTGGCTATAGAGTTTAAACAAAATATATTGTATGCAAAGACTCAATAATTTCTGGCACGAGGAAGTTAGTTGGTATAAAAAAAACCACATGAAATTAATTTAGAACTATTCATTTTTATATCACACGGTATATCCATTGAAGTATGTAATAACACTTTTGTAGCAATAAACACGATCGTACATCTCACAGATCAAACCAAGAATATGTATGTCACATATCACAGTTGCACAATCCACACCCTGGTGCTGATTTGATTACTACTTGTAGTAAATACATGCCATATTAACAGCGTTGAATGTTATTTTATATTTAACGAAATATAGTGTAATTCCAGCACCGTATTGTGCAAATGTACACTAAGTTGAGCATAAGCAACTCAAAAAATTGTAGGTAAAAGTAACCATATTTTTTAGTAATATATCTCATTTACTCCATATGTGGTTAACATATTTGAAATTTATTAAAATAACACGGACAAAATTTAATTAAACCGTATTTTTAACACGGACGAAAAATGTACTTATTTATGTGTTCAAATTAACACCAAATTACTTCACCAATCGATTTGGTTACTTTACACGGACGATATTTCTTAGAGTGTACATAGTAAATTATTTCAAATATTGTATGTTCCTTCCTTCTTCATTATCCAGAGAATTTCATTTGAACGATAATTCTAGTTTTGCTTCAATTTTGAGAATCAGACATGTTGCGTATCTTGTAATATTCTAAATACATATTTTATGTTGCATATAAATAACTGCATTTGTTTGTAATAGTGCTGTTGACAAAATTCGAATTTTGAAATATTTGAATTTCGAAGTCAAAATTCGGAATATTTTTAAAATTTTGTAATTCGATAGTTCATGCCGTCATCTATTTATTCGTGTGTTACTATGACATGACTTGTTAAAACTTGTTCTCTGAGTCCAAACAATGAGATTTGTCGCTTTTTTGTTGAAAGTAAAATATTCTTAATTAACATATAGCCGCGAAGTACAATTAGGAAATATTTTTCTGAAATAAATACCAATTAACTTACACTTGAAAATCTGTAATTGTAACTTCGTAAATACTCGAAATTGGAATTATGAATGTGTATGAAATTCGAATTTTGTTAAAAATTCGAAATTCGAATTTAAAATTCGAAAATCGAATTTTCGAATTTCAAATTATTTTTCAACTGAATTTTCGTAATCCATTTTTTTCAAAATCAACAGCACTAGTTTATAATTTTAAATGTGCGACATCATAATATTAGAATATTATGCGAATTCAATTAAGGTTTATTCTCCTTTATACCTTCCTTCCGCCTTCTGTCATTTCCGAACTCCGGAGGCGAAGACGACTGTCCCCGCGACGACCGTGCGCCGTTGAGCTGCACCAGTCGCACTGGTGGCGATGACGAGCGTCCTCTTGGTTGAGGGGCATTGCGACCGTCGTTAGCATCAGCTGCGGTAGTGAAGTGAGGTCTTACACTTGGAGATGTCGGTTGTAGAACGTAAAGTGGACGGAGAGAACCTATAAAAATATTGTAGTCAAAATCGAGATCGGTCACTTGATGGAGATGACAAGAACAAATTCGAGTTCCTTATAGGAAAACTTTCTTATTCTGCACGCTATAGAAAATTGATGTATAGGTTTTTATGGGCCAACTTTTTGAGAGTTTAAAAGTCTTCACAGGCATTGTCCATCGTCTTTTGTTTTTGAGCTACTGGTTTAAAGTTACGTTCTGTGGTTTAAAGTTGATTTTCGCTTATTTTGAAAATACGTTATTAGTGGGATTCTGAAACCCAGCGTTAATTAACTTCTGGCGTTAACGTGAATTAACTCTGATTTTGACAGCTGTGGTATTCTAAAACTCAGCGTTACTTTACGTTAACGCTGCTAGTAGCGTTAATTCACGCTGGACATATCGAAGCGTTAACAGGGAAAACGGCGGGTTGTCTGTGAGTTTTATGGTCTAAATAGCCCTGATATTTTTCGTGTACTGTTATATGTACTTGTAAGAAGTTTTTTTTTATTAACAGTGAGTACAGTTATTCATGTTATATATAATTGTTTATTATTTATAAGTAATATATTATTAACATAACCAATCTTATAATATATATATAATTTTTTTTAGCATTACAGTGTTCAAATCACAAACGAGCCCGCAAGAGTATGAAAAATTAGAATTCAATACAATAATGTACCTAACATCATAGAAAATGACTGATGTATAAAAAAGTGAAGTGAATAAAAGCAATTTCGTGTTGGTTTCAAGAATGTAAAGTATTTTGATTTTTATGTTGTACAAGTATTACAACAAAAAATACTTTCCAGGAAAGTGATATTTCATTACTAATTCCATGAAGGAATTCTGATTATAACAAACAAAATTGTGTTTGATTACAACAAAGAAAACCTATACTGATTATAACAATGTAACATAGGAAAAAATACAGAAAATTATTGATGTATTAGAAAAGTAATTGATTACTGGTACCTATACTAAAATTAGTAAATGTTTATAAATAGAACAAATATTTTAAAATATTTAATTTCTTCGCCTGTTATTGGAAATCTTATTCGTAAAGTCAGTCCATTGCAAAGTAACTTCTTTCGTAAATCTTCTAACATCTAACTGAAGACTGGCTAAGGCTAAATATTATTGATAATATTATAAATAATTCCACAAGTCTCCATTCTTGTAGGTATACTCTTTATAGGTAAATTAATACGTGTGTTTTTATTATCTATTCTTATAAAATACTACTAGCTACTTTAATCGTCTTTTATTAACATATGTAAATAAATAGAAATATATTTTAGCACAAAATACCTACACGCAGTAAATATATTCGTTTATTTGAGGTTTGACACACAGGTTTGACATATGCTATTAAAATAGACAGATAAATGTAATTTTTGTTATGTTTAACCGCTTTTTATTGGTTGAAAATTTTAAAAGGGAAAGATCACATGAATGCATTTGACGTGAATTAACGCTGGCGGTTTTAACGATCCACTTTCACGCCGATTAAACGCTGAAACGTGAACGTTACTATCGTTACTTAACGCCGAACGTTATTTAACGCTGGTTTCAGAATCCCACTATATATCTCGTTTATTATATTTGCCCTCAAATAAGTACGAACTGGAAATTTCTACACCTACACTATTGCCAGTTCATATGGGCAATGTTAAAAATGCTGTTTTGAAGAACGGGAACACCGCAGGGCAAGGGACAGAGTGCGGTTAGGAGAAAAAGTTGAGCATTAGTTTATACTCTTTGGACGGCGAGTATAGATATATATATATATATATATATATATATATATATATATATATATATATATATATATATATACAGGGTGATTCATCGGTCTGTCCTCTCTTTATAACTCTTTTATTTTAAGTCAGATAGAAAAACTCTTCAAATATAATTTATATGATACATTATTATCTATCTACATATTATATCCATTTATATACAGGATGCTCCATTTAAGCGCAACAATATGTAACTTTATATTTCTTAATGGGATACCCTATATTTATTTATTAATTTTGATAGTAAATTAGATTCCCTTTAAAAAAGTGTTAAGTAATAAGGGGTCTAAAATTATAAATTAAGAAGTTATTTACCTTTATTTGTTGAATGATATGTTTCTATCATGTTATTTTTAACAGAATAAGCTATGGATAATTTGATCAATTGTTTCGAATTTAAACAAACAAGTTGTACAAATGCTCTTAGTTTATCATTGTTGATGTTGATGTGAAAATGAATAATTCAAATTTTAGTAAAGATGAGATGGTTAATATAATATTTATAATAGAAAAATCTATTGAAATTGAAGGACAAGTTTTCGAGTATTTATTATAATTTTGCATTATTTAGTCTGCCACTAAATTTTAATAGCTTCTTTTGAATTAGTGTAATGTTTAAAATAAGTATTAATAAAAAAGGATCAAAATTTTGTATTATATTATGGGGTTTTCCACTCTGAACTACTATTTTTTATGAAAGTAAATAACTTCTTAATTTATAATTTTAGACCCCTTATTGTTTAATACTTTTTTAAAGGGAATATAATTTACTATCAAAATAAATAAATAAATATAGGGTGTTCCATTAAGAAATATAAAGTTACATATTGTTGCGCTTAAACGGAGCACCCTGTATACAAATGCATATGGTACGTAGATAGACAATAATATATCATATAAATTATATTCGAAGAGTTTTTCTATCTGACTTAAACTAAAAGAGTTATAGAGAGAGGACAGACCGATGAATCACCCTGTATATATATATATATAAAAAGTTTAAATAATTTTTATACGTTTCTTTTACGTAGAATAATCATGAAGTAATATTAAGTATTATTTCTACTTTTTCTCAGGCAAATCAATTCCATTTTCGATTTATTAATTATTTTTTAATTAAATTAAAATTAAAATTTCTGTATTAATACAATAATTTAAAAAAATCTGATTTGGCCAACACCAAACCTTCCGCTAATTAATTTTTATTAATTTAAATATACATACTTACATATTTAGTTAATGCGGAAACTGTATTAAGATCCATTCCATATAACTATGGTTCTATTTACTATTTTCTTTTTAAAACGTTACTATTATTAATTTGAAATGATTAGTTCTGTGACAGTGACATTTATCCGTCAGTTACATACATTTGAGATATGAACTGTGTAACCAAGGAGTTTTGCTTGTTTAAAGCGTATGCGTTACTATTATTAATTTGAAATGATTAGTTCTTTGACAGTGACATTTATCTGTCAATCAAGGAGTTTTGTTTGTGTAAAGCGTAGGCTCCGGGATTTAAATTATAGATAATTTTATAAATTTATCCATAAAATATATAGAAAAAGTATTAATCCAAATCTGTAGAAAATTTAATAATCTTTAAACATTTAAAAGTATTTTTCAAAGAAAAACTATTTTGAGCTTCTAGTAAAGTGCCATTTCCGGTTATCCGATTTACACCAAAATCTAATGGGCTCTTTCCAGTACAGAAAAAGTTCGAAATACAAAGTTTCAAAATTTTTGGAATGATAGTATTTCAGCTAGAGTAGAGGATCCACACACACACATACACACAGACATCGTGAAAATGTTAAAATTGGATTCTAGGGACCTTAAAACGTGGTCATTTACCAAAATCTCGATATGCGATTTTTAGCACGAGCCCTATACCTCCCTTACCAAGGGTAGCGGGAGGTAAAAAATGGTTTCAATTTTTTTCTTAAAATTATTATAATCTTTAATTTAGTGAGGTAAATGTGTAAATGTAAACATATTTTACAAACTTTTCTTCATTTAATCGCGAAATCAATAATTGGTGGCATGCAGTTATTATTAGATATTTGCTAAATTAATTTTCATTATTACGACGAAGTATGGAGTACCGGTATATGTACTCCATACTTCGTATTTCTTTTTTCAAGCTGTACATACAGGAGATTTACTTGGGAAATTAGTAATATTTTAGTCTCATCAATAAATTTTTAGACGACCATTGTGATGAGTATGACATATCAACGTAGTATAGTAACACTGAAAATTGAACTTAAGGTATTATAATAATAATGTGAAATATTGATGGTCGCGTCGCGCATGAAATGGATTTACTAGATGTTGTTCATTGGTTATTTATTTATTTATTTATTGTGTTATTTTAATATTCCGTAATTTTTATTGAAAACAATGAGTGGGCAAAGAAAAATAAATCAGTTTTATCCCAAAATAATATTTCTCCCTAAAATCTAATAAAAATCTGATGTGGCCAGCACAGCACAATACCTCTCGTCATTTATTTCTTATTATATTTCTTTCATTTCACATAAGATATGCCGGGCACACGGGTTCCGACACTTTAGAGGAGTCACAGTAATTGAGATGTTTCAGAAAATTAAATATGTATTACTAAACTTCAAAATTAATATATGCCACAGCATATTATTTAAAAAATAGTTTTTGTATATATATATATATATATATATATATATATATATATATATATATATATATATATATATATATATATATATGTTACAGTAAAAGTAGATAATGGAATAATATGCACATTGTAGGTAAATGTATTTAAATATTTCAACAACCAAGGAGTTGTGTTTGTACTCGTATATAATAAATCATAGCCTACAGTACTTAAAATAGTTAATTTTATAAATTTATTTTTGTGCAACCGGACGCGAAATTAGCATTTCGCAGCCGCAATACAGGCCGCGAAATTGGATTTCGCGACCGTTGTTATGGTAACGGCCGCGAAATTCAACGGTAGCTGCCGCAAAATTAGGTAAACAATCACTTTGACACTTCAGAATTGCATGGTTTTGTTTATCAAATGTTAATCCCATAGCCACCTTGAAAGCTAACTTTCTATTTACAATGAAACTGTTTAAAATTAATAAAATTTGTAATTACATATTTTTTACGGTTGCACAAAAAATATTGTGTTCATCTTGTCCGCGAAATCCTTTAGCGCCCTCGAGATTGTCTTGCCTCGGCCGCAAGCGGCCTCGGCGACAAATAACTATTTTATAAAGTATCAATATAATAGCCATAGAAAATTTATTACTCTTTAATATTTATAATATAGCATAAATCGCGAAAAAATTACATTTAAAGATTTAAAAGTACTTTTCTATGAAAAACTAGTTTGTGCTTCACGGAAACTACCATTTCCGGTAGCTCGATTCTTTTTTTCTTCTTTCCATATTAAAATAAGGTAGAAATAATAATAGAAATAATAGTATTTGAGTTAGAGCGTTAATAGGATCCACACACACACAGCATACAAATGTTGATTTCCAATTTAATTGTCAAGAAATCAAGATTCCTCCACAAGAAATCTTGATTCTTGATGAAACTTTCTTGTCTTGTGAAATAAAAAATACTTCTTGTCTTGATTTCAAGAGAAGATCAAGATAAGATTAAGAGTATATCTTGATTTTTGTGAAACACTATTTATGTGTCAAAATTCGTTATAATCTATAACTTGTGCAAATTTTATTATGTTATAATTTTATTATTTTAATGTTTGACAAGCATTTTCTAATCTGTTATAAATCATTGAAAAGAAAATAACACAAAAATCATACTTACAGATAAAATGCCAAACATTTGTTTATCTTTTTGTTCAAAAATGCCATGGCTATTGCTATTAATACAAAATTGAACAAATTTAACAATTACTTTGTGGGACCATTACAAAAATCTACTTGTATTTGGTGTCATTTGATGCAGCAACTTTCTATCTTTCTATTGATACCACAACCATTGTAGTCATTTAAAACGGGGAGCAACAGTCAGCGAAAAACTTATTTCCCATATTAATCTCCTATATACACATTGAAACAAAAAAGTACTCGGTTACATATTTCTTGATATTTTTAAAACCAAATAGATTTGATCCAACAAAAGTTCAGATCCGTTCAGAACTTTACTGAGTCTGCGCAAAGCCATTTTACCGTTCCAACAAGTCGAATTAAAATTCAGAACTTTAAGTGCAGTGTTCCAAGAATGAGTGAATTGTGCTCCGAACCGATTCTGAATCGTTCTTAAAGTTTCAGGATTATACAAGAATTTCTGATTCTGAAAAAGTTTAACGTGCTATCTAACCTGACTTATTTTGTTTTTGTTATTATTAAATTAAATAAGTAATGGAAGAAGACAACGATAACGATGGAGAATTCTTGAACGATATTATTGAAATAAGACAAAACAATGAAAATTACCTACAGTTTAAATATATTATAATAAAAGGCACAATGTTTTCTAACAGATATTTTTTTATTTTGTGATTTTATAGGTTAGGATACACAAACAAAATTTTCATCCGGTTCTAAATCGTTCCAACAATAGTCAAGCCGATTCTAGAATTATAAGTTCGCGCATGGATTCCAAGCAGTTATGAATCAAGTTCTGAACTCCACTGAATTTTCTGTTGGAAGAAACCAATAAAATGCATGGGCATATGGTGCGTGTAATATTTACTATTAACTAAAAAAAATATATTAAAATTTTTTCTTTACACTGTGTTTTGACATTAATATTGTATTATGCGTGTATTATTTTACTAAAAGAAAAATTAAATAATATATTTTTATATTTTGCGTTCATAATGAAGTCATTACGATACGCAATTGCGTATCGTAATGACCTTCATTTCGATACGCAATTTATTATTTTAGACGGTTGGTACTAGATGACGTTTTTCTAACCCATTTTTACCTAATTTATTTTTAGTTAATTGACAATTCATTTTAATAATATAATGTCGAAATTATTTATATTATTTTTTATTTAGGGAAGATTATTTACATGAAAATGTACAAATGGTTACAAATATTATCACAAATTGAGTAAGTAAATGTTATTGTAGAAGGCGCAAAATATAAAAAATAGTATAAAGAACCCATTTTATAAGACTTTCTTTCTCACTTGTCAATTAGAAAACTCGCTGCCGCTCGTTTTCTAAATTTTGACGCGTGCGAAAAAAACATGTCTTATAAAACACGTTCTTTAATATACTATTATGTAAAAGTACTTTGAAGCACATTATTTGTCAAATTAAAAAGAAAAGATTGAAAAAATTAATTCTGTTTCGTATTAAAAAAGTACAACATGTATTTTTCAATTTGAATAAATATTTAATGTAGAATTTCGGTATTTCGGATATTTCTACTATTTATGTAAATTAGTAATTCAATTTTTTATGCAAAAACAAATTTAAATCTACGTCTTTAAAATATGTATTTCTCATAAAAATTTAAAAATTAACCTCGATAATTACGAATATTATTATTAATAAATACTGTATAAATATTTGCGATTTATAAATTATTAGAATAAACTTAAAATTTATTGTAAAGGATCAATATGTGCGCACTTTAATCTTACTAAGAAATCATGGCATTGACTTATGACATTTATGAATATTTTTGCTATTGCGAAACGCATATGATATTGATTAATTATTATTCAAAGAAGTTATGTGTGTGTTGGTGTTCTATTTTTAAGATTACTGTATGTGTTATACAAATAAAATACTGAGAATTAAAATAGAAATATTTCTTAAGTGATAGTGCGCGACGAATTGTCATATAATCACATATGTGAAGGTAGCGTGGCCGAGCGGTCTAAGGCGCTGGTTTAAGGCACCAGTCTCTTCGGAGGCGTGGGTTCGAATCCCACCGCTGCCATATTTTTTTATTATAGAACAATAAATAAAATATTATGTACAATTTATATAACCTTTCTCAAATTTATTTTTAATACATATTTTATGAATAAACTTTGCCAATATGTAAAATGGAAACAAATAAAAAATAATGTTAAAAATAATAATAAAAAATTTAAAGGAATAAAAAAATTCCTTCGAGCCGGATTTGAACCAGCGACCTATGGATTTCTAACTGGTACACTACAGTCCACCGCTCTACCAACTGAGCTATCGAAGGTTACATGTTAGATTAAATTTTTGATAATGGTGCTCATTTTCTAGATTATATACAAATAAAAAAATTTTACAATGAAACAAGGAAAGTTATGAAATAACAACTATTTTATTAACAAAATAAAATTTCAATAATAAATAAAATATAATAGGTAATTAATTTGTGAAAAGACGTTTTACAATTACCTATTTATTAATGTGTATAACATGGTATAACCTTGAAATTTCCTCATTAATCACAATTTTTAAAAGTGATTATATCGTCCCTTTGGCGCAGAGGATAGCGCGTTGGACTTCTAATCCAAAGGTCGTGGGTTCGATCCCCACAAGGGATGCAAACGTTTTAGTTAATTCTCATTGAAATAAAATTCAAGTTCAATAGAATTTGAAAAAGTCGATGATTAATCGGATTAATGCAATAATAGTACTCGTTTATTAAAGAACGTGTTTTCTAAGACATGTTTTTTTCGCACGCGTCTAGCGAGTTTTCTAATTGATAAGTGCGAAAGAAAGTATTATAAAATGAGTTCTTTATACTCTTTTTTATATTTTGCGCCTTTTAAAACATTTACTTACTCAATTTGTGATTATATTTCTAACCATTTGTACATTTTCATGTAAATAATCTTCACTAAATAAAAAATAATAATAATAATTTCGACATTATATTATTAAAATGAATTGTCAATTAACTAAAAATAAATTAGGTAAAAATGGGTTAAAGAAACGTCATCTAGTACCAACCGTCTAAAACAAAAAATTGCGTATTGAAATGAAGATCATTACGATACGCAATTGCGAACATTATTATTCATTATGAACGCAAAATATAAAAAGAAAAAAATGTACAGTGTGTAAACTATAAATCGAAAAGCGAACCATATGCGTTTAATATGGGAAATCAAATGTTCTTTGCGCAAACGTTGCCAAATTATTTTATGCAAAACTACTTCGAATAAAAGTTATAGAAATTTAAATTCTGCACCTAAATGATTTGAAATGATTATTCTAGCTCTTCCAGGTAAGCGAAAAAATTAATTATAAAATTATTGTTTTTATAGCTTTTAATCTAGACATCAATGAACTATGACAAAAAATAAACAATTGCGTTGTGTGTGTGTGTGCGTTTGCGTGTGTGTGTGTGTGTGTGTGTGTGTGTGTGTGTGTGTGTGTGTGTGTGTGTGTGTGTGTGTGTGTGTGTGTGTGTGTGTGCGCGCGCGTGCGTGCGTGCGCGTGTGTGTGTGTAACAAAATTTTCGTCTGCGATAACTCTAATACTATAGTTACAAAAATTATAATTTTTTCGTATACTTCTTCGTTACATTCATATGAAGAGCTGATTAGATTTTGGTTACAATTGGTCAACCGGAAGTACCATCATTTGAAGATTTTAACAGTTTTTCTTGAAAAAACTATGTTAAATATAATTTTTTCACATTTGATGTTATTATAAATATTAAAGAATATTTTATTCTCTATACGATTTGACTGCATTTTATACTTAATATTAAATAGATATAGAGTTACAAAAATATAAAGAAATTAAATTTCATAAAGTAGCCATAGCTATGGAAACAGCTACTATATTAAGAAAAGATATCAGTGTCAAGTGAAATTGACATAGTGTGTTTGTCTTATAATTTTACTGGAAATATAGGATCTTTTGCTTTCTGTATGGAATTTGTATAAAATACATACAACTGCTTTAAGGTAATGTACAAGAAATAATAATAATAATAATAATAATAATAATAATAATAAATCTTTTATTTCTGCAGATACATTACACTGTATATAGAAAACGTCACAAAATAATAATTTTCTGTATGAAATTTGCATAAAATACATGCAACTGCCGGAAGGTAATATACAAGAAATAGAATATTTAATTTAGCAAGGAACTTTCCGTATGAAATTTGTACAAAATACATAGAACTGACGGAAGGTAATGTGCTGGCCACATCAGATTTTTTATTAATCGTGCGGTATTAATAGAATGTTTAATGTTTACATACCTGACGATCTATTTAAACGTACATCGCTATTTAGACCATTTTGATCTATAGCCCAATATTGAGTTCCTGGATATGTTTTGTTGTGGGCATCCTCCTGAAATTAAAAGTTTATAATTAATTTAGCGAACATTTCTTTTCGGACAAACACTAGGGACATAATAAGTCAGGCCCGGATACGGCCACCGGGCAACCGGGCAAATGCCCGGTGGGCCGAACCTAAAATTGGGCCGACCTTACTGGAATTTTTAAATAAATTATCAAAAGAAAAAAATATATTTTTAATCTGAGCCAAAACGGCTATTCTAGAATACCTACCAGTCAAGAATTTTATTTTGATCGTTATTTACCGGGTGTCTACTGTTTTTGTGGACCATAGGAAATACAATGTTAAAATTTTGCCCTATTAATTTTTAGAGCAAAACTGTAAATACAAAAATGTACAAAATTAAAAACTGCGTTTTACAAGTCCAAAATTATTGTTTGCATGCGTTTCTTTAGCTATTTACAGTGTGCCACGAACAATAGCACAAAATGTTAAACAGTTGTATTTCTTAAGTTTCGCAGATGACATCTCTCATAAAGTTTTAATAATTATTAAATTCATTAATTTATTTATCAGTAATCATGGATACATTTACCATCACAGCTGTTAAAGTGAAACAATACGACCATTGAATTGTATGTTCTGTCTTGCTTAAAGACAGATATTTTATTTTATGTTTGTCTCATGTCAAGAATCTATTATATCAATAAATTTAGACTCTTTTGCTACAGTTTTTAATTATCAACATTTTTGTATTTACACTTTATGTATGAATTTTTTTACCTTTATATTTCCTACTTTCCATAAAAAAGTAGACACCCGGAATATATTTGTAAAACCAATAAAATCACTGAATTCCACAAAAATTAGAGCGCGGAAAACAATATTTATAGTCATCTTGGATTTATTTCTGAAGGGTTTAATTCCTATAAAATGAATGTATAGCTATTCGAGTATCGTCAAATTGAGTTCTGTGCGTTGGGTTAATAATTGTTAATATTGCATTAAAGTATTTTTTAATTTGCAAGCGATATAGTCACTTTTTTCACAAATACGGACTAATAATCATTTCGGCGCGAAATACCTATAAAATGCATACACCACCCGAATTTTGCCAAATTGAGTTCAGCGCATTAGGTGACTTTACGTTCAAGTATTTTTTTAAAATTTGCCAAAGAAGTAGTCATAATTTTCACAAAAGCCTTTAGATGACGTAAAATCTGTCTTTATTTCTGCAAAAAAATAATAAAAAATCTGCTTTCGCGCTTTAATTTTGGGTAACTTCATTGCAACAAAAACAAATGGAATTTCAAGGGTGGTAGATATTCTAAAATCCAGCTTCAAAAACAATAATTTAAAATGATTCTTTTTTCAAATTGAAATTAATTTTTAATTCGGGCCGATCTGCTACTATTTTACCGGGCCGGCTTTAGACCTCGTATCCGGCCCTGTAATAAGTGACTATTAAGAAAAATTAAAATCAAAATATTTACCCATGTTACATTGCTAAGGACAAATGGTCCTAGTCCAACAATTCTACAGAGCAACATCTTCAACTGTCAAACGTCAAATAATCTTCATAACACTAAATATAAATCAAAACGTAAAACAGATAATAATATGTCCTTTCGCACATTTTATACAAAATTATAGTAACAAAACAAAGTAGAAACAATTGCTTGTATCACTGATTTTCATTTGCTTTATGATTCCATGCATGGTTTGTTGAATCAATAGTTTATATGGCAACCGGCAATTTTCTTCTGCGCTGTCGAACTCTCGTTGACATTGCATGTTTCAGTGTAGTGACGTCACTCAGTCACGAAATTTGATTTCTATGTGGCAAACAGATAGTTGCCAAGCAACGAAAATACCATAGCAACTAGCAAGCTTAGAGGGATTTTTGAATATTATCATAAAATATTTTTAACATGCACGAAAATATAATTATTGTAATTTGATGCTGATATAATCGTTATTATGAAGTTAACTTTGAGATATTAATAACATCAAATTGTAAACATTTTTCTATTACTTCGTAATACAATATATACACATTAATAAATAACACAGGTTTTATTTCAAATTGAAATCAACTCTGCACATTCTGAACTACAGAGTAACAGGTTTGCGCAGCTCCAGCATATTCGAGAGTTTACCGACATACAGACTGAGATTTTGTTTGTAGCGTTTTTGAGGATTTTCAAATCAGTTCTTTTCAGAACTTTAGATTTCTTCTTTTTAAGTTTAAGGTACGTAAATAACTCTGTCTATCCACATTAATATATTAATAATATGTCGTGTTCTTAGGGTTCTGTAACCTAAAAATGGTTCACTGTATGGCTATTATAAATTTCTGTTTTGTTTAATTGAAAGGGTAATATTCAAACTTAACTGAATGATAGCTTAAATAGCTAACTTTTCTTAATTATGTCAGATATTGACGACGACATGAACTGCTTAAAATTATAGTTCTTATTTGCTGTGGCAATAAGATTCACTTTGAAAGATGTGTTTACCGGTAGGACAGTAGTTTAAATGAAGCGCGCCGCATGACGTAATTAATGAAATACCCTATTCAGGAGATAGCGCTCACATCAGCGACAGTTTTATGTAACCCAAATTAAAAAATAGCGGTATTTAATTGCTGTTATCCGAAATTTTATTAAAATATTAAAAACTATTCTGAAATTATATTGCGTAAACTTGTCTTGAATTTCAGTCAATCAGAGAATTCAAAAGTATGCCCTGTTCTCTACAATACTGAATTAGTACAGTGGAACAAGGCATAACTATGAAGCGCCATTTGGGTCATAATTAAATGTGGGAAATATTTATTTTTGCATCGTGAGAAATATATTTTTTTTAAGAAATAAATAAATATACTGAGAAATAATTTTTATTTCTTAAATTATTTTTAATTTTGTGCGCTATAATGAAATGAGGGAAATATTTATTTTTTAAAATATTTCTCCCGGTCGACACAGGGCGTTCCGGGAAAAATATTTTTCAAAATATTTCTCCCGAACGATGCCGAGCTTTCCGGGAGAAATATTTTTTTAAATATTTTTTTCCCGGTCGACGCAGCGCATTGCAGGAGAAATATTTATTTAAATATTTCTCCCGGTCGACGCGGCGCAGTTCGGGAGAAATATTTTACGCACAAAAATATTTCTCACAAAGTGCAATGCTTCGTCTTGGAGAAATAATTTTCATAACGTAAACGTAACGCAAGACATATTTTTGTGCTAGTTTCTGTTAGATGGCACAGAGCTAGGTACCGCTGGATGGCACTGAGCTAGCTGTTCTTACCGGAGTGCGTAGTAGTGGGTGCTCGTGGCCGTTATGAAAATTATTTCTTCCAGACGAAGCATTGGACTTTGTGAGAAATATTTTTGTGCGTAAAATATTTCTCCCGAACTGCGACGCGTCGACTGGGAGAAATATTTAAAAAAATATTTCTCCCGAACTGCGTCGCGTCGACCGGGAGAAATATTTAAATAAATATTTCTCCTGCAATACGCTGCGTCGACCGGGAAAAAAATATTTAAAAAAATATTTCTCCCGAAAAGCTCGGCATCGTTCGGGAGAAATATTTTGAAAAATATTTTTCCCGAAACGCCCTGTGTCGACCGGGAGAAATATTTTAAAAAATAAATATTTCCCTCATTTCATTATAGCGCACAAAATAAAAAATAATTTAAGAAATAAAAATTATTTCTCAGTATATTTATTTATTTCTTAAAAAAATATATTTCTCACGATGCAAAAATAAATATTTCCCACATTTAATTATGACCCAAACGGCGCTTCATACATAACTGTTTTATTTGGAAAAAAAAAGTTCTCGATAGTTTATAGTTATAGATAGAACTTTTGTGAAAAAAGGAACATCTAAGATAACTTCCCAACAGCGCATAAAAATTCCCATTAATCAAAGTTGTTGCTGTTATGTTTTTAGAAAAATATAGTGGCAGCAGTTTTATATGGGACATATACAGTTATACCAATCTTAATATCACCTATTACTCAATTATGAAGCACCTAATTTAATTTATCATGCATGCATAGTGTACTTACATACACCGCGCATGTACTATAGGTACATATTGTTTTTTTTTTTTTTAATATTGTTTGAGACATAAATATTTATAATGTCCTATATTTATTCATATTTTCTCTGCGTGTTAGTAATAGTAAATCGTTCTGAATTTTAATAAGTACATGAATAATTAACATAACCCATTTTAAATAATATACTTTATGAATTTATGCATATTTACAATAATTTTATTCAATAAATATTATATCCTTTTTCTGACTACATATTAATTTTATATGACAGTACTTAATCCAAGATAGAAACGTAGAATAAAAATCATGTATGATATATGTACACCAGCAGAAAATTTGGAAGATATATTATAGTTAAGT
The DNA here is from genome assembly GCA_963082715.1 of Harpalus rubripes. Lineage (NCBI taxonomy): Eukaryota > Metazoa > Arthropoda > Insecta > Coleoptera > Carabidae > Harpalus > Harpalus rubripes. The sequence continues at coordinate 104,228,484 of OY720448.1, forward strand.
ATTAATGGCAGTAAGTGCCTCCTACCGGTTTCTGGTTGAGGATGATTTTGGAGGTCGCGACGACGAGAACTTACGGACCGCAACATTTATAACTTCTTTTTGCACGATCGACGCACAAAATTAAAAAAATTAACATTTGAAAATTATTTTGACATTAAAATTTTAGTGGTGTGTAAATAAAAGCAAATACAGATTACACTAATAGCGTTTTCAGCTTACACAGTGCAAGTGCGCACTGAGTGCAATATATCACGTGACCAAACTGAACGAGTTCTGCCCTCATCTGGTGGCAGTGCAGTTTAAGCTGAAAACGATTTTTAGAAAAGAAAAAAGAAAGGTAATACGGGTTTTTTCGGTAAAGGAAGAAATCAAAGCAGCTTACCAGGCTCGTCCTTGACTGAAGAATAACAGATGTATGGAAGCGAATGTTGGGCATGGACGGAAAAGCATAAAAAGAGAGTGACTGCCGTGGAAATGAGGTATTTACGTGGTGTATGTGGATATGTAAAACGGGATCGCGTCAGGAATAATTTGGTGTATGAAGAATGTATGGTTAGGAAGAATGTTGTTAAGAGAGTAGGAATGAGCCAGTTGAGATGGTTTGGTCATGTGGAGAGAATGAAGAGTGAACGTCTTGTAAAGCGTATATATCTTGGTGAAATTGAGGGTGTTCGATTGCGTGGCCGTCCAGTGTGTAAGTGGATGAATGTGATTGATAAGGTACTAAAAGAGAGAAAGTTTCCGAGTGGGAAGAGAAGAAGAGCGTGTATGAATGCGATTATGAATGTGGCCGAGGCGAAAGAAGTGTGCTTAGACAGGAATGTGTGGCGAAGGATGATTGTTTCCTAACTATTAATGTGGTCCGGTTGCGGTATTTCGCTGCCGTAATTCGGTTACTTTAATATGTTGTGAGTGAGGAATATATGTTGTACCTATGATGTCAGGTTAGTAAGAATGTTGTTGAAAGAGAGACTGATTTTTTTGGATGATGTTTTTTTATATTCTTTCGGGTTTGTGCTAACCCACTAAGTGGGAAATGCGCGATTTTATGTATGTATGTACGATTTTTTTAGCCGCCATATTTGCACTGACACTATTGCACTTGCCTAGGGAGTCAGTGCAAAAAAGTCGCACTGCGCCAGTGCAAGGTGCAACTTTTTCTTAAGCTGAAAACGCATCAGCTGACTAAATTTTGCACTCAATGACAAGCTGAAAACGCTCAGTGCAAAAAAGTGCGCACTGGTGCGCACTCAACTTCTAAGCTGAAAACGCTATAAAGATTTCATGAGCGTTTTAGCGGGAAATTTGAAACAAAAATGTATAAACAATTAAAAAATATACAGGGTGTTCATTTTATTTTGTCCACTATTGCTATCTCGAGAACTTTAAGAGCTACGAGGTCGGAATAATTAGCAAACAATTTCTATTTTACTATTTTAACGTTATTTTAAATGGGACCATATATTTTTTATTTACTTATCAGAGAGAAAATATTATTCTGAATTTATTGATATTGTAACGTGAGAAAGAGTACCTACGACATATGTTCGCTACTCCGGCCAACAAGTGCGAGCCGACGCTTATGATAGAAGCGTTTCTGTTAAAATAGGAGCCTAAGTAGGCGATCAATAACACAGATGCGGCGCACGGAGGCAGCGACGTAAAGGGACTTCTGTGTAAACAAGAGGGGATACAAAATGTAACTTAAACACTTGGAAGAATCTCAGACACACGATGATTAGTCTTTTATAATGTACAAATTGTACATTTAATATTAATGTCACAGATATTATTTTACGTAAGATTATTTTTATTAAATTTATTATGTTTTGTCTCTAATTAGCTATTTAGGTACGTAACCGATGCTGTTGGATAAGAGCTACATTTAATGATACTGGTATTCACGTATTTTATTTCAGTTTATTTCTAGATTTCAGTGTGAGAACATCGATATTATAGAGATTCAGGTGAGAGAGTTAATCTAGCATGTGTAAGATTGTGAGTGTGCGTGTTAGCAGTACTGGGTACTGTAGTGGCCGCATCGTGTGAACCCGAGGGTCGCCAGCGTAGCAGCAGGGAAGGCTGTAGTGACCCACATTCTGTGGTCGCCAACGGCAGCAGCAGTTAGGGCTGTAGTGATCTGATCCAGTTGGTTAAGAGGAATGTCTCCGGATCACCACCGAAGCGGCAGTGGTTCCGTAGTGGCCGCTCGTGTGAACCCGAGGGTCGCCAACGGTAGCAGCAGGGAAGGCTGTAGTGACCCGCATCTGTGGTCGCCAGCGTAGCAGCAGTTAGGGCTGTAGTGATCTGATCCAGTTGGTTAAGAGGAATGTCTCCGGATCACCACCGAAGCGGCAGAGGTTCCGTAGTAACTAGCGGTACTGCCCGTAGTTGCCAACATGTGTGTACGGTGTGTGAATGCCTGAACCTTTTGTCAATGATTGCCTCCTCACTGAGTATTTCTCATGTGTTAATTCTTTTACAGAAATAGTCACGGCGTGAAGGAGGATTCCGCGTGACCGGGTTCGGCCAGGCGACGGTCATCTAGATTTGTTATTATTTTTGTATTAATACTGTATATACCGGTTTGGGTGATAAATGTGTTTTAATATTCTAATTTTCAGCGCTAACATTTAATCGTCATTTATAACATTAATATTAAACATTAGGTTAGGTTAGAATATATGTCAAAAAAATGTTAATGTTCTTAAAAATTAGATTAGTACTCAATCTGTTAAAAAAATATTAGATTTGTTTCATTTATATGTATATTCATATTTCTCAAAAAAATTTATTACTTTCATTATTATTTACTACCTAATTATATACTTGACAGGTAAATTAACCAAATTTTAATGTTGCCTAGCAACGCTTATTTACTTTTCACACACTAGTGCTTGAAAAGTGACACTGTACATACTGTAATGAGTGCGTGAAAAGTACTTTTCACGCACGGTTGTAGGAAAATAACTATTTGCGCTCATTAAAATAGTCTAGTAAAATAGTAATTGTTTGCTAATTTAACCGACCTCGAAGCTCTTATAGTTCTCGAGATAGCAATAGTGAACAAAGTAAAATGAACACCCTGGATAATAATAATAATAATAATAATAATAATAATAATAATAATAATAATTTTGCATATATATTTCACCCTGGATAATAATAATAATAATAATAATAATAATAATAATAATAATAATAATAATAATAATTTTTCATATATATTTAGATGTATATGTTCAATTTAAAACACTTTACCAAAATTTGTCAAATTCCCTATTGGGCAACTTTTGTCTATTTTAACAAACCCACTCCGCACACTTATAATTCTCGAGATAGCCAAGCACGGTGGCGCGTTTTTGTAGGTATAAAGGTATACCATTGCGCGAAGATCATGACTTGTACATGACGTATTTTACACTGACCTTATTCTTATTTCCCATGGGAACTAGAGCCCATGTGACGTTTTCTTGTTGTTGATGCTGTACTTGAGATCCAAAATGATCTACAGGTTCTTGCATCCTTCTTGCACTCCAGTTATTTCTGTTTGAAATAGATGCACTTTCTTTCCTGAAATGAAATTATTTATTAACAAAAAAAAAATTATGTGAATCATTATTTAAACTTTTTGTATTTGTCTGTTTGTAGACTGGTTTGTAGTATAAAATAAATTGATGAGTAGATAGTAGATACTACCAAGATAACATAAATGTATAACGTGTAGCATAATGTAATAATAATAACGGTGACTCGGTCGTTCACCTAATATGTGGAACGCGGATATTATATTTTCACATTAGAGTAAATGTTACCAATTTAGTATTATTGTTTTGATTTTTTTGTATATATTGCTTTATATTATCATATACTTGAAAATTGTTTATTTATGATAAATAGAAAATTTTATGGAAGAACTTAATATTTCTAATCATTTTAATAAAAATATGAAGTCGTTTAACAAGACAAACCATAAAATTTAATGAGTAATAAAATATGAGTTGCAATAATTTATTTTTTTTTTATTTGATTTTGTAACCTACTTTGATATTTGAAAAAAATATTCTTCTCTATTCCATTGTTATTTTTAACTCTCGCTAAAAGAGGTATTGTATTCATGCTAAAAATCGCATATCCAGATTTTAGTGAAAAAGCACGTTTTAAGGTCCCTAGAATCCGATTATAACATTTTTACGATGATGTCCGTATGTGTGTGTGAATGTTGGATCCACGATTTCTCAAATACTATAAGACTACATTTTTAACTACGGATTCCTCAATCTAACAATAATGGGAAGAGTTGATCAAGTTTTGGTAACAATTGGACAACCGGAAGTAGTAGTTACAAGAAAAAAATCAACTAAATCTTATTTATCGAAAATTTATGTAAATACTTATATTAAAGAACGTTCAATTCTTTAATCGATAAATATAAATTCATTATTATATCTTCTATAGATTTAGAGATAAAGAAATGCATATAAAATAATTTGATGTAAAAAAATCTCAGATCAAACTACTTCAAGACAAGAAATTCAAATGTTTGTAATTCACACATAAATGTCACTGTCAAAAATATTTGTATGCCACTGTCAAAAATATTTGTACATCATTATGAATATTATGAAAATAAAAAAAAGTCAACAACGCAAAAGAATATACCTAAAAAAGAATATAAAATACGAAAAAATGAATATAAAGAAAAAGAAAAGGAAAGTAGAAAAAGAAAATTTCAGGATATGGAATATAAAGAAAATATATTATTGTACATAATTTATATTAAAATATCCCATAGATTTTGCAAATATATGTGAGAATTATTTTGTAGTGAGACATGAATATATGTATTTGTATTTAAAAATATTTTTCGTTTTATGCGTACAACCAGGTAAAATATCTGGCGAGAGGTTATGTGTTGGCCACAGGCCACATCAGATTTTTTTGTTTGTTATATACAACTATCGTTATTTGATTTAATGCTTTTCCGATTGTTCAAAAATTATTATTTAGAACTTATAAATATTAGAATTTTTTGTCGTCTATTTTGTAAATACATGCTAATAACAATAAGAGGATTTATGAATAATAAATGTACGAGAATCATTAAACAAATATTGAATGCAGTAGTTTATAACGACATAAAAATTTAAATTAGTAGCATAAATTATCTATACTCAGGCCTGGGCAGTAGGAATCTACTTTTACTCAAGAGTACTAGTTATAGTACAAATATAGTACTCAATATTCGTACTCTGGACTCTGAGTACTGAGTATTTTACAAGTATTCTGAGTACTCGAAGTACTCCCAGTATTTATTTATATTTAGAGAAATATACAAGCTAATTAGTTCCAAAACTCATTCTACAATTCACCTATACTCTATCCGTTTTAACTATAGTGCGTTGGGTGAGATAGGGACTAATATTCTAGCTGTCTGATTGGTTTAAACGTGAACTGAGTTTACACAGTAAAATAATTTACGCGAAATTTAAGTTTTCTTGACAACTATCAATTATTTTGACGTCTGACGTAAAATAAATAAAAGTCAACAAGGCCAATAGTACACGATTTATTACATATTATTAATTTCTTTTCAGTTCTGTTAAGTATATTATTGTTCTTTTCGTTTATATAATTTTCATAGTGTTTTGGCGTTATATGTCATATTACATATTTTTCATTGTGCGCGTTTTACATGCAGGAATGGCGCCAAAATTTGAATTATTTATTTAATACATGTAAAAACGACCGCGCTCGAAACGCCATCTAGGTTATAGTTAAAACGGATAGAGTATAGTCATTTTGAAAACGACTAGGCGTTTTTACCATGTACCTACGACATATACAAATCTAGAATGACGAATGGACCTTCTAACGACAAATAAGTTGTAATGAGAAAAAAAATATTATATGCGTATAACTTGAAATAAGTTATCGGAGATTTAGAGATTTTTAGCACACAAAAAAGAAAACAGTTATCCTACTAATACTCGAAGGTCGACTTAATTATTTTCTTAGTGATGAGTACCTGGTATTTTGTCCTGATGAAGAGCCCACTGGCGTCATAGCTCTTCTCCTGGACCTCGCAGAGCACGGAGACATGGATCCACTACCCGCTGCGACCCAGTCAACGTCAGCACCCTGTCCCACACCTGGGGACGCGTTGATGATGGTACCATCTGACTCCACAATGGGTAGTTGCCTCCGAGACAATCTGAAAGAAATACAAATGGTTTTATTCATATTTGTCACAAAAAAATGTACGAAAGAATAGTTTTATTTTCTATTGTGTTTTAGGATTAAACAAAATAACTAATTCGGTATTTACGGTCGTTAAAAAGAATTAAAAATAAGATGGTATACTCATTTATGTAAATTATTACAATACTTTGCCAAGCCAAAGAGTGAAGATCAAAGAAAAATAGCATTCTCCTCTGAAGGGTATACATATGTGTACTACTTCTTCCATGACCGGGAGAAAGAAAACGTTATTTTTACAATAAATAATTTCGAAATTTTATCGTGTCACATTGTTGCAAAAGACAACCTAAATTTGTTGGAAGTTAAATCGTTTGACAGCAAAAATTTGTTGAAAATTGCTTTCTTTGTTTACGCGTATAATTAATTTTAGATTACAGTTTACAGTTGAGAAATATGAAATATTAAAACTGTATTGTAAATTTTACATAAATAATCAGCTAGTAAGATGCGGTTTTTAAAAGTTTTTAGCCTCAACAAGTACATGCTGTTAATCATCAAAATTATTCTTGGTTATTATTGCAGATACACATATTTATTATTGAATTGTGTGAAAATTGTAATTATGGAACTTCCGGTATAACCGGAAGTGACAACAACTTTGTAAATTTAAGTACAACCTATATTATTTTTAAGATTCTACAATTATTGTTTATGCTTTGATATATACCTCTGAAAAATTCAGCAATTTGGACGCTTAGTTATTGTTTGAGTCATTTTTGTGTCAGTCGAATTAGATTTTACATGCTTGTAGTATACATCGATAAGAAGAGTAACTTCGTTACTTATGCCCGTTTGCACCGGTATCACTTATTTATTCCCCTTAGTTAAGCGCGCCTTAGTTGGTAAGTTGCCCTTAATCTTAAATGGTTTGCACGAATGGAAAATAGTTGTCGTTTAAGCTTATTCAATTATTATATACCTATATATGTAAAATCAAACTATTTTTTTCATTTGTAAATAATAAATCTTCTGTATTTTTCAGCAAAGTGACACATTCACATGGAAAGATAATGAAGTTGCGTGGAAAGAAATAACTAAATAAATAAATAAATAAAATAAAAATGAAGTCAGAAAATCTGTACCAAATGTGTGATTAGATATGTTAAAAACCGGGGGAGGAAAACCAATTCCTATTGAAAATGTTGTGTTGGATATCCTTAATACAAAAACTATAAGATGTTTTGAAAATATAATCGACGGTGATAGTATGAAGGTCTGTGATATCAATATACGAGTAATACACAGTAAATATTGTACATTTTAAATTATTTCTGAATATCACATCATCGAGTCCCAAAGAACCAATGAGCTCTATCGATATTATGGCCGTATTATGGTCAAAACTTTAAATCTAAATCTGTAAAATGACTGACAGAAGCACATCTAATTTTGTTTATCAATATAAAATTATACAAATATACATATTTCTCAAAGTTTATATTAGACGCGGAAATCCAAAATATATAATTATAACTTCCAAATCATCATTCACTATATCTAATTCCAAATCATTATGCACTTTTATATGTAGAAAATCAAAATATTAATATTAATATTTATTAACATTAATATTTATGGGGTCTCGTGGCCGCGTGCCTGAGTGTCAGGTCGAGAATCTGGGGAACCGGGTTCGATCCCGACCGACGCCAAATATTTCCAATTTTAAATGGCACAAAATTGACCCCTGTGGTGCACTCTCCACGCTAGCAATGGGTGCCCGTGAGGTGACGCCTGGTAAGCGCCCGCACGGTGCAAATATATCATCTTTACCGATATCTGTATACAATAAGCAGATTGGCACACCCAGCAATGGGTACCTAATAAGCCGTGATGATATATTTATTTATTTTATACATAAACAAACAATTATTAATTTACTGGACAGGCCTGAAAATGCAATATTTATTTTAAGGGTACCTCTAAGTGTCACCCGAACTGCAGCTTAAATTTTAGGAGCGCTGACGTGATTTAATGGGACTTTATAAATTGGTGCGATGCACTTATTTTGATAAGGAGTACTTAAAATTTAAATATAACCGGTGCAAACGGCCATTAGGGCTTGGTCAACTTAACCTAATACTAACATGTTTTTAACTCACCTTGCTCTAACAGCAGCAACAAGCTGATCACCATCCTGGATATCCTTCGATGCTTGTATGACAGCATCTAGAACGGGCTGCGGTCTAGCTAGCTGTGCTAGATTAGCAAGAACATCTAGAGCTGCCTGTCGTATGCGCCTCTTACGGTCGGTAGCGGCTGTTGTAGTTCTAGTGGCCAGCCACGTAGCGTCGAACTCGGTACTGGGAAATGAGCAGGTTGCTGCTATTGCGAGTTGGAGAGCGCCTTCCCTACACTGTAAATAAAATGTAATTAATTTAAAAATAAATTGATTTAACGCTTAGTTTTTCTACTTTTTACCTCTCGCTAAGAGAGGTATTGGATTCATGCTAAAAATCGCATATCCAGATTTTAGTGAATAAGCACGTTTTAAGGTCCCTAGAATCCGATTATAACATTTTTACGATGAGTGTGTGTGTGTGTGTGTGTGTGTATGTGTGTGTGTGTGTGTGTGTGTGTGTGTGTGTGTGTGTGTGTGTGTGTGTGTGTGTGTGTGTGTGTGTGTGGATGTGTGTGTGGATGTGTGTGTGGATGTTGGATCCACGATTTCTCAAATACTATAAGACTTAAGACATTTTTAACTACGGATTCCTCAATCTAACAATAATGGGAAGAGTCGAGTCAGTTTTGGTAACAATTGCACAACCGGAAGTAGTAATTACAAGAAAAAAATCATCTAAATATTATTTATCGAAAATTTATGTAAATACTTATATTAAAGAACGTTAAATTCTTTATTCGATAAAAATAAATTCATTATTATATCTTCTATAGATTTAGAGATAAAGAAATGCATATAAAATAATTTGATGTAAAAATTCTTAGATCAAATTACTTCAAGGCAAGAAATTCAAATGTTTGTAATTCACACATAAATGTCACTGTCAAAAATATTTGTACGCACTGTCAAAAATATTTGTACATCATTATGAAGATTATGAAAATAAATAAAAAGTCAACGCAAAAGAATATACCTAAAAAAGAATATAAAAGGAATATGCGAAAAAATGACGAATAAAAGAAAAAGAAAGTAGAAAAAAAATCAGGATATTGAATATAAAGAAAATGTATGTATTGTACATAATTTTTTTAAAATAATAATTTTGTAGTGAGACATGAATATATGTATTTGTATTTAAAAATATTTTTCGTTTTATGCGTACAACCAGGTAAAATATCTGGCGAGAGGTTATGTGCTGGCCACATCAGATTTTTATACGTGGTATTTCAATACTTTATGAAAAAATTAAATGGTATATGTTACAATACATGATTGATCACAAGTCAGACATTTATTTTAAAATTACCAAAATTATAGGCTTAGTTTTTAAAGTTTATATTTTTAGTGCCACTGGTTGTTACGAATTTTTAATAACAATCATTTATTTATTATTCTACATAAATTAAGGGAATAAATAATTCATTATTATTATTATTATTTAAATTTCGTGTCGACCAGTGAAACTGCAGATCGACTGTAACAGACAAGTTTGAGCTAATACCGGTGTTTGTTAATTATTGCTGTCTTGTTATTGTGTTTGTAACCTATAAATGAAAATGTGTTCTATACTCGTAGTAAGTGTAATTCTCGTAAAAAACTTTTGGTGAAGGAATTTAAATAGTATATATTTGTTTCTTTTAGATTCAAACTAACTTTCGTGATATGATTTTTTAATGTGTAATAGTTTTCAGTGGACCAACTAGTGAAATAACTGAAATTAAGTTCCAGTACACGTTTCTATTAGCAGTGGTAGCTCATTTCCTGAGATGCTGAGATCTGCAATGCCTCTGTTGGCCAAATTGGATTGATAGTAGGCGAGGTTGGTTTACGCATTTTATTTTATAATTTTTTTACAGCTTATTAATATTAGTTAATCGAATCGAACAATAATAACAAATTGTCTCATCGAGATAATTAGAGTTTATTTCAACTAAGTTTAAATGTAGTTTTATGAGTTCATGATATTGACGATGTGTCTACAAATTTCTGGCAAATACTTTAAAATATAGATTTCAAACTTACTAAAACTCAATATGTTATTCAAGTAATCCGCCATATTTAATATTGGGCTACATCGCCTTTATTATAGCGTTTAAGATTGGGTGCTCGCTATTGCTCTTATGTCACTCTGCGAGCAACAACTGTATACGATTGGGAATTTCAGAGCAAGCGAGCATCTCGCATTGTATTCGATTGAGAACAGAAAACCGCTCGCAAATCGCTCAGCGAGAGGTCGAGCGACTTTTCCTGTGCAATATGGCTGATCGAGCGGCACGAGTGCCGAGCATGACGTCAGACGGCATATTTCCGAGCGGTTTGCGAGCATGCCAATCGAAAACGCTATTAGTATAGGCTGTCTCAAGATATATGCACATTCCATTACTGGTGAAGTAGCGGTCTGACCCTTCACAGCTGCATATTTTGTCGGGGATTTGACCAGATTGTGATTAGGAAAATTTTAAAAGGATAATTATTTTCAAAGAAATATATTTTCGTAATATGATTATAATTTACCACTGATTAATATTAACTGTTTAACGCTATTTTCAAAGAAAATTCACTGAGGTTAGGATTAGGTAAATTTTAAAAGGATGATATTTTCAAAGAAATATATTTTCCAAATATGATTATAATTTACCACTGATTAATATTAACATAAAATTGTAAATTAAAATTTTGTGTACTCGTATAATATGTATTGGATCTGAAGTCAGAACAAATAAAAAGTGAACTAATTTTGTTTGTATTAAAACTGCATTCTTTTAGTAATTGTATGAACGCTATTATTATATTTAATAGGTAATGTAATACAAATGTGCATTTATCTTGAGACAGCCTATAATACCAGCTGTAATAATTCTGTTAGACACTGTAACCACAAGCCCTACCATATACCGTGCAAGGTAGTTTTTTCTATAAGCACTGGATTTTTACCTCTCGCTAAGAGAGGTATTGAATTTTTAATTTAGTTAATTTTAGTGAATACGAACATTTAAAGGTCCCTAGAATCCAATTATCTACTAAGCCTTTTTTCAGCACATAGCTTTTAACGTTGCTTTTAAAATATCAAGGTAATCAATGATAACCAAGTTGCAATAAAAGCTAATTTTCCTACTCTCTTTGACTGGGGTATCCAAAACACCATGCTGCATTAAAAAAACATAAAAGCCCGTATTCTCTCCTCTTGAAGTAGCGCTACTTCCGAAGTAACGCTATTTCGATTTTTTAAATTTTATTTTATTTTATGAATAGATAAGAATTGGTTTCATATTTTTGTAAATGAAACCTATAATATTTGAAATAAGTGGTATTTATAATTCAATTTACTTTTAATTCTCTAATTTTTAATATTAAATTTGACACTTGACAGTTGAAGTAGCGATTTTTGGAAGTAGCGCTACTTCAAGAGGTGAAAATACGGGCTAAAGTTTTTTTGACATACAGACGGTTAGATGTTTATTATTAGCGCAGGGCCCCCAAAGTTCACGGTTCGCCCCTGTATATTATACGCCAAAACGCGAAGTGTCACATTACGAAATGTAGATCAAAGGCTGAAGTAACTACCAGGCTCTGATTTTTAACTATAAGTAATATTTGATTGCAACCAAATGAATCAACAATTCTAATGAATGTTTTTAAAAAATACAATTATTATAATTATGGGAAATATAATTTGTACTATTAATAGTTGAAAAGGACAACGTACTAAATATGTCAATATTTTTTCAATAGCCAAATTGACTTTTAATTACAGGCACAGACATTTGCTATAACTAGAATGTGGATCAATATTTTTCGTACAAATAAGTAGATAATTTAGTTTGAGTCTTATACATTGTTTGCACTATAACTTATGAAAAATATTTACAGTTAGAAGTTTGACTAAATTATATTTCCGATAGAGGTTTTTGGTACAAAATATATTAATAGCATAAAACTTATACCATTTCCTTTATAACAATTGTCTACAAACTTTTCACATACCTACTTACATATATAATAATAAGAGTTCTGGATACAATTTTATTTTAAAAATAGTTGTTCAAACATAATGAAAATCGGTATACTTATGTAATTTTGCTCATAGAATTTAATGTTGCAAGCGCCAGGCGCGTATCATTAACCGTTTTTGAGATATGGCCCAAAAACGGAAAATTGAAAAAATCCAAAGGGTACCCCTTAAAATTTTTTCAATTTTCTATTACGGTCTCCAGAAAGAAAAGTCTAAAAATTGAAAAAATCGTAAGGGGTACCCCTTTGGATTTTTTCAATTTTCCGTTTTTGGGCCATATCTCAAAAACGATCAATGATACGCGCCTGCCGTACAATTCTATATACGTTTATGATAATAAGACTTGATGTTTAAAAAGAATATGAACTCGACTTTTCGATTCTACAAATTTATCAAAAGATGAGGTGATGAAACCTTTGTTTTTATTATGTACTAGTGAAATGTGTCAGTAACACCACTCCCGACAGTAAGTTATTTTTCAGCCCCATCTTGTTTTCATCCCAATCTTACGAAAATTCCTGCGGGCGCCCATGGTTGCAATTGTAAAATCATTTTAAGATGGACTAATAACAATTATTTATTTGAATAAAGAATTATTTAAAAATCGCAGTCAATAATACGCGCCTGGCGCTTGCACCATTAAATTCTACGAGCAAAATTACATACGTATACCAATTTTCATAATGTTTGAACAACTATTACGGTCTGCAGACGGAAAAGTCTAAAAATTGAAAAAATCGTAAGGGTACCCCTTTGAATTTTTTCAATTTTCCGTTTTTGGGCCATTAAATTTTACGAGCAAAATTACATAAGAGTACAGACAATAAACATCAGTTTGTTTTATTGCACCTATTGTATATTATTCTATATTTTGAGTTTATATATACTGAGTTTACATGCAGTTTTGAAGCCGTTTTTAAAACGGTTTTAGTTTTGAAAACGCCATGTATACAGTGTCAAAACGGTTTTAAATTATCTCAAACCAAAACTAAAGTTCATGGGTTGGACTTGAAAACTAGTTTCAAAACTACTCATGTAAACACTTAAAATTCAGTTTCGATACTGCGCATGTGTACAGAGCATAACGTTTCTGTCGCTTTGTGTTACTTACCTTCAAATATACCGACAGTTGTGTAGTTTTAGTGAGTAGTGGTACGAAGTATAAAAAATAATTGGAATAATAGCAAAACGAAGTATTTAGAGTGAAGAGGATATGTCACTTACATCAGCTAAATGCACATGCGCCGAAACTGATTTCAAATCAATTTTTAAACTTGTTTTGAAAACTGCATGTATACAGTTTTGCATAATTTTGATTGAAAACTGAAACCATTTTCAAAACTGCATGTAAACGTAGTAAATATGTGCCACAACCATGAAAAGTCATGATTATACACAATATCTGTGTATTCTTACAAAAGTCTGTACATTGTAATACGTACATAGGAGAATATCCGCTTGCTGCCATCTACGCTAAGCTTTGCGCTACGGGTCTCATTTCTGAGTCAGGTTTAGCGATATTTAGGTGCAATAAAAAACTGTTTTTGCATCTTTTTATAACTATACACGAAACATGGATTCGTCAATGTAGTATCTTCCCGCCACAATTCAAATACCGGAAAGAGACGGTTAGGGTATTTTAGTTAGTTGGCAAGGTATGTTTTAAACACGGTGAGATCAAGGCCAAAAACAAGAAAAATGTTTTGTAACAAAATATAGTTTAAGTTTAATAAAATAAACAGTACATTCTATACCAATAAAGTGTTTTAGTGTTGTGCACCTCAAACACCACAGTCAATATACACCAGAGAATTTTAATATTGCATACCTTCGCGCTGCGAGATGACATAATGGGTTCTTCCATTACGTGGTGCACAAAAGCTTTGGCCGATGTTTTCTTCATTGTGGCAACTCCAAGCCTGATGCTGGCAGAACTTGCCATCTTGCTCAAGCTCATTGCTAGTTGAGGCAGGCAAACTTTTACATTCTCTGTTGGACTATTTGTTAAGACGACTTTCAAAATTCCCTGCACAGACATATAAAATTATTAAATAATATTTAAATTTTCGGTTATTATTTATGTGAAGAGATGGACGACGAAAAGTTTTAAATTTTATGAAATACGCGACACCACTATAAGCTCGTTATCACACTTATTTTTAGGAAAATAAAAACTTTAGTAATCATTTTTGACAGTTTTATTTAAGTAATAAATATTAGTAAATATTAACCTCAATAATTAAGAAAATGTAACTTGAGAACCACTGGTTTAAAAAAATATTTTCTTCTCTAATCGGATGTCCCCCTTGGTTTTCTATAAGATTGTCTTATAACATTTTATTGTATCTTTAATAACATAGAAATTATTTGAGGTAGCTCGTTTAGCTGGCAGCCTCTATATGTAGATACTTATATGCTTAGTTAAATATATGTATGCATAAGCTCATGCAAATCGGTTCCGATTCCGATGCTATATGACACAACAAATGATCGCGATCTATTCTCAAATATTATGTAGGCCACTTCGTGAATTGGCCGGGTGTGGTTAGGTTAGTGTTAGTATTTTTATTGTTGGTATTTTTATTAGAAATGGCCATGACTAATACGCGAAAAGACTGGATTCGGAGTTGGACCGTAACCTAGGTATACACATGGGCGCCCGCAGACTTTTTTACAAGGTGGGTCGAAATTTTTGTTGTAAGAAAAAATGCGCCGCAGGCGAATTTTTAATAATTTTCAAGGTCAAACGTGTTTTAATGCAAAGTAAGGTAATATAGAGTTCTTTACAATGAAGCAAATTTAACAAATTCTTAAAAAATTAAAATCAAAAGCGTACGGCAACCCTAATCATATGTAGGTACTTTTAATATAAATAAATATGCAATGTCTATTCATTATTTACTTTTCTATTTCTTTATTTCTATATAACAGTAAAATTAATAATTGTGAAAGTTTTGAGAAGAACGTGATCATAAAATGATTAGAATTAACTACGGCATATTAAAGAAAATACAACACCGAAGATAATGTAATATAATAACAGTACATAACATAATTTACTCATTCTGACACTTCAGCTATTTCGTACTTAGTAATAGATAGTATGTAATAAATTTTTGATTAAAATATAAGAAAATATTACCAATAATTATTAAAAAATACAATGATACATTGAAATGAAAAAATAAAATTATAATTTTATTTTTAAAAATGGATACAGTTCATAAATGAAAGGGGGGTCAGGCGACCCTTTCGACCCCCCCCCCCTGTGGGCGCCTATGGGTATACATATACCCGAACATATATGTTATTTAAAATAGGAAATCAGTTCTTTACCAAGCATTGCAATGTGGAAAAAATAGATCTAAAACGTAATCATTCTTGTATATTATGTCTTCTTTCTTGCCATGGAACTTAATCCGACGATCATTTTTTGAAATAATCCTAAACTCGATTTTTTAACAAAATTTAAATTCAATTCAGGAAGCCGTAGATTCTTAGTGAAATATTTTTGAAATAAGGTTTGAAAAAACACCTACTCAAGTTTCACAAATATTAACTTTAATATATATGGTATTTGGTATTAAAATTTTTGAAGTTGTCTTTTAGGGTGAAATTAAATTAAAGTTTTTGTTAAGATTTGATACTTGAGCGACTCTTTTTTCATTCCTTTTTAAAATATTACATTAAATTTACCTTGACGCCAAAGGACAAATTAAAAAATTTGAATACCAAAAAATGCAGTAGTATAGTTTGTGTCAAGATAAATGCACATTGACTTCGACTTCTTAAGCTCGGTTAACCCATCACTCCAGGGTATTTTCTTACCTGTGCTGCCAGGGGCGGATTACCAAATTTACAGTACAAACCGGGAAATATACAGTTAAAATCTTTAAATGTATTTTGACTATATAAATTTCGCTAAACGTTGTATCACATTATTCTTGTTTCATTTGTAAAAAACTGAAGTAAAGTGTGGCACGCATGGAGTGATTTTCCGGACGAAGAAAATAATCTAATATTGAAGGAGAACATATTTTTAAGATTTGCATAATGTAAAAAATATATAAATAAATTATTGAATAATAAACTGTAGTAATTTTATTATTAATTTTAATATCTGATTTGTGGTTACTGTTTTAAATTTGGTAATTTGGAAAAATTATGGATACCTCTCTGCGTGCTTACCCTTGCAAATTTTTTAAGCAAATACATGCTGTGATGGGCGTAAAAATCAATGTGCATATATCTTTAATAATAGATGGAGTCTAAGGTTAAATTTAACTAAAACTATTAAAATTACCCCTTAACCTTAAAATTAATAGTTTTAGTGCATTTATCTTGACAAAACTACACATATTTTATATTATAAAATTCTACTTGTATTTTATACATTTTTCTCTAAAATTCAATGTGATCATATTAGGTTAAATTACTATAGGTAATATTAGGTTGGCTTTGTTTATATTTGGCCACTGATAACAATACGAGTATACGTGATATTAAATATCGTGTGATGTATAGAACGTGAAAAATTATCGTATGATAAAATGTCATAGAACCCATGCAAATGCATCAATCGTATCTGTTTTTACAATGAATGTACCTATCATTTATTTAAAACTACGTTCAAAAACTAAAATATACTTACTTCAGCAGTAGCCTGTAAACGTGGATGTCTTTCAGCGTTAAACAAAAAATGAAGAAATGAACTTAAATATGGCTGAACTTTTTGTAAAATTTCTGGCTTTTGTATTTCTTCTTGAAGAGTTTCAAATCCTTGCAGTCTGTTCCTCCAATCATCCTAAAATAAAAGAAAATTATTGAAAAGGATCATAAAACAACACGATAATTTTAGAAGCAATGTTGTAAAATTTTGGATGGAACTAATGGATGATATAAATGAACTTTTGGCTAACTGTTTAATCATTGTTTTGTCCTTACTAGAAATATGATTTTATATAAGATAAGTAAGTGGGTAGTAAAGTTGTGATTTACTTGTAGATGTTTTATGAGATTGAATAAGTATTTTTTGTGATTTAAACAAAACCGTCTTTTCCCATTTACAGATGTTTCCCTACTTCGGGTACAAACTTTAATGGCATATAGTGCTGACCAAAATAAGTAAAAATAGCTTAATCGGCATGAGTCCGATCTTTAATAATTTCCGAAATATAAGGCAGTGGAAAATGAGTTTTTATGCGGGTTACCTACCTCTGCTATCTCGAAAACTATAAGAGTTACGACTTCGATTAAATATTAAATGAGATTTTTGTTTACCTTTAAGAAGTGAACATAGATGTGCTTTTGTTTTTCAAAAAAATCAAATCAAGAAATTATATATGCCTTCTAAGTATTAAATTTTGAAAAATAATATGTTTTCGTTAAAAAGCCTCAAATATGAAAATGTCACGAAATATACATTAGATGTTCCATAATTAATTATCGAAATTAGTGTAATATTTTGAACAAATCACGTGATCTAAATCAGAAAGTGACGTCAAAGTTTATACAGTTTACAGGTCCGATATAAGACCTCATCTGGGTTCGCAAAAGATATGCGATAACACGATAAGAGAGAGATAATCATAGAATTCTAAATTTAAATGACCGTTCGGCTCCTCTTCGTTCGCATTCGTGCTTACGAAAGATATTGGTAAGTACTATGTTTTATGCTTGGGACTGTATAATATAATATTCTTTCACTTTGCCACTGTGCATGCAACCTTGAAATGAGTTGCTGGATTGGCTTTACTGTAACATTTGACAAACTATCGCGTTCGTTTATTTATATAAATAACGTGGGTGATGTACACCGGCTATGAATGACGTATTGTATGTAATTTGACGTCACAGGAGCGGAGAGTTGCTTTTCATGACTATTTCTGGCGCCAATATTTTTATTTAATTATTTACGAAAATAACAAATTAGTATTTTTTATTACTATGAAAAAAATTGCATAAAGTTACATTTAAAAAACTTTTTCAAAAATGTGAAACTGGATCATTATGAAGACTGTTAGATTTAATTTACTATTTTCGTCAATATTTCAACATTAGTTGCTTACATCTTTTTTAAACATACTTTAACATAACCTTACTTACGCACAAATTTTAACTTAGTTAACTGTATGCAGTTCGGAGACAAATAGGCTGGTACTACAAGCCTTGTTTTAAACCATTGTTTTGAAAAATGCCAAATGTCAGTATTTAATTTCACCGTTTTGTTTAAAGAACGATTTGTTAAGACGTACTTATATTCCTTGTACCTTTTCAACAAATATATTCCTTGTAGGAAGTGCCTACTGCCTGGTCTAGACAGCCACAAAAAAAAAATAGTGAACTGTCGCATATACGCAGAAATGAACATACATTTGTATAAGCACTTGAGGTGTTCTATATTTGGTCTCAGACTCGCGCAATCACTAATTTGATTATTTCAAATAATAATAAAATACTTACCAGGGTTACAGGGTCCAACACAACTAATTTTTGTCCAACATTAAATTCCAGGCTCTCCTTCATCCCCGTTAAAACCACGGTTAATGTAGTTCTTGCCGTCCTTGAAAAATTAGGGATGTTATATTAAGCATCGATGGGAGCCAACACGGAGCTCCGATTATGGCTTGCGGCGGATCGCCAGTGTAATATGATGAATATTCTGAATATCGCTCACAATTAGAGATGGGCCAATTCCCGAAATTTAAAGATACGAGAAAATTCTCCGAAATTTTCCCGGAATTTTTTTTTTATATATTTCTCGAGGAATTTCCAGAAAAATATCTTTCGGAAAATTTCCCAAAGAATTTCAAATAGGAATAAAATTTGTAACTGTAGGTTTATTTAGTTTTATTTTTTAGTGAAATTATGGTAAAAAATACATAATTATACTCGTATCAATATATTTATGCACTATCGGCAGGGACGTAACTAGGATTATTTTCTGGGTGGGCCAAAGGTGGGCCAATGAAAAATCTCAGTGGGCCATACATCATAAGAACAGTATTATAGTAATAATAAATTACTTATTACCATATTATATGGATAGCAGTATAGAAACGGTAAAACAAAATAAACAAAAATTACAAATATTTCTAAGTAATAATTTTTAATAACAACTAAAATTTGAAAATAGATTGTGCACTGAAAATTGGAATTGTTAAAGCAATGACTACTAATTTAAAGTTCCCAAAAAATATAATTCATAAATATATTATAAAATCTATAGTAGGGCCAATATAGTTTTATTTCAGTTTTACATTAATTTTCGTATAATTTTATTGTGTGAAGTAAATGATATTCTCCTGCTAGCATATCAATTTATGTAACGCTTAGCAAAAGGAAACTATAACTAATTTTAAATGTGCGTTACAAAAATTACCTCCTTTATTTTTGACATTAATATTATTATTGCATGCTTATGAAATCCAGAAGCGCTTTCCAGAGTTCTTTTCCAATTTTTAAAACTCTAAATAATAAAGCACTGTCATCAGAATTATTGTGTAAAATGCATATAAATAAATACATACTATAATTCAATAATTTAAATTATCAAACCAATCTTTATTGAAATGTGGTAATCGATTTCCAAATTTTGGTCTTAGATACAAACCTTTCGTCATATTAATTCGTCTAGAGCAAAAATCAATTTTTTATATAATTTAATTTTAATTCAACGTTGGTAAATGTAATAAAAAAATTATCAATTTACTATATTCCATATAAATTTTGCTGTAAGCGCTAATTAAACATAGTTTAATTTTTGTAAAACGAAATATTACAAGGTATGGGGCTCGTAAGTTAATAATTTCAGTTTTGTGAATTCATCAAAAAGAGTTGGTATTATATCTGTTATTAGTCCAGATACTTTTCTTACAATTCCATAGTACAAAAATCTGGCGTGGCCAGTATGGTATCATCCGCCAAATTAATTAGCTACATATTAATCAACATTCATCTCAATTCGGTAAGAAAGTTGTTAAATCTTAGCAAAATTGTTGAAATTTCTAATCAATATCAATAGAAACAAATATAACGTGTCATGTTTTATTTGGCAATTATTATTGGTTACTTGCAATAGCAGTGTTGCTAAGATATAGAAACATTGCTACAAAATTGGAGCGATTGCATGAAAAAAATTTTCTCCACGGACACGGTCAGACATAGTCTCCATTTTATTTTTGGGCAATAGGCTCACATACAATTTCAAATGTTTATTATGCAATATGTACGTTTTACATCCACACAAATTGTATTTATTGTTACACGTTCTAAAATTATTATCTCTTATAAAATAAACTAAATATCTTTAAAAAATTTGGGTGGGCCAGCAGGTGGGCCAACACATCAATGAGATGGGCCGTGGAACACCCAGGCCCCCCCGTAGTTACGTCCCTGACTATCGGTCATATATACGAGTAGAGCGACTGTAAGAACTAATCAAAAATACTCCCCCATATTTGAAATATTCAATATATTTTCATACTTCTTACATTAAGTAAACGTACAATACTCATAAAACCTTAAATAAGTAATTCAAAAGCATCGTACTAAATTTCACAAGTACTTATATTTATTTTTAAAAAATTAACCAGAATGATAATTTATTTTGAAGGAAACTTAAATTACTCAAAGAAAATGAACAATGTTACATATTTAATAATTATTTATAACAACTTACACCAAACATCAAAGCCAAAATCTTTAAAATTTACGGGACATTTGCAAAAATTATATTCACGGGATAATTCCAAAAAAATTCCGGGAAAAATAGTAACTAATTTCTTCCCGAAAATCACGGATGAAGGAATTTCCGGGAATTTTCCCGGGGAAAAAACAAATTCCCGACGGGCAGCACATACCTACCCACAATACCTAACTGACAATTCATAATTAGTAGACAATGGCTTATAGAGTCTGTTCGAAAAGTGGCCGCTAAATTCCGTCTAATCCATTTCTGCGCATATACTATTTTTTTGCGGCTCTTTCTGAACAGTGCAGTAGGTGGTTAAATACCTATGTCATGGATTCTCACATTCACCGTATACCTTATCTACTAAAATATAACAATAAACGTGCATATAGGACGTTCTGTAAAAATAGTATCCTTTTCAAACTTATAATGTGTTTTAATTATGTTTCACTTCTTCAACATTATCTGTTAGATTTTGCAGTATTTCTCCTTCCATATCGTATTTTGCATTGACTCTAGCATACAAAGGGTTGTGACGTAGAAGCTTTTATGTTTTGTTGTTTGGTGTCAGTCAGTGATGAGGTCCTTTTCATTCTGTACGTACCACAACACAACACATCGCAAATGTTCAATGCTTGACCTTGATCGATTTACCAAATGTAATTTTTAATTCATATCTGAGACACCTCAATTTATGGTCTTGAAATACGAATTTTGTAAACAATCATAATCAATTTATTAAAGTACTGGAGTTCGATTGTGGTCAATAATGAATATTTTAATTGGAAACTAAAGTAAAAGGATGTTGTTATCAATGATAAATCAAGGATAGATGTACATATTATGGCATTTTTGTAATAACAATTCATTCATACAATACTATAGCCTATATACCGTACCTTAAGAAGTAACTAAACAATGACATTTACAGCTGATTTATTTTGATGAAAACAAAGAATAAGAATATTCTAGACAATAATTACGTAGGCTTCCACAGTCTGAGTAATAAATATTTGTTTTCCGGGAATGGACTGTGTCATATTTTGAGTCAGAGCTCAACGTTTCGCCCGCAATCATATGGGGCATCTTCAGGAGCAAGGGGGATAGTACTGTCTTAAACACGGTTACCCGACGTGTCAACCACGCTAGAGGCCGAGTTTAAGCAACAAGGAGGGAGACTTAGTTTACGAGGTTACCCGACGTGTAAACCACGCTAGAGGCCAAATAAACCAAGTGACGAAAAGAAGGCCGAGAAGACAGTTATATACTAATCTAAAGATACGGTAGATGAGCAGAGCTAATGAGGACCAATGGGAATCGAGTTCGTAATGGTAGATTGGGCGTGTCGTGTTCCGAGAATCACCGGTTTCCACATGTGGCTCAAGAAATAGCCATCATCCCGATTGATTTTATTCGGATGTTTCCATATTTCTAAAGTTTCCCTGTATTTACGTCTGTAAAACTGTAGAGACGTCACTTGGTTTATTTGGCCTCTAGCGTGGTTTACACGTCGGGTAACCTCGTAAACTGAGTCTCCCTCCTTGTTGCTTAAACTCGGCCTCTAGCGTGGTTGACACGTCGGGTAACCGTGTTTATCCCCCTTGCTCCTGAAGATGCCCCATATGACTGCGGGCGAAACGTTGAGCTCTGACTCAAAATATGACACAGTCCATTCCCGGAAAACAAATATTTCTCATATTCTAGACACTTCGACTAACACTACATCAGTAAAAATTAAAATATTACGAAGATAAATTGTGACAAGGTGAGTGCAGAGCAATAACAAGCAAATAGGTAACCTTTTTAAATATTTTTCTAAATTATAGTATCAGTAACAATATTTCAACTCTGTTATCTTTGTAAGTCAAAATTTTGTTTAGAAATAATTATCATTTTTCTTATAACTTTGTTGTGTTGACAATTCAATCTATAAGTTATTGCAAACCTTACCCTACAACTCTGAGATATCTTTTTTTGAAAATGCTAACCTTTTAGCTGTTAGTTAGTATGTGTCGAAAAGACATGTAGTCTGGTTTTAGTTTGAGCGCGTGCTAAACACTAGCACGCAGAGTTACAATAATGTAATAAATAACATTTATATTTTTTTGTTCTTTTAATACCTAAAATAATTGCTAAAACTTATAAATTTAATTAATAAAAGTATATTTTGCTTATAAATATATAATTAATTTGTATTTAATAAAAAAGATACTGAAATGACTTCATTATTTTGAACATATATGTGGTCGAAGAAATGGCAACAGCGTCTTGTTCTTTGAGCTCGCTTTCGTTTATTTATATTTATTTACTTATTATGGGGTCTTGTGGCCGCGTGCCTGAGTGTCTGGTCGCAAATCTGGGGAACAGGGTTCGATCCCTACAGACGCCAAATATTTCGAATTTTAAATGGCACAAAATTAACCCCTGTGGTACACTCGCTATGCCAGCAATGAGTACCCGTGAGGTGTCGCCTGGTAAACGCCCGCACGGTACAAATATGTCATCATCATTACCGATATCTGCGTACAAAGCATATTGGCACACCCAGCAATGGGAAATATGCATGCCGTGATGATATATTTATTTATTTATATTAAATTTATCTACCAATTTCAGTAATCAGTTTTTTATAACATGAAAAAAAATTTAAATAACAAAAATAATTAATGCAACGTTCTTCATCTGTTCCGCTACTATCGAACGAAAATGAACAAAAAATGTTTAACATTAATTTTCAATTTAGTTTTAACGGTAAAAAGGCATTATAAACCTTTTATACTACGAGTCTTCATTTATACTATACTAGTTTTTTGTTCATCAAAGTTGAAAACATCAATGTAAAGAAAACAAAAAAGTATCTACGGAAATGTTTCTAGCATAAGAGTTTATGTATTAGAACGTCAAAAACGTTAACTTTCTAAGCGATTTTCTACAAAAACTAGACGGTGGATAGTTTTTAAATTTTTAGAATAGTTGGAGAAGACATTCTTCATTATAATTATAAAATTTTGAACCATAAGATAGAAAATAATTTTTCAAGAGGAGATTCGCTCGAACCTCCTTTATTAATAATAACAAGTTATTGTTAGTGTATGTAAATATGTGTAAATAAAATAGTATTAATCTCAATGAATGTGCATCTCGAATAAATATTCAAGTTTGTATGTTCCTCCTCAATACAGTAGTCTCCAACCACCACCAGTTAGTGGAAAAGTGTCATCGTTCGGTGAAGAAATGAGAGCACCAGCATCAGATCGTCCCCTTCCTCCGTCGTGTTACAAAATAGACCTAATAAAAATTACAATGTGGAGTAATATTTAAACTTTTAATTCTTTATAATTGTGCTTCGTAACATTTTTGTCCATTTTTAATTTTTGAATAGGTACATTCTTTTCTTATAACCAAAAACGAATAATTGGCAATTTATACAATTTATTTTAAATTTGAACTTAAATTTAAATTGTACATATTTTTACCTCCCGTGTCTTATACCAAACTTCCAAAAATTTCTGTATTTAAGCTTTCTGCATTCATATAAAGAGTTGATTAGATTTTGGGTAAAATTGAAGAACCGGAAGTAATACTTTACTTGAAGCCCTCAACAGTTTTTAATGGAAAACTATACTAAAATAATATCCAACACTTTTAATTTTAGTATTTAAGACTTTTATATCAAAGGGAATAACATATATTTTATCTATAATTGATAAACAGGATGTGATTCTTTACTTGAAGCTCTGAATAGATTTTTGTGAAAAATATGTTATAATATAAATCAAAACTTTTCAAATTTAGTATTTAAGACTTTTATATGAATAGGAACAACATATTACATGTTGGCTAAAATTGATAAACCCAAATTAATACTTTACTTGAAGCTCTAAACAGATTTTCGTGAAAAATATATTGATATATTCCAAAGCTTTTCAAATTTGGTATTTAAGGTTTTTATATAAAGGGAAACAACATATTAGATTTCAGCTAAATTTTATAAACCGGGAGTGATACTGTACTTGATGCTCTGAACAGATTTTCGTGATAAATATATTCATATAATCCAAAACTTTTCAATTTTAGTATTTAAGATTTTTATATCAAGGGAAGAACATATTAGATTTTGGCTAAAATTAATAAACCGGAAGTGGTGCTTTACTTGTATCTCTGAACAGATTTTCGTGAAAAATATATTATAATATATTTCAAAACTTTTCAAATTTAGTATTTGAGACTTTTACATATACAGGGGAACAACATATTAGATTTTGGCTAAAATTGATAAACCAGAAGTTATACTTTACTTGAAGCTCTGAACAGATTTTCGT
Source organism: Harpalus rubripes (assembly GCA_963082715.1). Classification (NCBI taxonomy): domain Eukaryota; kingdom Metazoa; phylum Arthropoda; class Insecta; order Coleoptera; family Carabidae; genus Harpalus; species Harpalus rubripes. Next base: position 104,253,890 of record OY720448.1, read on the forward strand.
GAAAAATATATTATGATATATCCAAAACTTTTCAAATTTAGTACTAAGACTTTTATATTAAAGAGAACGACATATTAGATTTTTTTCCAAATTGATAAACCGGAAATAGTACTGTAACTTAAAAGCTATAAACAGATTTTCTAAAAAAAAATTATTAAAATATAATCCGCAACTTCTCAAATTTGTTGTTTAAAATTCGTATATAATTTGAAACAAAATCAACCGGAAGTGACACTTTACTTAAAGCTCATTGCTATTTTAAACATGAAATTGGCGGGAGGTCATGTGCTGATCACATCAGATTTATTCTAAATAATTTAATAAATTATGGTACTTATTACTTCGCTTGAAACTAATAATATAAACAAATTATGAAGCGTAAATTTAATAATGAATAAGTTTTCCATATTCTGCAACTGTAATTAATGACATTAGCTGTATTCTTGTTGGTCAGAATCTCAGTTCGTCCCAGCTCACTTCAGAGAAACTCAGTAAATTGGTGTTCTTTTTGAGCTAACTGAGCTGAACATGTACTCACACATCCCCCCACATTTGCCTTCATAAACAGGAATCCGAATATTGGAACGTGTAGAGAGAAGCTTCAGAAATTGGTTGCAACAATGCACAGACAACGGTGGCAATCACCTTCAAGATGTTTTGTTTAACACAGCATGACTTGAAATTACGTTCTTTCATTAAAAAATAAATTTTGCCTAATACATTTTATACTATTCGCCTTCAAAAAGGAAATTTTTGGCCCCACCATGTATAAGCTGAAAAAAATTATTGAGACTAAATTTCAAAATTCTGATGTGGCCAACACATGACCTCCCGTCAATTCCATGTTTGAAATAGCAATGAGCTTTAAGTAAAATATCACTCCCGCTTGATCGTTTGTAAACAAAATCTAATTTGTTGTTCCAATAAATAGAAAAATCTGTAACACGAAATTTTGGATTATATTTTCTTGTTTTTTCTCGAAAATCTGTTAAGAGCTCCAAATTAAGTACCAATTCCGGTTTATCATATAGGTATAGTCAAAATATAATGTTGCTTCAAATTATACACGAGTTTTAAATACCAAATTTGAGAAGTTTTGAATCATGTTTTAATATATTTTTTCTAAAAAATCTGTTTATAGCTTCCTGTAAAGTAGTACTTCCGGTTAATCAATTTTAGTAAACATCTAATATGTAGTTCTCATTAATATACACGTCTTAATTACCAAATTTGAAAAGTTTTGGTTTGTATGAATTTAAAAAAACGCCGCATTTCTAAGAAATACGTATATGCGATTTACTTGATTTAAGTAATAATTAATTCTTCTAAAAATAGTTTAGTTTTTCTATTGAAGGAAATCTAATCTCTATAAATGTTCTATTTTCTGATTATAAATGTGGAGCAAATACTAAAAATAAACCAGAAAATGTAATGAATTACTTAATTCTCATTCTTATTAAAGCAAGTCAATAAATAATTAAAAGTGAACTAGCAATTACATAAACAATTTTGTAATGAAAATCTCTATTAGGTTATCATAGTTTGCATATCTAACTATGAAAATATTTCTTCAGACTTCATTTTTGATAACATATATTCTGTGATAAATAGATCGGAAATGACAAAACAAATAACCCTAATACGTATTCATAAACTACCCAGTCATATTTTCAACCCTTTCGTTTTCTTTGCTTAACCTACATTTCAACATGCTTTTCAAATTATTCCAATAACACATAATTAATGTTTAGCTACGTAAATTACGAAAGAAATGACAAAAAAATTAAAATTTTTCATTTACGTATAGGAGGTAATAATCTTTATTCACATCATTATAGTAATATGTCAATTCCTAACTGCAATGTCAATCTTTTGAGTTGAAAATAACACCCCACTGGTTAGAAATGTTTATGTAGGGGTTGCCTAGCATAATTCTGATAGATCCCTATAATAAAGTGTAGGCGAAACAAATAGAGCTGTCAAACACATTAATATAAAAATCTGATGTGGCCAGCACATTACCTTCCGTCAGTTATATGAGGTATTTACGAAAATTCTACCGATGAACTGTTACCAGTAAACAGCTTTTTATCAGGTTATAGTTACCGGAATCGATCTTAATTACTTTATATTTAGATTAGTTTTCAAACTTATTTTGATTCAAAATATAACATAAGTGGTACAGAAAAATAAAAATTAATGATAGTATTATAAGATACTGTCAGACGACCGGAGCCAGCAATTTTAATATTAATTATAAACGTCAAAAGTCAACAGAATATCGTAATTTCACATAGCCAAGTTTTGGAACTGGCAAGAAAATTGTATTTCCTGCTTATAGTTTCATAATATGATAGATTTTGACTATTATTTCTAGTCTAAAATACTCAAATAAGCGATTCTGAAGAAGAAGAAGATTTTTGATTTGATTCACGCGGAACGTTGGTTAAAAATTTCACCTGTTTTAATAAATTTTATGAAACTAAAAAATAGTATAGGTTGTATTTAAATTTACAAAGTTGATGTTCCATAATTACAATTTTCAATAATCAATGTGTATCTGCAAAAATAACCGAGAGAAAGAGTGTATTCACCTTTTTGTAAAAAATATGGAATACCTCGAAAATCTTAAATCTACACCCTTCAAACTAATTAAATACAAATTTTCAGAATTTTTAATTTTTTAAAAAATT